>WEIU01005371.1:44550-58723 GCA_013389925.1 Aegithalos caudatus | reverse complement strand
AAAGGTAAAGGGAGAAATAGAACTGGAAACAAGTTTCAAATGATGGCCTGGCAAATAGACTGGATACTCTGGAGAAAGGGAACTACGAAAGATGCATTGTTAGTATGACTCACGAGGGGTAATTTTACATGATTGGCTTTAAGGCATCAACAGCATTGTGTGGCAAAAGCTGATAGGCCAAGGAATGCTTATAATGTGTTGTAACTAGGAAATAGTTTGGCTTCTGATTGTGATGGTGTGAATTGTAACATCTGTACTGCCCCACCCTTCACTCGAGACTGAAAATGGAATAAAAGTTTTTAAAACGCCTCTCAGTCGCCCCATCTCTGGGTCAGAAAAAAAGGGATAATCCAACACACTTCCAGCAAAATCTGGCTCTGTTTTTCATCCTACTGCAGAGCCATAAAGCAAAATGTTAGCACTTGGACAGATGTCTCCTCTCTGCCTTGCAGTTAACATGAACATCTTGTGATTGCCTGCACCACTATTGCCCGTTCTGACAACAGATTTATGGTGGGACTGCCTTCATTATTTTAAGTGTTTGACATTTCACTGACAAATCACTGTGGTCTGATCAAAGACAAAATCAACAGAGGAGTTCTTGTCTACTGCTTTGGGTTGGTCCTTTCTGATCACCTCCAGGCCAGGCTGCTGTTCCAGCAGGCTTTAAAATGTGACATGGAACATGCTGTCCAAAGACAACAATCTGCTGTCGCTCTCTTATGCTAAACAGTATAAATGCTTTTTCAGGTTAGGGGCTTAATTATAAAGCTTCAGAATGACCGTGAGTTTTGTGCATTTCTGTGCCATATATGTATCAAATAATGGGCATTTATTGCAGAATGAAGGAGCTTACCAATGTAGCCTTGTAGGAAGTTGTATTTGTTCTCACCACAACAGAAACTGAAGTTCCCTTGCTCAGTATTTGCCCCATCCTCATCAGACACAGAAGATCTATGGATAAGCCTTGCTCCTGTCTTTGTGCCCAGGAATGACCTCAGTCCCTGGAATGACAGATCTGTGACCATCAGGGATGGGTGATGTGTGCACAGGAGAAAGGGGGGCTTCTCTGTGCACCCTGTGGTTACTCTGGGTAGACATTTGAAGTAGAGTTTGTCCAGCACTGAAAATGAAGCAAACACTCCAAAGGGTTACTTTGCAGTTAATTTCTTCCAGGTGAAAAGCAAAGAAAATCCTGCTTTTTTCTTCTCAACAGAATCAACCTCTTGGGTGCCTCCTTTCAGTTGCTGTATTAAGTACTAATACAACTGCATCCCCTCTCCTGGGCAGGGGAGACCTGCTGCAAGCATTTATATAAAAAGTCTTCTACACACCTGAATATTAAAAATTTCTCTGCAAGTTCTGGCTCCAAGCCTGTCTGGTGCCTCAGCTGTTCTGTCTTCTCCAGTTCATAAGGTCTTACACTTCTGTTTATTCACCTTCCTCCTTCTGAAGATAAAGCAATTAATAATGACTTCATAATTCCTTTCTGTTTTCACTTCCCTCCACATGTTCAGCACATAACCCTGCCACTCTGAATTTATAGCAGCAGAAGTATGAAGCAGGCTCTTTCTCTGCTTTGATTTCCTCCACCCATGTCACCTCCCTCAGTTCTAATCACAGCAGTGATCATCACCTTTTTACCAGTCCCTTCGGGCGTACTTTCAGTTGATGAAAAAGTTGGATGTTGGTAGCTGGTGACTCAGTATACTGTGGCATCTTTTAATTAAAACACGAGACATTGTGACAACCGGGTTTCATTTGCTATTTCCACCTAAATGCAAACAAAAACCCAGTGAGAAAGCACTTATTGCTTACCATAAAACACACAGGATCATCCTCCCTTACCCAAAATATGAGACTTTTTTTGCTATTGCCCCCTGTGCTGCTTCTGAGGAAGCTAAAAGGCTGCCATTGACAGAGAGGCAAACAATCCTAGTGGAAGGGGAAAGCAGGGGATCCTTCCTAATTGCAATCCAAGTGGCTTGCTTAGAGCAGCACAAATTCCACATACCTTAAAATTAACTAATTGCTATTATATAGTGAGCTGTATATAAATCTCTTGGCTTACCTTTTCCATCTGTTTGGTTTTTTACCTGGATCTTTTTTACAGAGGTGTTGACATCTTGGCCACATCTGAAAATAATTGTCTGTTGAAATAGGTGGAGACAGAATTTTATCTGAAGGATAATATATAGATGCCACCACCAGAGAACAGGCTTACCTGTAGCATTACTATTTGTTGGCACTAATAATGGGCTATTGTCAGCACACATGTTTATTTGAGATAATCTGACAGCAAAACTGTCTATTGTGAAGAGGTAACATGGCAGGGAATCCAGTCTTCCTATCAGTTTTCCCTGCTAAAACCTTCTGTCTGGAGTACTTTTATTCCTTTTTGAAAAACCTATTAAGAGAGCCACTGAGCATGCAGTGCTGGAACATTCCAGCACTATTTGTATTACATTTCACCCAGCACTAGCTGAGAAAAATAAGTAAAAGCCACCAGCATGGAAGTTACAAGGATCTAGGAGCCATCTGAGCCAGAGCTTTTCTACCTTTGTAACTTCTCATTGCTGAGGATGGTGTGGGCCAGAAAGACCCACAACATCAATAGTTTCAAACTGACTGTGCTTAAGGAAGGGCCAGCATAACACCAAGGCTCATTTATTTAATGCCTCCTGATTACAGAAGAAGTTATTATGGCCTCTGCATCCTTCAGTACCAAAACTGAAATGCTGTTGGAAATAGTGTTGGATGCTTTGAACACCCAAGGGCCAAGCAAGGTCAGTCAGTGATTTATATACAAATGTTTCTGACAAGCTAACAGCCCTGGTTTTTTGAGGAGTTGAAAAGAATAATTAAAAAAAATCCTACCCTTATCAAATGGCTCAGACTGACTCATTTCTGACTGAGAAAGCATAGTCACCAATTATTGCAGGGGAATGTGCGTATGCACCTTCCAAAAATTGATATGGCTGCTGAATTTCACATCCTACTCATCATCTTCCAGCAGATTTCGCAGGACTTGCTTAAAAAAAAAACCCTTCCTGAGTTGCATCTGAATGATGCAAGTGTTGTGTTAAGACAACTGATCCTTTAAAACCAGAATGAGATTTAATTTAGCTACTCCTTTTTAAGGACACCAAGGCAGGAATTGTTGTGACCACCCTTAATGAGGCAGACAGACAAGAAAAAGTAGCTGTGGCTTAATGAGGTTACACAGTAATTCATATAGTCTGGAAATAATTATGTTATCCTTCATATGGTAATGATCATCCTTTTTTCCCCCTTTACTTCTTTCCATCTGTTTAGGGAAGGAAGGTTTTTTAAATAAACCCTTTGTGAGGGCTCCCTGCACCCACTCTGGATACAATCTCTTGCCACACCAGATGTTGGCACCCCTGACCCATCCCCTGGGTCTCCCAGCAGTGTGTCCTGAATATTTAAGACAGTGTTTTCAGAAACACTGTTTTTTTTATTAATTTTGAACACTTTGAGGAATATTAGACAAGATTTTATTTGCTTCACAGCCTACACATCTCAAACAAATTGCAGACTTCAGATGCTGGCATATTGTTTCTCCCACTTCTTGCTGTTCTTTCTCACTAATCCAGTGGTAAATGGGTTACTTATGTTTTTACTCCTGTAAGACAACGTATTTTACACCATTTGAGATGCAAATGTTGGAAAAATGTATTCTATTTCAGTGCCCTCTATAATTTTTTAAAAATTTGTGTAGAATACGGACTTATTTTTAGAAAGACTCTTTAATCTGGATAGACTACCTATTTTTCTGATTCAGAAAGTAGAACCACTGAATTTTGGTGCCCAAGTACAATGAAGGAGTTAGGATTTTGAAGGGCAGCTACAATTTCTAATCCTGTGGAGTGCCACGTTTGTAGCAGAATTTGTGAATGTCTTCTCAAAAGCTACCGTGCTATATTTTTTATAAAATATATTTTGCTTTGGACACAGTGTCCCCCAATTAAACTTTAAATTTAAGTTACCCATTTACCACAGGGTTCGGTGGAGGCAAGGTTTAACCTCAAGAGCAAACCCTGAATGCACCTGAAAACTCAATATACAAATGTTCCCTATTTCCTGCATACCAACAGCACCTTCCTTCATTGTTTTTCTCCCTCCTCTCCTTTTGCTACCAATTTCTTCTCTTTTTTAATGCTTTTTCATTTTCAGACTTAATTAAGTACCCTATCTGACCTCAGTAATGAGCACAGTAGTGGTACCATATTATAGAATCATACTTTGCTTGTTTTGGTCTTTTTTTCTTCTCTCCTTTTTAATACAGAGATGATTCTTCTATTAATCTTATACTTTGTTTTAATTTGTTTAAATTGCATGTGCTTTAGTTTATAATTTCAAAGTTACAAAGGAAATGACCTACCAGGTAACCCTGTCCCCAGAGTCCTGCCAAGGTGACACAACAGGAGAGGTGAGAGATGCTGAGATAAAAACATCTATTGACAGCACCTCACAAACCTCCAGCCAGATCCCCTGTGATTTAATCCAAAGCCCTTCACTGGTCCCAGCAGTGACTTTTAAGAAAGATTAAAATATGTATTGTAAGACTTCACCATTCCCTTGGGAAAGCTTCAGCCCTGCCATCTTTTCCAGTGTATGTACTGAGAGCTATTTAAAGTGCACGCATGTGAACCCACTGGTGCTGCGTGTGGAACCTGCATGTGTCACTGAGAACTTGAGAAGTCACCTCAGGTCCTGGCACTGCAGGGATAAAAACTGCATCCAGAGAAGGCAGGGAAAAGCAGCCTGGCTGAAAATGGATCTGCATGAACACAGCATTCAGGAGCTGCAGAAATCTGTATGAATATTCTCCTCCAGGAGGCTTCTCCAGGCATTTGACTTCTAGTACTTCTGCTCCTCTCTCTATTCTTGGAATTTTCACACACAGGTTGACAGCACATTAAAAACGAACACAGCTTTATTTGCTAGGTTCAGATCTCAATAAATGCACATATTAAATGTTAGCAGAATGTTTAAAAAATTTATTCCGACATTAGTGTATCACATATATCAGCAACATTCTTAGCAGACAGAAATGCTACTCAGATTACAGGACAGTACAAGTCTAACAAGTGGTACATGTGGAATAGTCAGAAACTCCATCTATTTTCACTCCATTCTGTTGCCTCAAACTGACACCATTACATAAAAAAGCACAGTAAAAAAATTTCTAGAAAAAATAGGATAGTGTCTCATAGTAGCATTCTTCTTTTGCAGTGCATTGCTTAGAACATACCACATTAAACCTGCCCAAGGTAAAAGACCTAAATTTTAATTGAAAAAAATAATAATAAAAATTCCCTGATTGTATTACACCTGAAAGGTCAATTTTGTTTTGTGTAACTAATTCTAATGAGGCAATCTATTGTTGCTTAAATTACAGTAATTGCAACAGAGAGCTTTATTCACTTTGGTTAAAGGACACTTTTAGACACTGAATCACACCAAAATGAAATATTCCAACAGTAAGAATCAGCACATCTCCAAACTGACCAGGCCTTCCTTATTTTTGTAACTTTTCAAAAACACTTCAGGAAACTCATGTGAACCATTCTAAACCCAGCCATACTGATAACCTTTAGAAAAAATACTGCTTAATGGCAAGTAAAGGCAAATTATTATGTAAAAAGGTGTCAAGACGAAATTTTATGTGATACTAGCTTTTAGTATGACAACAGATTCTCTTTTCAACAGTTTCTGTATACAAAACTATGAAGTATAATGACTTATTTTTAAGATACATACATATTTCTTCCTAAATAAGCTCATCCCAGGGTTTTTTTCCACTTTCTATTGTATAATACAACATATAGAAAACATCTGTTTGTACTGCATTAAATAGCAAGGGATCTTAAAAAAATACGTTTGTAAGAAGCACAAGGTAGGAGTCAAAACATCAATTCAAATTCATGGTCTGGACATCAATGCTGTATCCCAGGAAAATGCATTTTTCTCCATCTTGCTTTTAAATAGCATTGTTCATTCACAACACATTTATTTTGCTGATACCTTTTCAAGGGTGGTGTATTAGGACACTTTATTATTTGAGGAAAGTAATCTTCCATAAGCAGAAATAGTGCATCTAATGCTGATTTTCCAAACCTGTTTTTAGTTTCAGTCAGGTTGCATATTTTGCACAGAAATACATCCTTTTGCATCTCATCTTTCTGTCTGAAGCACCTGTTTGCACTGCAAACAGTAACAAACCCACAACACCTAAATTAAGCAGTTTAATTAACAGTATATGTGCAAGATGCAGCACAGTGCTTTCATTGTGCAAACTGTGGTGTTTGATATGTGATTATGACTGGTGGCTGATACTCTTCTTTGGCTTACACATTAAGCAGCAGAGCTGATTTATTTACACATGCATCCCTCCAACAGATCCATTACTTCAAATATATCTGAATATCCAAGAACATGACCAGAGTTCATCATGAACATAAATTGCCAACATGCTTGATTGATCAAGCAGCCTTAGAGGATGAAAGTGAATAACTTAGAGTAACGAGAAATGTACATCGGCATCCACTCCTTGACTGGCAGCCAAACTGTGATGTGTGCTCGAGGTAGGCACTTCATACTCCTCCTTTTGCTAATGGCAACAGCTCCACTCAGGACATTGATGTAAAACTGTCACAACATTGAGGTTACTCTTGCCAAGCACTCCAGGACACAGCAAGGTTTGCTAAAACAAAATACCCCACGTTGTGGTGCTAGTAAACAGTACACAGTTCGGCTGATATAGAATATAAATCTCAATTTTTTATGTGTATACTCGTGAGGAAGTATAACTTTCAAAGTGCAAATAGAGCAGAATTTTCTAATCTTGTCTACCTTGTGTATTCAGCACGAGAGAACTGAAAGATCTGGTGTTACAACAATCTGCAGTCTAGGCACGAACTGCTCTCCACGTGGCACTGAAACACAAGTGTGCCAAGGCAGGCATGGTTTGGTAACACTGAACAGCTCTGTCTGCAGGTTCACAGTATCCTGATGCCTGCAAGCACATCTTGGAAATAGGCACTGCCCTGCAGAGATCATTTTCACACCTCTTGCCAAATGCAAAGAAACAAGGCACTAAGCATGGAAGCACTGATAAGTTTTAAATATACAGCAAAATCATAAAAATGCCTACCTGCTTCAATGAGGAAGAAAATTAGGGCACATTCTTAAACAGCTGGAAGCTACTTTGCACAAATAGTTATTGTATATTTATAAACTCAGTAATTTTATAGAAAAGCCACCTAACAAAAAAAAGAAAAACAAATCCTTCCCAAAGATTCAAAAGGAAAAAAAATAAAAACAACAGAACAATCCCCAAGCCCCAGGATACTACATATAAGGACAATAACAGCATAAATACAGGTTATTTGGCATGCTTAAAAATCTTTTGGATAAAAATTCAAGACCAAACCATTCAGCTAAATGAACTGGTCTGGTGGTCCAGCTCCCAGTCCAGTGCCATGGAGGGCAGGCACACTCCATAGCATGCATGGAGGACAGACACAGCTTTAGCCCTTTGCTGGCATTCATTGAGAATCCAAACAAAGAAATAAATAAACAAACGAGCAGCTTGGCCAAAACCAATGCCAAACAATCTTCCAATGGTAGTTTTTGAGCATGAGAAGTTAAATAACTGTTATTCTCCAAATCACATCTTTTCAAAACCCACTGCATTTAGGTGATTCCATAATATCTGCATTTAGAGAGTAAACTCTTCTGTAAATTCTATCTTTATGAAAATAAATTATGGCTTGTTTTCCCCTTCACTAGTATGTATTAACTGAATTTTGTGCCTATAAGTAATTCCAAGTGGAATTAAGCCAATACATCTTTAAAAATCAACTCCTTCTATAAAATGTATAGAAGTTCAAACCAATGTTTTATAAGATGTAGCAAATATAAAAAAAATAGCCCCAAACCTTAACCCTTGTATCAGGAGTGTTCTATTGACATGATCACATAATAAAAAATAACAATTCTCAGCATTTTCCACAGCAGTGATCCTCTGTGGTATCCTTTTCAGCCAGCTGGGATACAGCCTGGAACGTTGCAATTAGCAACAGGGAGAGGGCTCGGTGGGAAATGACCTCATCATGTCCTGTGAGCCCTTTAGGGTTAACAGTCCCTATAGCAGGAGTCAAAATTCTAGGATTACAAGATCACAAAGTCACGGGTAAATAAAAATCAGTGCCGAAATCATACACTTCAGTAGATTTCCTAAACCTCAAAAGCTCAGTAAAACTCTTAAAGAAAACTCTTAAATCTTTGGACTGAAAGAGAAGGGTTGAACTCTCCTACAGCTTTCAACATGATGCATACTGAGCAAACCACAGATAAAGAAAGCTGAAACAAGCCAAATCCCAAAGAGTTGGGGCTTTGGCTACATTGCTCTGGATAGCTCCATTCTCCCTTCCGTGGCGATGAACTCTTTTTCCGTGGCTCGTTTATCACCTTGGCACAGTCTCTCCTTCAGTTTTTCAAGTTCATACTCGTGTAGGATTTTTTGTGTTAAATACTTTTCACGTTTTATTTTGGCTTTCACGTCTGCAGGAACATCAGGGATCATCCATGCTACAAAGAATTTGACGATGAATACAACATGCTAAAAAAAAAAAAGAAGTAACAACTTGTTACCAAATGAAACACCTCTTGTTTTATTTAACACCAAAGAGGTCACTTTTTGTTCACAAAAAAATACATTTCATTTGGCTGTATTGTAGTGTATCCTGGAACAACACACTCCAAATTAACGTGTATCTAAAAAGTGCATGAAGATTAAACCCATCTTCTTAAGCAGAAATTTTAATTCCAAACCATTAATGACTTAGCAAACCCAAAAGGAAAGTGTCAGGGCCTGAATCTCAACCATCACTTCTTAACTCCTCTGTGTGGTTTGTTAGAAAGTTCACACAGCTGTGCTGATAACACTTAGCTCTTGGGAGCTGATGAAATACAGTGGGAAAAGTGATGAGATGAGCACTTGAACCCTTCATAACCTGCAAAGCAGTGGCTTAACACTGTTATCCAAACTACTGATTTAGCTGTTTTTAACCAATATACATTACTGCAAAATGCTGTCTGGATTTTGAACACAGTCATCTCACAGCTCTTTAAGGAAAGAAGAGTGGAATGCTAGTCCTGGTGGCTTTCATCTCTTACACTGGCATAAAGACCTTTTTTTTTAAATTTTGATTTGTTGATTATTTTGATCAAAATTTGAAGTCTCCTCAGCCATTTTCCCTGTTCCTACTCTGAGGTCAGTTCACTGAAGTTAAAAGGCCCAGTAACAGCAATCATTTAGGACTCAAGTACTTGGTACTACCTAAGGAACAAATTATTTTATACTCCCAGTAATTCTACTTTCTGTAAAATCAGTAACCATCACCAGGTCCCAATGTCAGAAAGAAATTTTGTAGGGAACATACCTCCATAATAATTATAAAGGCCATTTTTGCAGCAAGAATGTGCCAGAACTGCATAGTGTGCAAGTATCTCTTCTCATGATCCGGAGGATATCGATAGTCCCTGTACCTGTTGGAATGACAGACATGCAAAGGTGAAATGTCACAGTCAGCCTGGGACAGACTACAAGCTTAGTGACACTTACAAGTGACTACAGCTGTCACTTAAGGAACCTTTTCTTGTTTTAAATGGTCTGTTTCCTTTTGCAGGAAAAGGTTGCCTCTCAATTTGTTTCTATCCTTGTGTTTGCTCAAACACTCTCACACACACAGAGCAAGAGAGCAGAGCAGAGGATGTGTGATGTGAGATCTGGAACACAGGTTACTTGTTTTTCAGGCAATGATCAAACACTACAGGACAGGGTGATGGGATCATCACAGGGCAATGGACACTGAATAAATGTGACAGACATGAGCAGATTATGGACAGGACAGATGCAGGGTTTCATGAAAGGACAGACCTGAGTGCATATTCTAAACCAAGAGACAAATGTAGCTGTTTCCAAAAGTGCTGGGGTGCTTGGTTTGGGGTGTTTTTTGTTTATTTTTTTGTTTGCTTTGAGATTTTTCATCCAATCAATGCTTTTATTTTACCATTTCCAAAGTCCTTTTGCAATCCAATTGCAATTCTAGAATCTGCAGTGCTTCCACTAGCAAGAAAGGACTATTTTTAAAACAAAAGCAGGATAGGTCTGATCTCTGGTCTGATCAAGCAAAATAAGGATTGATTCTAAATACCATTTCTCATTTTCAGCTTTGGGATTTAAACATCTCCTTTATCCTGTTTTCTTGTCCATTCATTCAGCCTAAAAATCCTTGAAAATACAGGCTGAAGTTCACAACTTTAGGGACATAAATTTTAGGGAATAAATTTTCTTCCTCACTCAAAAACCAATGAAGGAAAAGCAAAATGCAAGTTAATAATGAGACTCTTACTGGTGATTTTTTTGAGGTGATTGTTTTTGTTATTGGAGTGAGCTCTTACCACCTGAAGCAGTACATTATCAATAGCTTAAATATTACCTCTCACACTTTAGAATGAGAATGACATAATTTATTTTCTAATGGACTACTTAGATCTGCATTGATTTTTTTATGCTGTATTCTACACCAAGGGATAAAATACTATTACACCAACCTGCATATGACAAAGTTTTCTGGATTCTCTTTAGGTTCATTTCTCTCAGGAAAATCTGAGATTTGGAACACTGACAAGCTGTTGTTTATGTATCCAGACATTGGTGAGTCTTCATTTTCAGAATAAGCATAATAGTAAACTAAACGAGGGATCATGTCTGATGTGAATGCAACAATAAAAGCCTGAAAAAAAATCAGAAAAAGAAATAAGGAAGGTGGCACACAAAATTTGTGAGCAGGTTTATACAGGGGTTGTGGTTCTGTGGCTCTGGCATTAGCCATAATCTTTTGAGAAAGGGTGAGGAGCATGATTAGGGCACTTCACTTTGGCAAAAGATGCTGACTGCAGCCTCAGCACCTTTTGCCTGCAAGCTTGAGACCCTTAAGGTGCTGAGGTCTCGTGCTGCTTTGGCAGTACCTGCAAGGGGGTCTGTTGTGTGCCTGAGACACACTAAAAAGAGGCATCTCTTGAGCTCAGTAGTCTCCTTTGCTGATGAAATACTGGCATAGCATTTAGTTATCAGTTAATAAAAACTGCTTGGAGCCACTGCTCCCACAGGGGCATCCAGAAGCAGAGCAGAATTCCCACAGCAACCAGGAGAAAAATGCATGTGACCCACAGAATTCATCCACCTTTCCTGTCCCCTACAGCTTCCCCATGGCAATCAGTGTGCTTCACCAGACTAAGCTTCATACTGGCTTTTGCCATTCCAGAGGGCTGGAAAACAGACAACTGAATGAAAGATTTTGGCCAATAAAATGTGGATCGGGAGCTGCACACTGTCAACACATGGACAAGCCAAACCACTGAAATGGTTTGATGGTATCTTTGTAGGGTAACATGAAACAGTGCTGATGAAGAAGAAAAAGCATCAGCTGGTTTTTAACTCTTCACATTTTGAATACAGGGAACGACCAGTGTTGATGTAGCACAGTTAACACACTCACATTAGTGACAACAGACAGGATGGCCATCCCGTTGAGGATTTCCTGCCACACTCCTATGCTGTGTGCTTTGGCAGCTACAGGCCTTCTGTACTGAGTGGTTAACTTCCAGGAGTCCACACGAATCTCCAGGATATTGTTCATCAGAGCAAGAAGGGGAGCCAGGGGAAAGGATGCCACAAAGAGAGTAATGAATCCAAACTGAATGACTGCAAGGGAGAAAAAAAATCAAAGTGTCAAAATCTGCCCTTCCAGAAGTATCCTCAGCGTGATGGGGGTCTACCACTGGCAGACAAATGGCAAACTTCTGCCAGGCTGCACAAGTCACCTTCAGCCCTGGCCTAAGCCATCAGCCCCAGTGTCAAGACCTCCCCAGTCCCTTCAGGCTGCCATTCAGCAGCACCCACAGCATTTGGGTCCTGTGAAATGATGCTGCCAGCAGGGCTGGATCCTCTCAGGGTGCTGCAGCTCTCATAGGAATGGTGTGTAATTGCTGGGGAATTGGGATGTATTCACCTATCAGATTTCTCAGCTGTCACCAGGCCAGTTTTGTTCTCTTGCAGTTTGTACCCTCTTGTTCTTTTACTTACCAACTACACACCTCACAACCTTACCTCCACCTGCTGTTACTGATTTAATCAAAACATTCATAACAATTCAGTGCAATAGTTCCACTGGGGAGTCTTGACATCAGCTTAAGAATTGTGAATAAAATATACATATAATCCTTTCAGTTGTTACCAAAATTAAGTATCTCAGTACAGAATGTGATAATCCTCAGTATACAGCCAGTGCTGCCACTATATTTCAAATAAAGGAAAGAGAACTTTTTTCTGGTTTAGGTAGTGGAGAAAAATAAATTCCCATACACCAGTCATTCACTCTTCCATGATTTCAGTGGTAAGTTCTTCACCTCAGACAAGCAACAAAATTCCTACTAGCATAGCAGCCCTGGGACAATTCTGGAGCCTAGTTCTGATTATGGAAGAGCAAGGACATGGCTGGCAACAGTGATTGCTCTGAGTGTATTAATTTCACAAGACCACGGCTCTGTATCAAATTAAAGTGATAATAACACTACACATCTCTAGAACACTTAAAACTATTTCTGTGAAAATAATACAAAGGTTCATTTTTCAACAAAATGTATCCTTGAAATAGCCAAATACTAACTTCTTTGAAGTGTCCTTTAGATTTAGCTTGGTCTCAGTTTTGGTTCCAGTCTCTCAGGTTTTGTGTTACCTTTGAAATCCTGTGTTCCCTTCCCTGTGCTCCCTCTGCTGGTCTAAGGGACTGAACGGGAACACTGAGCAGTGCAAGACTAAAGCTAAAGGGATTCTCCTCCAGCCACTTAGTAGATCTCATGTCTGCAGTACCCATCCTTACAGCACATTTGGCACTCATCCCACACTTAAAATTTCCACTGACATCAGCTAAGAATATGCTTTGGAACAAGAAAAGAACAGGCACAGAGGCAGCTGGCTGCACTGAGAATAATGTTCCCCATTCAAATGAGAAAAACAAAAAGCCTTTGCAGTGTTTTTGTGAAATTCACAGCAGTTCAAGATGCAAAGACAGCTTTTTTTTTAATTGGGCTGACCTATTTAATGATCTCCAGCAGCTAATAGTCCTGTTATGCAGACGAAAGTGGTGGCATCAACCCACAACAATTAACCGAGAAAATGTTCTTTTGAAAGTGTCAGTACAAGGTGTCCTGTCCTCAATTCCAAATTTGTAGCTTTAAACTTACCCATTTCTAAATATTCATAGAACAGGCCTAGGGGTCCAAATGTCTGCAGATCATGGTCTTGCTCCCAGCGACTGTACAAATTTTCAGGATTATTTCTGGCTTTCCGGCGACCCCACCAGTTACAAATCCAGCTGTATATGCAGACAGAAATTAACAGTGAGAGAAGCAGATCAGATTGGCTCACTTGGTTAGAGCATGATGCTAATAACACCAAGCTGGAGGGTTTAGTCCCTGTACAGGCCTTTCACTTAAGAGCTGGACTTGATCCTTGGGGGTGCCTTTCAACTCGGAATGTCCTGTGGAGTCAGAATCACAGAACCACTAGGTTGGAAAAAACTTCTAAGAACATTGAGTTCAACCCATCCCTAACACCTCAACTAGACAATGGCACTGAGTGCTACATCCAGTCTTTAAAAAAAAAAATCCAGGAATGCTGACTCTACCACCTCCCTGGCCAGGGGACAGACAATTCCACTACTTTATTACTCTTTCTGTAAAAACCTTTTTCCTAATACCCAGCCTGTATTTCGCTTGGCACAGCTTGAGGCTCGTTCTGTCAGTTGATGCCTGGAGAAAGAGACCAACCCCCAGCTGACCACAACCACCCTTCAGGAAGCTGTAGAGAGTGATAAGGTCACCACTGAGTCTCCTTTTCTCAAGGCTGAACAACCCCAGCTCCCTCCGTCATTCCTCATAGGCCTTGTGTTCCAAGCCCCTCACCAGCCTTGTTGCCTTCTCTGGACACATTCAAGCATCTCAAAGTCCCTCCTAAACTGAGGGGCCCAGAGCTGGACACAGCACTCAAGGTGCAGCCTCACCAGTGCCAAGTACA
>WEIU01005371.1:464-44060 GCA_013389925.1 Aegithalos caudatus | reverse complement strand
AGGACAGTTGTCCTGAAGGCAAGTCATTTTTCCACTAAAAACTGAGGTAAAGAAGCCATTAAGCACTGCTGCCTTCTCCTCATCTGCAGTTACTAAGTTCCCTCCCTCATCCAATAGAGAGCAAAGGTTGGTCTTACCCTTTCTTTTGCCATTAATATATTCATTAAAACATTTTTTATTATCCTTTACAAAATTGCCAAATTAAGTTTGAACTGAGCTTTTGCCTCCCTAATTTTCTTCCTACATGCCCTAGCAACCCCCTTAAATACTTCCTGAGAGACCTGACCCTCTTCCTAAAGATGATACATCCTCTTTCTATTCTTAAGTTCCTTCAAAACCTCCTTGCCCATCCAGGCTGGATGTTTGTCTCGTTGACTCCTCTTTTGGCACACAGGGCCAGTCTGTTCCTCTGCCCTCAAGATCTCTGTTTTGAAGCACACCCACCTTTCCTGAACTCCTTTGTTTTTAAGGGTTGCTTCCAAAGGAACTCCTAGAACAAGTCTCCTAAATAGGCCAAGGCCTGCCCTCTGGAAGTCCAGTAAAAGTCTTATTGATGTTTCTCCTGATTTCACCAAATCTATAATTTCATGATCACTGTGCCCCAAGCAACCTCCAACCACCACATCTCCCACCAGCCCATCTCTATTTGCAAACAACAGCCCCTTCCCTTATCTGAGCAATCTCCTTAACACAACATGCATGGCTTTCACAAAATAGGCTGAAAACCTTTATGAAAGGAGTATAAGTGTCAGGATTTGTGCCTAATTTACAGAATTCTTATCTTCCTGATATGGCAATCACTCCTCCCAAGAATTTCCTCTAGCTATAGGGTGGGCACCCCAGTGTGAGGGAGCACTTACGGAACAATAGCCTCTTGGATATTTCCCCAGATCTGTTTGCCAGCCATGACAATGGTGAGCTGTGTCGTCAGTTCTATCAAACAGCCTGCAGGATCACACTAGTGGAGACAAAACAAGTGTTCATGCACATGGATAATGATGTAATGAACTATATTCTATATATAAACTGTATTCTACTACTGTATAAATGCAAGAAAGGAGATCTTAAAACTTGTAAGGATAACTTCCACATGGACTGCCAGCTAAGCCACTCTCTCAGGAAGGCTGCTACAGAAGGGCTTTAAGTGTTTCAAGTGTGACACCAAAACATAACAACCATACAAAGACAGGGAATTCAGAGATGCTTCAGCAGGACCTGCGTGCAGCACACACCCCTCAGCCCCAGCAAGGTGAATCTTTTGCACTCAGTGAACTCTCAGCACCAGATTTATTTTATTTTAAGACCCATGGTGAGACCCACTGGTATTTCAGGAGAACTGGGACCAAGAAAAGCTTTATGATTTTTCACTCTCGTGACTGACAGATTTTCACTGCTGGTGATTCCCTGACTAGCAACAGCAGAAGCCTCAGCTTCAGGACAGCCAGCTGAGAGCAGCTCAGTTCAGACCAAGCTTGCAGTTGGAAATTCACAGCCGTGGGGATTGAAGGGAACAATCCACCTGAATGAAGAAAATCTTACCTCTTCATTTCTCCAGCGATTAAACATGTATGTGTAGGCACCTGGGTAACCAACAAACTTCCCTTTGAAGAAGGCCACATAGAAGCAGGATGAATAGTAGTTGACAAACTGGAACAAAAACATTTTCATAGTGAGCCTGTTCTCATACTCCATATGAGTTCTGGGGATCTCTGTGAAACCAGAAAACAATAATTTTATATTCCTTTATTCCCTTTAAAGGGATACATATTCAAATATTTATCATGCACAGTGACCTCAAAGGAAAAAAAAAATAAAAAAGGAAAAGAAGAACACCTACAAACATTTCAGCAGATGGAGCTCCTGCTTTCAGACACCCTACCTTTACTTTACAATGCAACGTTAGATGCAGGCATGCAAAGGAAATTGATATTTAAAACTTCTATAAAATTTAATTTCCCTTTCTTTGTCCTGTCTATTAGCACTTGTCCATCCCCAAATGTTACACTATTTTAGGAGATCTGAGATGAATCTCAAACAGTAGCTAGAAGGATCTTCTGCAGTATGAAGATATCACTGTTGGCAACACACGATTATTTTTTTTCTTTGTGGTAGAGAAATATGCTACAATATTTTTTCCCAACATACTTAGACAGGTGTAAGGGGCTTTCCTACACCTGTGCATGGCTTTTGCTCTTGTATAGTTTGTTATTTTCTTATTTATTAAAACCTTTTGCTTTACAAAACACACCCAAGGAGGCATCTCGCAATTATTATTAAGCCATTCTGAGAAGTGCTGGATGAGGTAGAGACTGCTACATCTTCCTGGGCCTCGAAACACTCTGGCCTCGTGTGAGATTGTACCATATGAGAACAACTGAAATACAGGGAAAATGTTCAGTCTGGCCATGGATACACCTGAATCATTGCTGCAAGGTACACAGAGCTCCCACTGTGCCCGAGTGGAGAACAACAGCGCAGAACACCCCGATGGTGCTCCAAGATCCCTTCCAAGTTTTGTCCTCAAGAACCTCTGCTTACCCATATCAGTAATCCAGATGGCTATTCTCTCATAGAAGAAGTTCAGGATCATGATGATGATGAAGTTGAGGCAGGAGGCAGTGACAGAGGTTGCCAGCTGAGGGGTGAGCACGCCGCTGATGGGCTGCAGCGTCTGCGTGTTCTCCATGAGGCTGGCGAAGGCGGCGTACACTGCCAGGCGGTACACGATCACTGCGATCATGCTGGCTATGATCAGGGACACCTGAGACAGGAGGGACGTTTGAAACACACCTGCAGCTTGGGATTAGGGTATACACTGTGTACACAGCCTAAAGAACAAGATGTAAGCCATCATGCTTTGCATTTTTAAAATTTTGTCCTTTGCGGGTATGAGTTCAGCAGCACTGAAACACAAAGTGCCCAGGCAAAATACTTTGTTATATTCTACACATTAAAACCAACAAAATTATTCTGCTAACGTAAGAAAAGCCAACAGTCTAATACCAATATCCAAGAAAGTGCAGAAGAATATGGACAGGAGATGGAAAGGACAAGTTAGATTAAACTGTCGGCTCTGAAACTCACTCTGCATTCATGTTGTGAATTCTTTTATTTCTTTGCTTTACTACAGTTTTTTCAGTATGTCTGTTAACATCAAATAAGTCACAGAGAAAGTTATCCCCACGCTAAAATGTCCAACCAAATTACTAATTAATGACAGATTTCCAGGGCTTTCTTTAAAAAAATAAATATCAGAATTGAAGTGCACTTTAAATGACAGCATGAAATCTGCAGAACAGTAATAAAAGAATTTGTTAACACCACGATTAAAACCAACTTGTGTTAATGTGATGATTAGTAATGATCAGCATCTCTGATATATGTTAAAATGAGGATTCAAAAGGATGCTCACCCAGAACAACACCGTGGCTCCTGAGATGCAGAATCGCACAGCCTGGCTAGTTAAGGGCAAATAAGGCTCCATCTCCTGAAACAGTCAAGTGCAGCACAGTTCATGTTATTCTCACATCTTACTCCAACATCCAGCAGCACACAGAGCTCTCACCAGCTGTGTGAAAAGTGCTCACATCCAAGGGAAACCATCCAGAATCCTGTCCCTCTCAAATGGCAGCCAGGACATCATTTTGAGTGTGCTGGGGGTTGGTGGGGGGAAGGACGGGGCAAAAATATCACGACAGAAGTGGCCATAAAAATGCTACAAGTAAAGACAGTACCTGAAAAGAATGGTTAAACTTTTGTAAAATCAATCAGTAGCTAAAGGAGAAAGACCAACATCCTGAGACAAGCAGGCCACAACTGTTACTGTACTGCTAGGTTAGCTTCAAACAGCTCTGAGTCCACAACTAGACTCAAGTTTTATAAATTCTTAATGCTGAGATTCCTTCAAACTTGTCATTTGGATGTGCCAGTCAGAGAGTGCTTTTCTCTACCCCTTCAATTTTATTTTTTTTTTTTTTTTAGTTAAAGAAATGGCTATGAAGCTAGCTGCCAAGCTCTGCTGCAGCACCAGGCAACAACTGGATCTTAGCCACGCCAGTGTCCCCAGACAACACATGAATAACTTTCAATGCTCATGGAAAGTTTTTGCAACCAATCCTAGTTCCTAAAATATCAGAGTACATGTTTTATGAAAGAATCTTCTCTTTAAGAAGTAACACCAGTGGAAGAAGATCAAGTGAAAAATAACCTGAATTTGATAAAGCTGTGGGACAAGGCACTGTAGAATGCTCAGACTCCTCTTGAGCAAAGAGTACTGTAGATGGCTGCAATGTCAAATGTAATATAGGCAGTAATGTGCAATGACAGAGCCTAAGTTTGAATCAAATGCTTTGATATTTATGTAAATTAGAATTCTACTGTGATCAGCAAACCCAGATTTCAGCTATGATCTCTTCAGACAGCTTAGCACCATGAACAAGTATGTCAATAATAGCCTCAAGATCAGCAATTTTGGTTTCAGTGCACTTCTGACTTTGAATCATGAATAATGATGAAATCATTTTCTGACTGAAACAACACCAGTTGTGGGACACAAGAAAGTCATTGTCCTGTACCCACACAGCCTTATTGGTTATTGCAGAATTAACTTCTTTGAAAGCACTGGCCTTTCACGTGTTCAGTGTGAATGCTCTAACATGCTCTAACAAAAGGAAATTACACTATTACCTGGACAGGTTAGCCTATAATTGGGTACTGATAAGGATCACTGATAAATCCTGCTGCAAAAAAGAGCTTCTGAAAAACCACTAAGACAGTAAATTGAAGTGTCATAAAGTAAAGGCTTGTCTAGTCATTGAATTTTTAGGGCAATTGTTAATGCATACTTAGAAAGTAAAGAGGAGTGCAGTATCTCACACTGAGGTAAGAGAATTGTATTACAGTCCATTTGTACTTGCTAAATGAAGTTCACAAAGCCCTATCTCACCTAAGGGATCTGGATTAATTTAGGGAGAGAACAATCTCCTCCCTCAGGACAGCTACACAAGCACACCTAAGCCTTTGGCTGTGCTCTGCTGCAGCTGATTCTCCTCTCCAGGCTGCAGGCTTTGGTCCATGCTGGACACAAGCACTGCTAACCCACTGTTTCCCTGTCCTCACAGCATCAGCCTCTCACAGAGCACAAGGGGGCCAGCACACCCTGCTGGACAGAGCTCCCCTGCTCCTTTCCTCTGCTGCAGCACAGCCAGGGCACTCTGGCAGGGTCTGGGGCCCTGGGCAGCCAAGGGAAGGGGAGGTTTGAGCCTGAGAATACACAGGGCTGCAAAACAGTAAATAACACACAACAGGCAGGCATGTGTTTCCAATTAGTAGAGCTAACTAATGAAAATTGATTTACCTGAATATGCAGAAATTAATGCCTCAGCAGAGCTGCACTCTTGAACACAGTGCACTGTTATCAAAGAGAAAGAGCTCTGTGCAAGGTACACAGCATTAGTTACAACAGCAGAATTAATGCAGCCTATGTGCAGGGGGAAAAATCTCTCTGTCTCATGAGAAATAAGATCAGTATATGTATTTCCCAATGATTAAGAAGACAAGCCCTGAAAGACAGGGCTACTGTTTCTAGAAAAAAGACTCTTCCCACATTTTGGCTAAGCTTCTACTTTTTTTCTGAAGACTGTGTTATCTAAGTATACTTAGGACTAGTAACAATAAGCTATTTATATGCAATTCAATGAAAGGGAAAATATGATTTAAAAATACATCAAATGGGTGTGCTAGATGTTACATTGGAATGCAACCAGCTGACCCCAAAATTTATCAAATAACTCCTACCTAAATTAACATCTAATATTTATATAGAGTGCTTAGAGTTAAGTAGGGTAACTAATTGCATCTCAAGTACATTTCAGAGAAGGGACTTTGGAAACCTTCATCCCTCTGGTGTTCCCCAGACAAAGTGGCTGTGTATCATAAGCAAAAACACAGCTATACCAACTTATCACTTTAGGTCATGGTGACTGCTTCTTCATATGCTGTGCAGGGATAAGAGAGAGTGGTTTTTAAAGGCATGAAAATTACAGAGACTGCTACCCTGAATCGTGAATGATGCTGTAAAAATGGGTAAAAGCCATAAAGTTTGCTCCAGCACACAACTGAATTTGCAGCATGTTCATACCTGAGTTATGGGATTCTTCTTCTTTTGGGTACATTTTGCCTCGTACTCAGGCCTCAGCTGGAGCTGTTGCTGTTCCTCTTCAAAATCAACCAAATCCCATTCATATTTCAGCTTCGCTTGCCTCCTCTTCCAAAACTCCAAGAAAAGTGTAACTGCAATTTGCAAATGTTAAAATAAAGTCAAGGAAGAAGTGAACAAGTTAATGAACCAAGTTAAACATCTGTACTGGCTTCTTTTCTGTGGTTTATTATTTCTCCTTACAATGTGACCCACTTACTTTTACTGACTGCTTACTATTAGTTCACAGATAAGATCACAATAGGGACTCAGTGATTTATTAGCTAATTAAATTCCAGAAGTGGATGACAAGGAAGATGCCAAGACAAGATATGGGTATTTCCATGGTTATGGTGACCATGTTCAACTAAATACTCCGTGTATGCAAACAGCAACATGGAATTAAGAGAAGAACCTGATAATTCAACTGATTGCTGTGTATGAACCTATAACACATAAATAACTCTTACAACAAATAAACAGAACAGCTTTCAAGTAATATGTTCAAACATTTCTATTGCTTTTTGACACTTATTTGATATCATGGTGTCCCAGAGTGACTTTATGATGTTGAATGGTCTCCCCATTCATCTGTTGAGCCCAGATAGAAGTTTTGTGCCTTTAAAACTAACTCTGAGGGTGGAGGTGGGGAGAAGGAGAAGCAGTGGAATGTCTGAGTGGTTGGATTCAAACACACAGAGATAAGAGCTCCTCTCCCTCTCCCTCTCTCATGGACCGTGCTGTCTGCAGCACAGACAGCAGGACAGAGCTCTCCTTTGCTGTTAGTTAGTTTTTAACTTGCTGAGGCAGAGAAGTTCCCTGGACTGTGACTTTTCTTTTTCTTGGAAGAGCTCAAACCTGCTCTGGACCCCAACCCCAGAAGAGCACTGGGAGCTCACACCTGTGACCCACCAGGGCCCAGGATGGCATTTTCCAGCACAGGAGGGACTGAGGAGAGACTGAGCTGAGCTGCACCCACAGCAAGGACTGCATGAATTTGCATCTCTTCAGAACAGGGAGAGGTTCCATTGTTCAATATTATTCATTTCCTATGCTTGTGAATATTTTGCTTCTTAAACAAACAGGGTTGTTTCCACTTTTCTCTGTGTCTCCTGAACGTGTGGGAAGAGGGGCTGTTTGAATTTGCTTTCTAGAGGGACCCCTTCAGAAGTTTCCTCCCAAATTTGCCCAAAACCAGGACACATGGTCATTTTAAAGACAGTGAATGTCTTCATATGATTAAAAGCTGGGCTGGCCAAGAATTTTTTTAAGACACTAGAATGAACTGATTTCACACATAAACAACTATAAAATGTATAATACTATATAACATTTTAAGAGCCCTTTATAAACTACTTTAAAATGTAAACACTTTGTAATCTGATTGTTCCTATTTGAGCTGGGCAAGTTTTATGGTTTAAACAAACACAGGAAAGCTTATCTTCTGCACTTCTAAACTCTTTGGCTGGTGCTTCCTGAATGACTAATCCACGTCATACAAATGCTAGAGCTTAGAAACCAAGAAAAGTTTAGTAAAACAGCCATACAAAAAAAATCTTACTAGATTTTAAAAAATAATTCTAGATGAAAGAAGTGAGTGATTAGATCCTCGGATAGAAAAACCCACAGGTTTTCTATTAGTGCACAAGAATCTTTGTGAGTTAATGAAATATCTATATACAAGTTGAAGATTTAATTATGACATTTCATACAGACAGTATGATACAAGAGAATTGTATTTAAGGAAATAAGAAACAATAACTATGCTATCCTGAATTTATAAAACTTCACAGAGTTGAAGAAAATAACAGGTATTCAACACAATGTTCTTAGAAGTCTGAAGAAGTATCAATGGTGTAAAACTATGATTACAGAGACCAGAAATCCACCTATTTCTACATCATCAAAATATACTGCAATGTCTGAAGCTCACTGGAGTAGAATTTTCTCATCCCAAAAGTACAGCTAATACAGGGGCAGTGATGGGCCACCATGCATCCAGTGAAAGGACACAAAGCTCCCTACTCCCTCACCAGGACACTGGTGATGTGCAGGGCTGAGCAGAAAGGAATTATTTGGGTTATTCCCAAATGGCCTGCATAAGGTGGGACCCCTCTGGCTACTAAGGGAAGAATCAAATGTTAGCATTTAAGAGTACACAATGCTTATGATACTCTTATGGTATCCCAGATGCCTGCTTGGAGTTTTTTAAGTGTTAATTCCTCTGTAACATTAAATTATTTTCACTCATTCATCACTCCTACATCTGAGGCAGGATACTAAGGTGGGGCCATGATTCCCCTTTTTCCCACTTCCAGTGTCCCTCAGCAGCTTGGCCAAGATCTCCTTATTGATGGACATAAAACTCATCAAACGTACTCACCCCATATACCCATAAAAATGGCAAAAAAGAGAGTTGCCACGTTGTCAAACAGATGGGAATACTGCAACAGAATAGCCAGGAACAGGTTAGTACCAAGGCAGTCCTCAGGATGAAGAAAAATTCCCAGAGGCTGCAGAAGCAGATCCCCACCTGTGAGGACTCGCAGGTGGTGTTCAGTCTCCAGTATTCACAGTCTCGGTCACAAAGGGGGCACATGATGATCTCTCCTCCAATTGAAGGGTCACAGATTTCTTTGCTGAGGAGGAAAACATTGTAAAGCACCTGTTTTCACAGCACCTTAAAAGCTGGTAGATGAAATTTATTTTTAAAATAAATAGGAGCTTTGTTTCTCCAAAGCTCAAGGTTTGCAGCTTCACAGTGAAGATGCCACATCTTGTCACGTGCACTGGTGTTAACCAGGGGTTGGGCAGGGCAAGCCAAGAGGAAGCAGCTGCTCCAAGGAGGAGAATTAACAACTCCCTCAGGATGGGCTTTTTGGCTCTCCCAGCAATGAGCCAGGAGTCTCTCAGGAGCTGCACTGCACATGCAGTGTTTTAAGGCATGATATAAACCGTGTTATTTCTCATCAGGTTAGCAGTGACATCAAAACACCTTTTCTAAAAGTAGAGAGACCACTCCAGCTTTGATAGATGCAGTAAAATTTGCTACTTCAAATCAATGACAGTGGGTAAAGTTTAGAACCCTATAGTAGTCCAGAGAAATCTCAGCATGTATAACAGTATTCTCAGATGAATTCTTAACTTAGCTAAAATAAAAGTCTCAAAATTATGTTATTCAACAAAATAGATGACAATTTTAACTGGGTTAGTCATCTTTTATGGTTAAAATTCAAAATTTTATGGAAGCCTTCTTACAGAAAACAGTGTGTAATGAAGTCAGCCCTCTTTTCCTCTCCCCATCCCCAACCCCTGAATACAATATATCTTTTGACTTCTGATAAAACAAATACTATGTTTTTAATAAAAAAAACTCCACCAAACTGTGGCTTCTATGATACTGGATCCCTCTGATGGAAGAACACTGCTGATCTGTTTTACTTATGCTTTTGATTACCACAAATGATGACCTACACTAAAAGGTCAGACTGCTCTCCAAGTCAGATTAAATAGACAAGCTTAAGGCAACAATAAACACTTAAACAATTTTGAGAGATCTAAGGGGTACTCTTAGGATTTCATCTATTACAGTTTCTCCAGTACAGAAAGCTATGGCTTTTCACCTACAAGCTGAGTCTTACTAACTGACAGCCCCAAGTTCTGCATCAGTGATCCACCACCTTTTCAGTTAATAAAAGACAGCTGAAGAACATTTTTTTCTTATCTGACAAGTTTTAAAAGCTTGCTACCTGTTGAGTAGAAACAGGAATAAAATCTTTTTTTGCAAGAATAAAATGTTCACATTGCTTAGCTTTTACCCAGGAGAATTTCAATGTTATACTTACCTGCTCATATTTTCATCCATTGTAAACAAGCCATAAAGGAAACAGATTAAGCCAACAACTGCTGCAAGGAATAACATCTCAGTGTAGAATCCTAGCCAGGCAAAATAGATTCCAATCTTCTCACCATAGTACTTTCTGAATACAAAAAAAAAAAAAAATTAAAAAATGCAATTAACAGGAACACAAAGGAAAATTTAAAGCTAGAGCAAATAGAGCAAAATAGCAAATAGAGTAAAAAGAGTAATAGAGCAAACTAGCCAGAGTAAAAGTGAGAAACTTGGCAAAATTTTCTTTTAACAGAAGAGTAAATGTACTGAAGTACTGTGGGAAGTGAGGTCTGAAGCTGGCCAGGAGAAGTTACTCAAGCTGCATGAACAAGGTGAGTGATCAGGATATATGGCCTCTTCTGTCCCTTTTTTCCTCCAAGCAGAAACTAACATTAAAATCACTTTCTCTTTTCTACAGGATAGTGTAAGTGAAGTTTTTACTTTCTGATTTTTCCAAGGAGTCTCACAAATGAAATAGCACAACAGTTCTGACCATGTGGTTAAAAGAAATTGGTAATCCACAGAAATACAATCACTTGTGTTACAAACAAGGAACTGTCCCCTGTGAACAAAGCAACGTTCTGTTGTATCACACCAGATCAATCAAAGGGATCTTAAGTGAGTTTAAATTTGGAGTTAGAACTAAGAATCAAGTGTCCAAACTGATTGTATCAGTATTTTTTTAAGTCTGTGTTGAAATTTCAACATTTCAAATAAATCTTTAACATTTTTTTGCAGAGATGGATTAAAAAATCTGAGATATTCGATGTATGTGTTTCTTTACAGTTGAATTATCTGTAATATACCTGGCCCCAGGAGGACTGGCTAGGTGGAAAGAGGCTTGATTTGTGTAATGGTTTCACATTTGCCTGTGTTTGTTTGCTAAATTTAGTGCAGTGGTTTGAGTGTTTACTTTTTTTTTTCCTTATGTGAGACAGAATCAGGAGAAAAGAAAATCAGGCTCAAATCTTTAAATGTACAAAGACAGATTTATTAACATACATGAAAGGAAAAGAATGAGAATCAAAATAAAACTTCTAAAACACTCCTCCTCCCCCCACAAGTGTTTACTTTCATACTAATAACACAAAGAGACCAAACTTAGAACTTCTAGTCAGTTACTACATATAAAATACCTTTTTATTAGTTCATTTGGAGAGAGAAGATTCATTGGAGAAGATGAGAGAACTTCTCATCTATCAACTTCAAACCCAACCACTAATTAGTTTTTTCCCTATCCATAGGAAACTAACCCAATTTGAGACAAAAGCATTTTTCCACTTCCCAGAAGAAAGCCGTGCCACATCCTCTCAGGACATAGTGCCCAATTAACACCCAGATTTCCTAGCAGGACCAAATTCCAGATGAACATGGGCTGCATTACAGTGAAAAGTAAGGAAGCACAACCCCCCCAGGCAGCTGGGGGGGAATTTACCTCACCTGATCAGGTCCAAGGGCTGCTCTTTGTAGAAGCGCAGGAAGCGCGCCCACTCCATGTAGAGCGTGTGCCTCTCACTGTCACAGTTTGGGTCACTGGCCTTCTTCCAGTACTGGCACTGGGAGCAAAGCAGAGGAAAACACCTCAGCCACAGCCTCAAATACTACAGCCAAAGAAATAAACTGGAGTGGTGATGATGATGGTGTCTACAGGGGGAAATCACACCTTAAGTTTTAGCTGTTGTGTATTTCAGATTCTGTGCTGCCCAGGGGTGCAGTTCTGAGCCTCACAGTCAGTGTCACTCAGTTCCCTGCACAGAGCAGGGACACAAAACAAATCCTTTTCCTGCTGCACACCAAGGACAACTTTCAGGCCCAAAAGCACAAACCAGGGTGGGGCTGAAGGGAGGAACAAGAAGGATGGGACCTCACAACCTGAAGCTGTAATGGGACAATCAAACCCCAATGTGCAAATGGACCAAAACTTATAAAAGTGTGAGACCTGGTGACCGTTTGTCCATTTTGTGACCATTCTGGGTCCACCCTGGGTGTAGCCCTGGCCAGGCTCTTGTCCTGCCCAAGGTGTACCCTAAAGGCCTTTCAATAAATCCCTACTTCATTCTCTAGCCCTGTCCAGTCTCTGTTCCAGGTCAGCCTTCCCAAGGCATCAGTTCTGCATGCCTCCTAAGACTGTGGTGTTGGTCATTATCTTAACTGTCAAATACCAGGAAAATTTTGGAACTTCCATCACTTTCCCAGAAATTAAACAGTGTAAAATAATCACAGTTTCTGACAGCTTCTGTAATTTTATTTCATGCCACAGAACTCTGCCTCTAGAAATATTTGGCTACGTTAATTGTTCACTTTGTGATCTTGGCTTTCCTTTTTTTCTGAATGTCTCTCAATCACAAAGAAAAGCATGAAAATTGGTTTCTAAATAGTAAGCAACCAACAGAATTTTAAGCAACCTAAAGTTTGCATTTTGAAAATACCCTGAAAGATTAAATAATTATTTTTAGACAAAGATTTTTGAGTCTGTCTCACAACTTTTAGAATTTTTTCATAAGATCTCTTAGCATTTAAAGTTGGTTGTAGTATAGAAGAGATTCTTGCTTTTTACTGTCTCTGGTTTTGGCAGTCCCAAGAATATAAAGTACTTTCCAGCCTAGACTAGAGTTCCAGATCCTAGTCAGGCAAACTTTCCTCCTGAAAACGTAAGGAATGTCGATTCACTCATTTATTTTGATTTTCTAAGGTAAATAAAATATTTCCAAACATATAAAAATATAAATCCATATACCATATTTAAAATGTCCAGTGGTAGAGTTCAGAGATATAAATAGGCAACTTAAGTTCACTAAAGCACAGTGACATCTGAAATAACCATTAAAAACATGGAGAGAATTTAAGATTTAAGCAAAAATAGTAAGCACAACATTTAGGAGGAAAAGAATTTAAAGCAAAAAACCCCACCTCTGTAACCCACCTCTCTATTGTTTTCTCCATAGAATTTCATTATTAAATCCACATGTGTCATATTAAAAACTGACTTTAAAGCAAGACTAAACAGAGTATTTACTATCCTCACCACATTTGCAGTATTACAGTATCTGCACCCCAAAGCTCACTGGGAGATGGAAAAGTCCCCATTCCACATTGGGTTCAGGCAACTCCTCTGACTTCAGCCCCACAGTGAAAATCCCAAGGGATTTCCTCTAATGCAGTACTGTGTAACTGCAGCAGGGATGTGCACACACCATACACACACACAGATGAATGTGTGCATCTGTGGGAGTGTTAATTGTATCCTTGTTATAATCTAAGGTCCACTGCATGGTCCATACCATCAACATTACAGGGATATGATGGAGTAACTCTCCAAAGAAATGATGTGAGACAAGTATTCTAAAAGCTCATCCACAGGGAGAAGCCTTTCAGCACATAAAAGCCAAATAGTAGGGCTGACAGGTATGTCTTGCTTTTCAGAAAACAGAATCAATTACTGGGACAAATTGAAAGGTTTGAGTGTACTTTTGTATCTCCTGGAACAGCAAATGTCACAGTAGGTAAGAGAGTGCAAACACTGGGAAATGCTCGAGGGAGCAGAAAGCTGAAATACTTACATCATGAAGAGGATATGCAGCTGTATAGGTGCCATTGTTTAGCAGTCTCTTAATCCCAAATTTTTTCTTCCCTTCTTCTGTTCCATATGGGCAACGTGTAAGGATATAATTAACCTGGGATGCAAGGATGAGAGTTTCAGACCTTTCCTATTTTAAGGCCATTTAACAGAAACCTATAATAGATATGCACTGTGTATAACCTGCAGGAATGACATGCAAAAGCAAAAAGTATTTCTTCAGAAGGCCTTATCCCATATAAGAACACTGGGGGCACAACTGCCTTGTAGACATCCAGAAGATCAGTTCCAACAATTATTCTCTATTTCTAAGCAAGATGCACAGGTACCCAGGCCTCTCTGTATTTACCTCAGTTACCACAGTTTCTATACTCACCCCTACCTCACAGGAATATTCTGGTTATGTTGTCAATTTCCATGTAAAGAGAAGCAGCCAAATTCACATACTTACTATTCTGTTTCTCATGGAAGGTGAGAAGAAAGTGCTCTCATCATTAATGAGGTACAGCTCCTGCTTGTCCTTGCTGAAGGGGGCCGTGAAATAATCTGGTTCAGGGTGCATCACCTTCTCAGGCAGCCTGAATGGGAAAAGCACACAGTCCAGGGGGTTCTCCACCGTGGGGGGAATGTCATTTTCCCTGATGGGAACTTTAATGTTCAGCACTTCTGCATATGTGATCAGAACCTCCCATGGTGCGTGGATCTTCACAAAAAAAATCTTGCCATCTTCAGATTCCTGTTCCAGAAAAGTTAAATCAGACATTAGATCAAACTGTGTTTTATTGCAAGGTTTATGGGAATATTTTTCATATAAAATGTATTGCCTTTTACATATTTTTAAAGGATTTAAAAACAAAGAAAGAGGGGGGGAATAGAAGGATTTTCTCTATGTGTGTATGTATATATTTACTGAAAAGCTTAGCTGAGTGGTTGGCTGTTCATAAAAATAATCTTTGCACTACTAAAAGCTCACAAAGGCTTTTCAAACTGTATTAATCTCATACACTGAAGCCTGAAAACTCTCATTACACTGGAAACACAAGACTACTCTTGTCATACCCTCATGTAACATGTATGCTCTTCTAGTGTTGCTCTTCATTCACAGCAGAAGCTGGCAATCAGAAGGGTTTTTAGGAGTTATTACACCAAACAGTACCACTAATCAAACATCCTCACATTGTTACAGGGTCCTTCCTCATAACTACAACATCCAGGGGGCATAACTAATCCATTCACTGCCTTCCACACTTGTTACTCACTGTTAGGTGGGGTTAAAATCACCTGGAAGCATACTACCCATTTATGTGGTTTTAAATCACATCACAGCTATTTTGCCTTCTTCTTGTCATGAAAGCAAATGTTTTCGTTGTGAAAGGAAAAGCAAAAGCTTCCTCTTGAATCAAAATTATTCTGCTTCCACAGTTCTTATCAATGTATCTGGAAAAAGCACTCAAACAAACATACTAACCTTGTTTCCCTTAAATTAGTCACACTCCACTGAAATCCATGAGTATAATTTTTTCTCAGAGAAAGAAAGTAGTCTATTAATTTATGGATCTATTATTTTGGTCCTAATTTTTCTTTTCTTTCCTTTTTTTTTTTTTTTTAATTTTTACTTTTTATTTTTACCTTCTTGTCTTCTGTTTCTAGCTCCAAACCAGCCTTTTGCAGGTTGCTCTCAAATTCCTTTCTCCTTTCCTGAAGAGAAACAAAGACACTTCAGTAAATGATGAAGTTAGGGACTGACTGATGGCTTTCACTTCTCCCAGCTGCCTTGGTGACAACCCCTTCAGGCTGTGTGACCTCCTCCAAGCAAGCAGACAGAAACCAGCCCGTGCAGAGTTCTGTGAGGGCAGCTTTGTGGTGGGAACCCAGCAGGAATTGCACTGACTGGGCAGGAAAAGGTTTGTTCTGTGCCCTTTGGGTCATCAGAGAAGCAGCTGATGTCCTGTGTGTGCAGCACTTCTGACTTCAGGAGGCTGCTGTGTGGGGGGGGTTCCAGTTCAGCTGTATTCCCAGGAGAAAGGTGAACAGAAAAACTCTGGAAGCATGAGGAAAACTGATTGCTCACAGCCTCATCTGTTTGCCTCACCTGTTTGTTTTGTATACTGTTGCACAATTATGGCCAATACAGATATTCCTGTAGTACTGATTACAGACAATTCAAACAGTATTTCACAAACATCACTGATAGGACCAACAAATCACCAGGTGCTTAGCTTGCATAAAGTCAGCACAGACTTCAGGCAGAGATAACAAACCTGCCTGCTGGCTGCATCACCTGTATGAGCTTGATACTCTTCCTGAACTCTTTTTTTTTGCAAAGTAATTCCTAAGGGCTGTCTTTAGGTGAGAACATTTTCTTCCTCTTCTTTGTATAATTTTTGCTCCTATTGAGAGACTATATTAATTTCCTCTTAATTATATAAAAATTGATGAAGAACTGCCAGAATAACAATAAATTAAGCCAAATATTGAGCCCTGCCCTCTTTAAAATGTACAATGGTGACCAGAAATTTATTTCTGGCTAAACCCTGCCACGCTGTCTAACATTTCTTTTATTGAAAAGTCTTAAATGACAGTTTTGAAACATCCTTGAAAACCCAAAACACGACAGTTTTCAGCCAGTTTTCTTTTCCAGTGTGTCTGTGAGGAGTAGACTGCCATTTTTGCATTTCAGTTTGCACAACCTACTCAGATAAATGAATGCAGACTGAAGAATAGCTTTAGTAGCCCTCAAATGTTTTCCTGTGTTAGTGGCCTCTCATTTTTATGTGTCACACCTAATTTTGCCAAATATTACTAGATATTAAATTAGACACTGGGACTATATAAACTTGTGAATAAGGTAACTCCTGAGTTCTAGCACATGCTGGGGGCAAAAGCACTGTTTCCATGCACTATTTTTCCTACAAACCTGTCTAAACGCACCTGTATAAACATGTGAGAGAACTCTGGTTTGCTGGCATGATAATCAGATGGAGAACACCACAACTGAAAGGTGATTTAAGAGTGTTTGTTAAGATGCTACAGAAAAGCCTAGCATCCAGAGCTATATGCTACTCTGGATCACCTTTTCTCCTAACAAAGCAAGCTGGTGTGTATTGTTCCTCCAGAAAACACTGGAAGAGAGCCAAGCAAGTCAGCTCAGAGGGTTCTCTGCCACCAGACACCAGGAGAGACAGGAGCCAAAGGGTCTGGCCCTTTCTTGCTGATCTTTCCTTACAATACACTTAGTGTGCTGAACTGCAGTGTTCTAATCATGCTGTTTTTACTACCTTGCTCTTCTCCCATAAGCCCCTGAAACCCATGCAATGTACTGTACCTTCCAGTTAATGGGAAAAACACTTTTAAAAGGAAATCAATCTGCTGAAAAAAAAGAAAAAAATCCTCCCCCTTTCCTTGCCAAACACTGTCAGAAGGCTTAAAATGGACAAAATGTATCCTTGGGCCAGAGCTGGTTGTTTTTAATGTGCATTTGTTAAAAATTTTAAGCTTACTGCCCCAAACCTAATAAACTATGCCTGGTGCGTGTATTTCTGACTCTGCTATAGATGCCACTCTGCAGTCAGAGGCAGGAGGGGAGCTCTTTAAGTCATCACACCCACAAATATTATGTGGATATCTCACATAATGTGGGCTAAGCACAGACTAACTTTATCACCTACCACACACTGGGCTGTAATGAACCATCCCACAAAGATTAACAAAGCAAGATGCAAAGTCCAGCAGTGCTATTATGGCCAGTGCAAATGCAACACTGCACAACCAGGTACCTAAGGAAGAGAGAGAACTTCTATAAACCCAACTGTGGTAACAAATGCAGGTCCAGCTCCTGGTGGATCCCTTCTGACTCAGAACATTCTGTGATTCCCTAATTCTGTGAACTCTTGGCCCTGCACAGGACACTCCAAGAGTCACACTCTGTGCCTGAAAGTGCTGCCCAAACTCTGTCAGGCTGGTGCTGTGAGCACTGCCCTGTTCCAGTGCCCAGCCACCCTCTGGTATATTCACATAAACCTTTAGTTCCTAATACCCAACCTAAACCTCCCCTGAGTCAGCTTCATGCCATTCCTTTGAGTCCTGTCACTCACTGCTCTCAGACAGAAGACATTGGTACTTCTCCCTCCTCTTCCTCCCAGAAGAAAATTGCACACTGTGATGAGATTTCCCCTCAGCCTCCTCTTCTCCAGGCTGAATGAACTAAGTGCCCTCAGCTGCCTCTCAAGGCTTCCCCTCTAGCTCTTGTGAAGAAATACACTTGGACAATAAAGACTATGTCCTGGTCATCCATCAATACTTTGTTAGTTTGGTTTTTTTTTTATAAATTCTATTTGTTTTTTTCATGGTCACGTTTCACATGGTGGTGAAACATTTCCACGTGTGCTGGAGGCTTTAAGGAATAATATTAAGTATTGTCTCAAAAAATTGTAGTCCTGATTTTTGTTCAGAGACCTTTGTGGTTTGGATCTATTCATGCAGCAATAGCATGTTGCTATTCATGTAGCAAGTCCAAAATAGTGCTGAAGCTACAACATATCTGGGAATATCAAGAAAGTAAAAAACTGTTCTGCATGAAACTAAGGGAGAAGATGAACAGACTGTCTCTTACATCTGTATCTGGGCTCTGTTGAAACACACAAAGGAGTTTTTTATCCTATTCTTAAAAATGCAGAATAAAGCCGTTTCCTTGAGACTAGGAAACAAAGCCCTTTGTCACATCCTCCTGGCATGAACATTTCTATTCTTAGCTGTTCCATTGCACTGCATCATTGTCCTACTGTAAAAGAGACATTTCTTTCTAGGATAACTGTACAATAGCAAGTACAGTGTATGTCAGACAAATTCCAGAGGCTGCAGTTCATCAATGTTTAAATCTTGGTACCACAAAGACAACAGCACAGTACTTGGGAAGTCTGCACTAATTTATGGACATGTTAATTGCATAAAAGTCTATGCTGAACATAATTATAGGGAAAATGCAGATGCCCCAGGAACTGTGTGAAAAAATTGGCTACTCCATGACTGTTCATCCAGTGACCACAGAGTTAATCCACAGGGCCACTGCCCTTCCTCCTTGGAGCCATAAACCCTTTTGCAAGGAACAGACACACAGAATTAAATCTTACAAGACTTAGTGTAGATGTTTTTGCCTTTTGAAAGACAGAGATGTTTCTCCTAGGAAGTGCACTTTTACCTCAAAGAGGAAGGACAATATTAGCTCCTGACTCCTGGGGGCTCTTTCCCATGTGGATCCTCCAGTCAATAATGGCACCCACTGCCATGGACTCTGGTCTGGCAAAGATTCCTGCTACCCTCCTAATGACCCCCAAAGCAATGAGAAGGAAACTGCTGCACTCCAGAGGAGTGAGTGACTAGGCTGACCATCTGACCCATTTTCTTTCCCACCTAAAACATTAACTAAATGCTTAATTCATTTCTTCCCTCATTTTAAATAATTCAAGTATGGCTAATGGAAATGTTTAAGAGTTGCTCTGACAAACTTTTGCATGGTTATCTTTCTTCTCTCTACACTGGGTGGTCTTCTCTTAATTTTTTTTTTTTTTTCAAATGCATTTTGCTTCAGGGGAGAAGAAAGCATCTAGGTAGGAGTAGAGCCTGACAAAGAGTCAGGGTGAGTTTGAAAAAGTCTGCTTGTATATAAACCTGTGGAATCACAGGTATCAAATAACTATTCTATAACTATTCTTATCCCAAGAAAATCTTTGGAATGTGGCTAGCTGAGCAAAGCTGACTGAGATGCTTTATCTGGGAAAAGCACCTGAGACATGACAAATTTTTGGAGTTTTTTTAAGGTAATAAGAGTAGGATGCAGGGGCTGTGTTATACTCTGGATTGTGTTTGGATGCAAGGACAGGCAGCAGAAGTTCTTAATGAAAACAGTATTTTTATAATAAAAGAGTGAAAGCAATATGCAAATTTTTAACAGCCCAATCTCACAGTATCTCTCATAAGGAAGTTTGAATTTTTAATTACAAAATACTTCAATATGACAAGATATGGATTGTAACTGTTCTTTGCTTCAAAGACCAATAGTTTTGATCATGATTTTGTCATAAGCATTGGTATAATAAGTTTTTTCAGATATCCTTATCTTTGAGAATAATATGATTACTTGAGGATTAGTTTTTCTGATGTCCCTCTCCTTTTTAAATTTTTTTTGATCATGAATAAACTTTGGAATTATAGATTGGAGAGACTAGCTTGTAAATGTAACCTCTCCTGAACCTGAAAGAAGGCAGCAAATACAGATTTAAAAAAAAAAAAAAATCCTTATTTTTTCAAATTATTGTGCTTTATATAAAATTTGTTGTCTTGACTGCCTCTCATGATACTGGATTTTTTTATATAGCTTGAATTTATGTTAGGCAAGTTAGCCCTCATGTAACAAACGGGTGTCATTAACTGGTCCCATCTGACCTATTATTATCATTCAGGAAACTGGGTCTTGCTGGCAAGTTCAAGGATAATAATTAACTGGCATTTTAGGGAAAGTTTGTTCTTGTTCCCTGTTACATGGGAGGGCTCTTATCAGAGCCTCTTGAAATACTCTTCTAGAAGAAGGAATACACATATGTAGGCAGTAAGTCAAACACAGGGAAAAGCTCCAGGAGGACAGGTTGTGTTTGTGTTACTCAGAGTGTATTTTAAGAAAAGAGTCTCAAAAGTATTAATGGAAAACTGCACTGAGTCTTGGAGCTAAGAATCAAATTCTCCTCTAACTACAGGCAGGCAAAGGGTGTGAAGAAAAAATTATTGTTAAATCTTGTTTGGATGATCTTTGATTATTTAGAAGAATCCTCCTTCATTTGAAAGTATTTACAGGTACAAATATTAACAAATATTTCTCCAAAGTCTCAGCTAGACTGTTAAATGAATAAGCAAAATAATTTGGATTACTTTGCTCCACTGTATAATATATTGCTCAGCCTAAGTAATGAAGAGTGATAAATTCAATAAAAATAGACACAAAAATCTAAAAATAAAAAGGGTCCTGACAAACAACAGTAAGTTACACAGAAATTTCCATACATGGAATTGCTTTTCACACAGCTATATATTTCTTAGCTATTCCAGATGAGTCTAGTGATCTGAAAGGGTTAGTAATTGATATTCACCTTATTATAAATAAAAAGAGGACTTCAAAAGGACAAACTTACCAACTTTTTTTCCCATTCCTTATTAAGATCATCCACATAAGAGAGAACAAAATCAATTCTCCTGACACCATCCCTGAAGAAAATAGAATCTTTGCTCTGATGTCTTTTATCAATCTGTAGAGGATAACAGGCATATGAATAAAAAAAAAACAAAGAACAAAAAACAAGCATTGCTGTTTCTCTGAAACAACAGAAGGCAAAGAAGTTTTCCCATTTTGCCACAGTTCTTCAGTTTCTTTACAGCTAAAGATATATTTAGGCAAGTTTAACAAGGGCTACATCTAATTTAAATAATTTCAAAATTACCCACGTATATCTGCAAGCATTACATGTAAATAACTGGTACAGGAGAAATAAATGTACATATGTTAGTGTAGCAATACTTGTGAATACTTGAAGCAGGTAGCAAAATGTAAATTCCATGCATTTTTTTTTCTACATAACAAGATTCACTGAGTCAACCACCACGAAGACATAGGGCCCAGCAATGACCACATGTAAAATAGCTCACAAACATACACGGGTGATGTTTCAACATTGAGTATTTACTTCCACGGGGGAAAAAAAATACACCTAATAAAAGATATCAATGTAACAGGGCAATTAGCATTCCAATTGAGCTATTAAAGGTCATATTTTAATTTACCAGCATGCCAGAATGTCTTAGTAACAACATCTACCTTTTTCACTATTAGGCCACAGTAACTAATGTTAGGAAAATAGAAGACTGTAACCCCACTCTCCTGGGGAATTTAACTCATAAGGTAATATTATTTATTAGCACATCAATATTCAGCTCCATCAAATCATGTAGCAGAGTGCTTTCCACAGGAGCAAATATTCTACTTTAAATGTAACTCTGTGCTGAGGAAGACTGGTGCTATTTTTTCAACCACACCTATCACCAAAAGTGAATTTGCACAGGGCTGAATTGGAGTTTTACTTTATTAGAGCAGGAACAAAACAGAGTATTAAGTATTACATCTCTGCCTTTTCCCTCTCACACCATGCAAGCTGTTCCCTGAGGAAGCACAGGATATTTATTTGCAGCTGTGAACCTTGCTCCCAGTTAAGAAGAGGCATCACACAGTGAAGCAGGTTACTACTGCAGCATCCAAGCCACCTGCAACAGCATGCATCGCTGCTTTACCCTGAGACGTCGCTTCAGGAACAGATTATACTTCCTCCCACTCTGCTGGAACAACCAACAAGCAGTTAGCAGGCCCTCTGTTCCTCTCCAAGAACCAACTGCTTCAAGCACAAACACTCCAGCTATAGTAAAGCTTCCCTTTAAAGTTGGGAAAAGCCTCCAGAGAAACACAAATCTAATAACGTGACTCTCGTCTCTTTTTTATTTAGGGCAAAAGCTGGGCTGGAATCTGTCTGGACAGCAAAAATATGTTTTGAGATAAGGACTCCTATAATACTACTTGCCATCATTTGGATTAAAGAGCAGTAATAAAGTGGTTTTGAGTGTAGAACAAAACACTGGCTCATGCATTGTGCATGCATTTTTCTGTTATACTTGTGTTTGGCTGGACCCAATGGGACACAAGAAGACAAACAGCAACCATGTAATTCCAGAGCTCACTAAATTACAAATAATAATATCCACATAATTCATGAGTATATCTTTAAATAGGCTGAAATTAAATAAAAATAATTGAAAATCCTATTGTTCCACAGTGTTGCACAACTTTATGCATCTTCATTAGACACCCTGGTAACTGCTGAGATCAGATACTCGAAGCAGCCATGCATTATGGAGGATTCTTGTGTTCCTATCCTAGCCCTTGGGGAGCTACAAAACACTGCTGCAAATCAATGCAGCACAAAAAAAAAGCTACAGAATAAAGAAATTATTTCCTGAAAATGCTGCCATCCGCTCTTTGCCTTTCCTCTTCAGCAATTCTGTTAAGGTATTTGCCTGCTTATCTTCTTGAGAAATATTTACAGCAGATCAATCAGATACTTTGTATGGCTGAAATCAGGACAGCTACCTCAGAAATGCTTTTGCTTCCAAATGCACTGCATCATCTTGCATGACTAAAACACTCACAAAAATCATGGAATCAAACAGCAGAAAGGAAAAAGCATTTTTCTGTTCTACTTTGTACTTAGAGGCTTAGGTCTTTCTTTGCAAATGTAATTATGACTACGTGCAAACTGCAAGTGCAGACACTAAGTTAATCAGGTTAAAACAGTGCATGGGACCACACTAACATCTATATAGAATCAACAGTGCTGTAATTATTCAGGATTACACCAAGTGAACCCCAAAGTGCATTCTAACAACTTACCATGTCAGCAATTGCCCCAACTAAAAAAGACAGTGACTTCATCAGCACAGAAATTGCTCTAGTGCACTAAATTCATATACACAAAGAAGAAGTAAAACAATAAGCACTACTTACTTCAAAACAAAGCTCCTGCTGAAGGAGTGCCCCAAATTGTTTGGGTTGCATAGTTATAATTATTCAATACAACTGAAGAAGTATTTTATCTTTATTGCCATCAAAATTTGATCATTTCCTATGATGCATCAGAATCCTCAGTAATTAAAGATGTGACTATCAATTTAAGAAGATGCAGTAGTCATTGACAGATCTGCTTTTAGAAGGGGAATATTCATCACTTCCTTCTCCTTCTGTACATAGGATCATTCATTGTGGACAGTGACAGGCCTGCTTATTAAACCCATAAATTGCTTCTTTCCATTTTGCTGCATTTGGATTTCACAAAGAGAACAAGATCAGTCCTGCACATTCATGAAGGTTTGTGCATACACGTGCACCCACAAGTTTAACGTGCATATAAAGTTTGTAATTTACACTGATTCTATCAGTGAATCATTAAACATTGTGGATTTGTACATCTTATTTCTTAACAGCTCCTTCCAGAACTGCATGAATGAGGTTAATGATCCTTGACAACCTGCAGTTATTAAATGAAGCTACACCTCATCACAGAAAATACTCTGAAATGTGTTCCTCCTGCAACACAAGTAACCAAATTAAAGCTTTCCAACACAGCACAGCTAGCTGAAGCTTTTTAGTAATTAAGTTACACCCAATGAGGAACTACAGAAGAGACAGAACCCTGAGGCATATGGTGAAAACTCAAGAAGCAACAACCACAAGTCACAACAGGAGAAATTCCTACTGGATGTGAGGCTGTGGTTGAGTGGGAATGGGTACAAGAGGTTACCCAGAGTGACTGCAGAATCTCAGAGATCTCACAGCCTGATTCACCTAGGCCAGGACTGACTGTGCAACCAGGTTTGAAGCCAGGCCTGCCTTGAGTAGGAGGTTAGCCATCCAGAGATCCCTTCCAACCCAGGTTCACTGCAGGATTCTATGAAATAATGTTACTGCAAACATTCAGCATTTATCAGGGCTTTCAAAAAGTTGAATAAATCCATCAGCTGCAGAGCAAGTTACAAAACACACCTGTTTGAAACACAAATAATGCCCTCCTGTTATCCTGTCAGAGCTTTCTAGCCTCATTAGTCTAGTTACCTCTCTAAGAACCTGTGACCACTCAGCTTGCAGACAGACGTGCTAATGGAATGCTGTAATGGTCTGTCATGAAGATACATTTTCTTTTCACATGGCATAAGTGCAAACTTCCAGGATTCATGTGGTATTACATCAATAGTTACTGTTAACTATTGATTACAGAGGTAAGGGATAGTTATCCTGTACTTGATGATTTTTGTCTGGACACCCAGCAGAGGCTGGGGTACTGGACCATGTCCAACCAACCCAACAACCCTGCAAGTACCCAGGCCTGCAATCCTCACCTCAGACACCATCCAGAGCCCTGCAGCAGGACACCCTGGCTCAAGAGGACAGGGGATAGCAGGGACCAAGATATCAGTAAGGAAACCCAGCACAGCTCCAGGTGAGGTGAGGTTGTAAGAGCCATGGTCTGCTCTGCCCACACTGGTTTGGGCACGGTGTGCAAGTGCTGGCTGCCACCCACAAGGACATTCACACCCACTCCTGCTGAGAGTCCTGGGCTGCCCTGCTCCCTGAGACGCCTCTCCAGGGCCAAGGCAAACAGCTGGAGAGGGTACAGCAGCTGCTGGAAGTGGCAGCAAGCCCTGGCAGTGGCACAGAGAGTGCCTCAGGCTGCAGGCTGAGCACTGTGCTCCATGTCTCTGTGGCCTCCCTGCTCCCCCTGGCACACTGACAGTGGGCAGTGTGGGCAGCCACCCCCCATGGGTTAGTGGTAGCACAGTACCCAAAAAACAAACATGCTTTGCAGATCATACCTGAATTATTTAATCCAGTATGTTTTTATGGGACCCTGAGGGATTTCTGGTTCCGGTTCTCCATCCAATAGGAAATGTATCCTTAGAGGGCACTTAGCACAGCTCTCACCCTGGAGGCATGGGGCTTCCTCCAAACACACTCTGCTACTTAAATAACCCGGCCCTCTCCACCTCCATGCTGCAAACACTGGGAAACTCGTCCTAGAGCAATACTTTTCAGATTGCTCTTCAGTCAGAAAACTGCAAGTTCCTGAAGAGAGTCACATTAATACCATCTCTATGTCCATGCTTCAAAGACAGGGAAATTTGTCCTAGAGCAATACTTTTCAGATTGTTATTCAGTCAGAAATCTGCAAGCTCCTGAAGTGCCTATGTTCAGAAAAACCCTTTCCAAACTCAATGCCTTGGACCTCAAGGTTTCCCAATGTTCACCCACACAGAGCAGGGGCTGCAGGTTCAGACCTGAGCACCCTTCCCCTTCTGCCTTTATATCCTGTATCTCTTTTGTGGGAGGAGGTTCAGAGCAGCATTTTCAGTAAAAAGCAGCAACCAATACCAAGTAGAGGTGGAGGAATCCATTCACTTCATTAGGAAGCACTTCTGGCTCTGACTAACTAGAAAAACAGGAGGTTACATTAATCCCACTGAATGGTTTTTCTGATCCCCCACCAGTATGTCAAGGAATTACATTATCACAGTCCTACATTACCAGGCAAAAGAACTACCTGAAATTACAAGATTAAATTGATTTGTAACATTTTGCTGGTTTAAAAGATACAGTCCACCAACAAAATATTAACTGCACACTTTTCATAATCACACAGCAAGTTAGATGTAAAACAGACAGTGTAAAAACCCCAAAGAACTACATTAAAATGCAACTAGGTAATTAATGAATTAGCAATCCATGGCAAAAAAAAAAAAATTTAAAAAAAAAAATTACAGAATACAAAAATGGACAAAAATACAAGGTTTAAAAGCTGAATCAAAGCACAAGAAAAGTTTCCATAACTGAAAGGTAGGGAACATTCAATGGCTTAAAAACAAAGTTATCACCTTCACTTAGATGCTAAGTCTGCATGGAATATTTATATACCCCTCCTTTTCACAGAATTAAAACATGCTACAGGAAAAACACATGGATTTAAGAGCAGCTATGGTAAATATGAACACATATATTTATACATATGAACTTAGACATAACTTTATGAATACATATCTAAATGATATAAATGTATTTCCAAAAGTAAAATGTTCCTAGAAATACATTTCCAGAACATAGACAAACATACAAGTGAAGTATTTCTCCCAAACATCAAAATGGCATATTTCAGGTTTATGTACTCAGCTCCCATTTTACCAGAGTCCCTTTCCATGAAGTTCTCATCATCATTCTTCCTTGGAGGAATCCACACAGCTGAAGAGCTGACTCACTTCAAAGATGTGTATAATCAACATTCTGAACACCACCCATTCCAATTTCCAGTTACACTTCATGCAGGCTACAAGGTTGCATACAAAACTGTAACCTTTCCCACTCAAAGAAACACAAAATCCCACGTGTTTCTTGTAGCTAAAACTTGCAAGCTGCTTTTTTTCACCTTCGGTCATGTTTCAGTCCTGAACTACATTGAAGTCTGAAAGCTTGAGAACATGCATTTCAAAGCATTTTAAGACACCAAGATATTTGCACTGAAATACAAATGCACATAAAAAGCCTCTCTGGATAAAGGAATACATTAAACAAGAACAGAACAAATAAAAATAAAAAGTAAGCTAGGAGAGCGTACGTGTTAATGGAAGACACCAGAGCCCAAAGTAAGCAAGCAGACAGTTTTAATACACCTCAGCATGTACTTCTTCAGTGATTTTAAATGACTTTTTGTACTTGTTCACCACAGAACAATAATGATTATTTTAAGTTTTCTGATATATTAGAGAATTTATAGTTATCTCGTCTGTGAATTTCAGAAAGTGGCTATTCTAAGCCTTTCCTTATTATTTACTGCAATGAAAAAATAATTAAAAAAAAAAAAGAGGCAACATATTTCAAACGATGTTTCTTGCTCTTTAAAACATTTTAAAGTATCATGCTGACTCACAGAGCCCTCAGGCCACCATGATAAAAAGGAATCCCACATTTGTTAATAACACCAGAGTCAGAATACATCCTATATCCCATCAAACCAAAACAATGATAAAAAAGCAAACTTTCCAGTTTTCTCCACCAATCTCAACTTTTCAATTTTGTCTTTTATCCTTTTGATTTACTCCAATTTATCTTTTAAGCCATCTCTAGGAATAAATGCAAAAACCACGTTCATTTTTACCAACTAGGAAAAAAACTGATTTTAGAAGGATGGCATCCTTGAAACTGGAAAATTTTCTGGTGAGGGACGTTTTTTGCATACTGTACTAGAAGACGCCACACAAATTCATGCAAGGAAGCATGAATACTTCTTACTGCTTACCACTTGATGCTCAGGGATGAGTAAAGTAGTCTCAGTGCTGCTTAGGCCCTGCCAGTGGCATCACGGGAAAAACATAACGTTGTTAGCAATGATGCAGAGGATGCTCTAAAGGCTAATTCAGAAGAAACAGTGCAGCTCCTGAAAAAGCTCTTCTGAGTGATAGATGGATTTTCAGCTGAGACAGAGCTTAAAACAACCTCTACTTCCTCAGAGGAGCTTGGTCTCTATCCTGCACTATCAACTTTTACATGGTCCATGCTGATTTTTAAGCACTAATAATTGCAATTTTTGGTAAGAGTTAAACAGTATTCCTCAACATGTCCGTTAGAAAAAATACAAACAAGTTGGTACAGATCATCATTTATAAACTGGTGAAGAACAACTATTAATGGTACTCTTACTTATTTTAATACCAAAGAGAGAAAATGTACACAGCATAGATGACTCTGCATTCAGAAAAAATATGAACACAAACCATAGGCAGATTTAAACAGTGCAACCAAACAGTGCAAAGTCCTTTATGAAAATGCAATAGCTCTCTGTGGAATTAAATTAACTTTCAATAGAAGCAGAATACTAACAGCATTTTATTATTACAGTATCATTTACTGTTTTAAAGTTGTAAAATTTCAGAATGTTTATTAGCCCAAATCTAATTTTCATAAAGTACTGTTTATTACTTTTTAAATAATATTTTATTACAATTCTTCTTGAAAGAAATCACTGAGTTCCATTCCTGTCGTGGTTACACATCAAGTTATACATACACACATCCTGACATTCTTTTTTAATGACACCATCTCTGGGCATTTGCTTATCTAAGTAAGCCAAAAATGTCCTTTTCAGAATGCAGTAAGATAAACAGATTGATCTGTTTTTTGGCAAGGAATGCCCCTGAGAAACAGTGCAGATATAAATAGCTGCACTGTGCTCTTACTGTAGACAGTCTGAACTGGGTTTAGAGGTCTAATCCTCTTGTCACTGATGCTCCTGGCAAAACTTGGGTAGGGAACTAAGGGCTGAGACAGGGAAGTGGGAAGTTTTTCTCCAATTCTACCCTGTAAATACTTGCCATGGGAAGTAGTGCACAAGCTGAACACTGCTGACAGCACAGCCTTGCTTTTCAGCTGCCCTAAGGCTTCTTGACCTCCCCAGTGCACACACTCCCCCCATCCATGCTGGTGCCCTTCCAATGCTTTTATCCAGCTTCTCCATCCCAGGCTCCTCCCACCCACTGCTCACCACCTCCTCCATGGCTCCATGCAAACACAACTTCAGCCACCCACTGGTGCTCCCTGCTTCACCCAGAGGCAGAACTTCACTGCATTCAGTGAAACACACAGCTGTGAGGTGAGGACACACGGCTGCCAGAGGCCTTTTATACACCCCTGTGCATCCTCTTAAATGCTTTCCTGTTACATCTTGCCCTGCTCAGTGTAACTGTCAGAAATTAATTAGCTCAAGTCATTAGGATTAACTATTTTTAAGCTGGTGCTTACACCTTCTTCTGCAGATTTCAAGTACTCTGATAAACACACTGCATTTTTGTGGTTTGCCAAAGTCTGTGCACAGCACAAAGGGGCTCCAGTGCTGGTAACACATGACATGCAAAACAACAATCAACTCAAATAATCCAACTTTGCTGAGATGAAAACCAAGAAGGTTGGCAGTGGTGGCAGCAGCATTGGGCTGGTCCCTCTTACTCTGGATTTAATGCACTCTGGCTCTCCCCAAAATAGCCCTCATGTGTTTTTGTTAGACTTGGAAGAAGTCTTTTTGTACTTCTTTCTAGATTTTGAAACAAATTTGGTCCATCTTTGCAATATCAACGGTATTTTATGTTTCTCTACTTGAAGATCCACCAGTCTGAACTGAAAAAGAACGAGCATGAAAAGTAATGCACAATATGATGGTGTTTCTTCAGGAAAAAAACCCAGCCAACTAATTTGGAACACCTGCAGCACCTGCTGCTCTGAAAAAAAAAGACAATAACCTATGAATCAAGCTGTAATTGTGGCAAAATGCATTGCTTTAACAAATTTGCCAATTTACTTCTGCTAACCTGGCTTAAATAAAAACAGCTTGTTCACAGATTTTCTTATGATCAAGTTACATTGTGGAAAATCGTTATCAACAGGAATTTTTAGCAAGCATTTCACTGGTGTGACATTAACAGAAAGGTAAAAGTTTAATGTGTAACTGTGCAAAATCCATCCCTATCTCCTTACAGGTAGAATAGGGCACAGTTCCTGCAGAATTACTCAGACAGTAGTGCAGCCACCTGCCTTTTATGGGGCAGAGTCCACATGCACACCAAGCAAACATTTCAAATTCCTTTGTGCTTCTTAATTGCAATAACAAATAGTCCTCTGTGTAGATGGACCTCTACAGGTGTTGATAAACTACAGCCTGGGGATTCAATTTTACACAAAAGCTGTGCCAATTTTACATTCATCCCATCTGAATGGCTTGAACTTTTACTATTAGAAAATGTAATACAAATTCAATTTTTTTTTTTTACCTTTCCTCCAATCTTGAAATAATTGAGTAATCTTCTTTCCTCTTAGGCACAGAACTCTATTTTGTCAGTGTGTTTTATCCTCATTTCCTCAGTAACCTGAACAACCAGTTAAAATCCCTGAGCAGACACACCATTGTGTATTTTTCAAGCGTGCTCTCTTGCAAAAAGAGAAAGCACAGAAGGAAAAAAAATCATCAGGTTTTATTTCATTCATTTTCCAATTTGCTTGAAAGGACTTTCAGAGCCATTTATGTATTTCTTGGAACAAGAACTCCATAAGGACTGATTCAGGTAGATTCTGTGCAGGGACTCACTTAAGACAGTTGTCCATCCCTAACAGAAGTGGTTGTCTGTGTATTACTGATTTAACAAGGACATAATTGGAAGCAGTTCCCACTGCTTGAAAAAAAACCCACTATATCCTTTTTTCCTCCCCCTTCTCCAGTTTGCAGAAAACAACTCCTTGCCACCCTGCATGACAAAGCATCTAGAAATTATTTATGCCATAAGTCTTGGAATATGAAAAGCTGATGTAGCCCAAGCTATCTTATTTCTTTTGTTCCTGTGGGAAATTAAGAAAAATAAGGAGACTCAAGAGGAAACAGTTAAACAAAACAAAACAAAAAAAAACCAGAAAAAATCAAGACTTCTTCCAAGCTTTGGTGAAAGAGGTCATCTCCATCCACTCTAGTGAGTTGCTTAGACTCAGCTTATCATGGTATGGTGGCCATTGATCAGTGAAACATTTGATAAGGCTATTCACTGAAAATTTTTCTGCAGAAAAAGATAATTACCACTCTTACAATAGACTCAGAAGGGAATAGGGTGAACATATGAACAAGTTTGAAAACAGAACTGGTAAATTTCTGAAAACATTGGGATGATATGGCTGCATGCTGTAAGAAGACAAAGATCTGTGTAATCTAGGAAGCCCTTCTGAGTTCTGTCTTTGTGGGATCACCTCCAGATGTGGTCCTCAGAGGATGCTGAGGACATGATTCCCTTTTCAGAAGCTCAGCAGAACAGCTGCAGTTTTTCAACACTCAGTTGAACAGACATCACTTCTGATCAGTGCTCATGTGAGACCCTACTTGGACAGAACAGCTGTTTCTTTTCCCATCTAAAACTTCCTGTCTTCCTTAAGCATGTAACAACACTAAAGAAATCAGACAGTAGGAATGAAAACAAAATACCAATGTAAAGATCACATGTTTTCAATACTGATTTTGAAGCAATTTCTCAACTGAATACTGCCCACACACTGCTACCTCTTCAAGACACTGTGCACTGCACATTTTAAGCAATGAGGTGCTGTGACAAAATTTATAGCTGATGAGGCTTTTCATGTTGCACATGAGGTGCTCCAGCAACTCAGATCTTCATTTGCTTTCTCATGAATCTTGCTGCACTGTAACAAGGTTCCCAGAGCAGTGGAGCTCTAGTGTGCCTTGATTTCCCCAGCAAGCCAGCAATATGAAAGGCAGCACAAAACAAAGTGTTTGGTTTGTGCAGGAACAGTATGTTTTTCCAGTTGTCAAAACACTTAAGGATTGTGTGATTCTCATTTCAGGAGTGATACAGGAAACCCATGGAGCTCATACTGTTTTCTACCCCTAATACTGTCAGTCTCTTCTGAGACTCAGGGAGTGTCGTGTCATATTCATGGCTTTGTTCTTGGAAACAACACAGCAAGAAAATTTTCACATGGATAAAAAGGAGGTATAAGACAATCTAAAAGAAATAACACTTTTGAAAACTAATTGTCTTTTACACAACAACCACTCTTCCTTCCTACCAAGCAGTACATTAACAAAGCCATTTGGTGCTGTACCTTACCTCAGAGCTGCTTGGGATTTCTGATCCTGCAGTTGAAATAGTTTCAGGCCCGTTGCATTCCTCCCCTAAGGAACATTGAAAAAGAGATTCACATAAATATATCCCTTTAAAAAAATATTGCTGCATCTGAAAACAATGTGGACCTTGAATGCACGGAACTATGAACAAGTAAAGGATGGAAAATCATATTCACAATACATAAAATCCTCAAAAATGGTTCTTTGGAGAGGAAAAAATGGTGCAAGACACACTATCCTCAGTCTGTACTACCTTGGTGTAACCTTGCATTCACAGAAAAGTGTTTGTAACTGTGACAGAAAATGAATCTCTTGTCATCACTTGTCTTTCTTGTCTCAAATATCTGCTAGGACTAAGAGGGTTTCACACTCAGAGCTTTTGTGCCTCAGTTATGGATGTTCAATTACCTGTGGAAGTGTTTGCTAGAAATCAAATTAGGGGGTGGTTTTTTGGAGTCAATGATGCATAACCTCAAGATTACAAGTGCCCATGTAATGGAGATATGACAACAGGATCAAGAACTTAATTACTTCTTGTTAAAAAAACAAACAAACAAACATACCTAGCTCCAAAACAACAGTAATGATAAAATAAACCAAACAATAAAACCTGCCTTCATTTTAAGGACAGCAGTGAACTCCAACATGACTTTCCCACAAGTACAGTCATTTCACCAGACACTGTTATTAAAATGCTAATGTTAAAGAGAAAATCCTATTTAGTACCCTCATAATCTCCAGCTGGATGGAGACACAGGCTGGGTTTGTGCCTCTGAAGTTACAGTCACCAGTTTCCTCTGGAGAACAACTCTGAGCCCATGAGTTAGGCTCCTGCTCCAAGAAGGATTCTGTAAACAAACATCTGTCTGCTGATTTTACAGATCAGTGTCTGCAATCAGGCATCGACATCACTCCACCACCAATGGAAAAGGATAAGCAGTTTTGAAAATATCTGACCAAAATCTAGAGCATGCACCTAAAAATGGTGTCTCCTTCTTTCAGAAGAGAGGATTCATCTTACTTCTTTCTCCATGAAGAAAGCATTGCTGAGTATAGCTTAGCCTGGCCAGACTTACGCTGGACCAATGTCAAGACAACTACAGTTGGACTATTTCTGCCAACAAAACAAGCCTAGTTTTCTTTTTGTAATCTGCAAATATTTGTGTCCAGGCAGGATATATTTGTGTCAAAATTGCCTCCAGGCAAGATAGAAAGCAGTTCTTCAATATATATATAAAACTACTTAAGTATAGCTTGAGAGCATTTTGTTCCCTGCAATTTTTTTTTCCTCTAAGTTCACTTACAGAAAATAGCCTCTGTAATTTATAACTATACACATGATATGAAGAGAAACCAGGTAAAATACAACAAATAAGTTTCTGAAAGCCAAGTCATTTAACACTGTTGCATGCTGTTCTGCTACAGCAAACTGCACCTGGAAAATCTGTGTTAGCAGATACAATGTGGGAGGCAGGTGGCTACTGCAGACTTGGCCAAAGGTACCAGCCCAGGAGCAGAAAGCACAAATATTGTGTCACACAACTCTCCCATTCCAGGCCAGGAACAACAGTGTGGCACCTTGTCCCTACAGCAGGAATATTCCATTTTCTATACTGCTGAGGGAACTTGAACTGATTCAATGGCCTATAACAGCCTTTGTGTGAGGTTTTTTCTGGATTTTATCCTCTCTGTCATTGTGAAAGTCTAACTTCAGAACAAATATTAATCAGAGTTCCACATTTTAAAGGCTTTCCCAGTACCACAGCTGATTACTTATGCAACTTGTGGAAGGAAATCCTCTCGCTATCTCTGTTCCACTGGAATAAACCTGAATAACCTTAGAGCAGCACGAGAAGGTAAAAAGAGCATGCAAAACATGTATGAACTGAAAAGTACGACATACTTAGTATGTTCACTCCTTGTAAAGCATGTAATCAGATTCCTGAGCATGAGCAGCACAAGCAATGCACACCCAAACCATGTAGGAAGGTATAAAGAGGCCCCATCCCAGAACTGCACCAACACCACGAATTTAAATGCCCAATTAGATCTTAACCAGGAGAGCTGCCAACAGAGAGGCAACAATTGACTTGCAGATCACATTGCAAAAGGCTTGGCTCATATGTGATACCAATGACTCACATCAGCTGAAGTCTGATTTCCAAGAGGCTCCCAGCAGAAAAAGAAACAACAACCCAAGAAACAGGAGAGTGGAAAGAGACAAAAGGGAGGAAGGTAAAACATGGGTTAGTACGATACCTTCTGACTGTGATGGCTTGAACTTGGTGAGAATCGCAATGTCATCTTTAAAAGGAAAAAACACTTCAGTAAGAACCAGAAGTAAAATTCATTTTAACATGAACCCATTTCATAATTCTCCTCTATCCTTTACAATACAGCCACTGGATAAAGCAAAAGAACAAGCCCTGGACACCAGAGACTGACCTAGACAGAAAGCAAGGCTCCTCTTGGATCACCAATATTCAACTTTTTGTCCAGGCACCTTATCCAGCAACACAAACAAGGATGCCATTCCTCCTTAGCAGCAGCAGGGAGGACCATAATAGTTTCTACTAGCCAAGAAAACACTTTAAAATTTCTTCATGAAGTTACTGCTTCATATCTAAAGATGGGAGTAAAACAATAATATTCTGATAAAATTCTGTATTTAGGGGTATGTCCTTGTTCTTCAAGACTACATGCTTTTATGTATATAAACAGATCTAGAAATATCTGCATGCCAAGAACAATTAAGGAGGACCCTTAGTAAACTAAGTGGCCCTTTATTATCAAAGTATAAATTTCAGAAACTCTTTGAAACGTTTTCTGTTCCAAATTAACTCTGGTATAACTTTGTGACTATTAAAGCTCACTACATTATTTCAGAAATTTATCATTTCAATATTTGTTCAAGTCATTGGCCTTCATGGGAGTGCACATCTCCTAGCTGAAAGAAATGCCTCTTTCCAATGTAACTGGTGTCTCCAACAGCCTTACAAATCCTCACACAGTTATTTGTAACTCCTTAAACACACGTGCCTTGGCAGTGAGCACGTTACTGTAAATAAGCAAGCTTTGCATGGCCTATAATTCTGAAGCAAAAGGCAACATATGCTGTCCCAAACTACACCCAACCACAGGGCAACCTACATAGAAACTTTTGGTATGCCACCCCTGTAAGAATTACAGACCATTTCTACTTCAATTACAGACCCAAATTATGAGAACAACAGCAGCCCACAACACAAATTAACCTTCAGTACTGAAGAATAGAATCAAGATTGATTTCATCTCTTAAAATGTAAGTAGTTTACTCACAAAAAAGGTACTTTCATTACTGTAATCTTATGATTTCTGTAACAAGCATTAAAAAATGGCTTCTTGTACAATTAAACAATCAGAAATTCTACAACAGTTTGAATTTCTTCACAGTGCTGGAATCACTTTGTTTTTCTTCATGGCAAAACCAATGGCTTAAGAAAAGGTAAAAGTACAGGTGTTGAGTGCTGCTGTAAAAAACTGTAAATCAAGGCCTCCCACAGACCCTGTTTTCTGACAGCAGCTGCAGCAAGGCCAGCAGGGTCAGGGAAGGAACTGCACATTCCCAGGAGAAATGTTCCTGTGGCAGTCATGGGCTGGCCACAGCAGTGGTGCCTCCTCTGGGCACGTAAAAGCCCAGGACAGAGCTAAGCACAGGACTTCTCACTCAGCTGTTGGTGCACTTTGAAGAGTGGTTTCAGCTCCCAGCACTTTTCTAGGTGAAGAAGCACACTCTGGAAGACACTGGAGTCTGGTCCTCAGAAAATTATGGAGAAGTGTGCCTTGCTAGGGACAGAAGGGATTTTAGCCATACAGGTGTGGCTGGGCTGTGCTGCTCATCTTCCAAAGCCCATGAAAGAATCCTTGGCTTTTTTAATTACTAGCACAGTCACAGCCATGGATGCTCTAGCCCCTTTAACTGCACCTAATCTGCAGTTTCCCTGGAAGGTGGCAATCCTTTTACTTCGGCACCCTCAGTAAATCCAAGTCTGCTGGGAGGTAGCAAAGAAAAAAGCTTGGCTGATGCTGCTGCACTTGAGGCACAGCTGGGCACGGTGTGCAGATGCTGCAGTCTGGCACAGCTCAGAGCAACTCTGCATCAGGAAACTGAGTAAGAGAAGGAAAGCTTTTTAAGTTTTCCTTTCTTCCAGCTTCTATAATCCTGATTCATCTGCAGCAAGTACAGCTCCTGACAGATTGTTTATACCACTGAAAACATTTACATGTTAGGTGCTTCCAAAGTCTGCTGGCAGATGAGGAGACATTTTTAGGGATCAAAGATTGTTTTGTTACTTAAACTAGAAAATCATCTGCATTTGCACACCTAAGACCTCTGACAGAGCTATTCCAAAGGACAAGCCACAGACAGGATTCTCGTGTGGGTGTTGATAAACTGCATTGTTTAGCAGCAGTAAGACACTATTACTACCGATTCTGCTGTTTCAGTATTGTTTCCAAAACACTGCTTTCAATCATTTCTACAGTTTTCTTAGACACAAGTAACAGCATCCTTTTCAGCCAATAAAATCAAGCAAGGAGATCATTGACACTGTGACATTGTAGACACAATGTGTCTACATTTGTCTGACACATTGGCAAATTAGTTTATACACACACACACACCTATCCCTAGAGCAAAATATTGATGGTCCATGCAAAATGAAAACAAACAAATAAATCAAACAAAATGCTAACAAACCCTGAAACTTACACTGCAGTTGTTACGAAGTAGATACTTTGTACTATGGACAAAATTCCCAGTATTCATCTTTAAACATGCCATGGAAGAAAATGTTACTCCAAGAAGTCTTGAAGTTACCATCTTAATAAAACCCCTGACATTAAGTGATCACCTGGCCTGGCAGACAGGAAAGAGAAATTAATCACTCCTTCCAAGCAAGCATCATCATGAACAAGTGCTGCCACATCTAAGGAATTTTATTAGTGCCTTAAAAAGAAGAAGATTGCATTCAAATACAGCTGCTTCACTGACATACTAATTTTCTTCATGTGTTTTATTATTAAACAAGTACTTCCAGAGAACAGGTGTTTATCAACACATCAGAAGTAAAAGAAAAAATAACTCTTTTTACATAGGCATAAATATTTGGAAATCTGTTCCTATCAGTAAGAAAATCTCATTCAGCATTTGGAAAAGACACGCAGTCCTAGTCCCAATCTCTAGTAGAGTAAGTGGGTATTTTAAACTAGAACAGGTCATTTACCCTCAGCTGCCTCCCTTTTTAAGAACCACAAAACCATCTTCCCTTCTGCTTAAAAGCCACCGGGACAGCAAAAAAGGGAATATATGGAATAAAAAGAGAAGTTGTGCAAATCTGTGTTTAGCAAAATATCCCACAAGCATGGTGTTGTAACACACAACTTGAATGGTATTTTGATGCAATTCAAGCAAATACCATCACTGTATTTTATGCACCAGCACAGGCAAGACTCAAAGCATGCAGTGAGCACTCAGGCTTTCCCCAGGTATCATTGTTCTGCAGAATGACACACATAAAACTGATTAACAGGTTCAAATGCAGTTAAAAAAAGAAAGCCCAGACTAGGAATAGTTGGGTAAATCTTTAAGCTGCACATCATTTACGTGCATGCAAGTAAGAGGGACTAGAATGCCAAATACATCTCAGCAGAACAGGGTGGTAGAAACACCAGGCTGCAGGAGTTCTGACAACTCATGAAGCACTATGGGCTGTGCTTGTTTGTGCCCCTAAGAGTATTGAGTATATTTGGGGCCAGATTTCAGCACTCTCTGACTGCAGAGGCAGGAAAACAGCTCCAGCAATGGCCTTGCACATCCATGGAAGTGCTGGGTGCTCTCCTCCAAGGTAAGATGAACAAAGAGGAACTGCAGGAATGTTTTTCATCACAGAGGAACCACAAGCACTTCCAGAAGTTAGGCACAGACTTGCTTCCCTCGTGTGCCCAGAGGTACACCTGACACCTCAAAGCATCATTCACTGATGCATTTCTCCAACTTCCACTCAAACCACTGATGTAAACCCTCAGGAAACACAGCCTCCAATTTCTTCCCTCGTTTGTGATACACAAGTGTCCAAAAGTAGTGGAGGGCCCAATGCACTGTTGATTCTGTGCACACAAATTACATTCCTACCCTCGTATGAGAGATCTTCTACAGATGTTGTAAATGAAAGGGGATACACAGACTAGGAAAGTAATGATGCAAATATAGCAATATATATTTTTTAAAAAACCTACCTCTAATTTACTGTCTTCTGGTGGTATTCCTCAGTTTCATGTTATGCAGACATTTAATTTCAGATGGCCAATTTAATCTGCAGGTTTTTGTTTCTTCTGGTTCTCTGTGCTCTACCTCACTCAACGCTTTTTTAGTTAAGCTCCCAATGAAATGCATCATTGGAAATTTTGCTACTTGTATTCACCAACTATTTAATTTTCTCACATTACACAACATAAATATATACCAGTACAGAAAAACATTTTAAAAACAAATGCAGGATTTGCAAGATTTATAAGAATTGCAAAAACTGGCATTTCTGTTCAAATTACTTTAAAAATGATGGAACAACTTTGGAATTCCAACACTGATCCCAAAAAGAAACTGTACCTATCAATCAAGAAAATGATCAGGGCAACAGGCCATGGCTTCCATTGCCTAAACTTTTTTTATGTAAGCACCAGTCAATTAACAGAATTGAAGTAGGCAAAGTGGTTTGAAGAACCAAGTGGCCTGAAAACCACATTACTTGCTGGCATGGTATATTTCTAGCACACTATAAACTGTGCAAACATTAGACTTTCTGATTTCCTACCCATCAGTTAAGGCAACTCCTTTGAATAACAAACCACAGGGCCCTTTCTAATTCAGGGCTAGCACAGAAAATGAAAGGACAGACATCTGCATCAGCCCTACCACATGGTTTGCTGGGGTTCTGCTATCTTGCCAAAGGCCTCAAATTTCATATTTACCCTTGTCAGCCTAGTAAAGAAGATGAGGATCCTGTGGGATTTCCAGTTAGAAGACTGCCCTTCATGCAAAGATATACACACTTCCTAAAAATACCATGTTTGGAACTTCACCATGTCTACTGGTCCTCACTAAGAACAACTGGTGCACAAAGGCATGAACCCCACAGCTTTAACAGCTTTAGGTTTCAGTGAAAAACATGCATATATAATAGTAAAATCCAAGTAAGCAGATCCCAAAAGACTCAGCTCCTCCCACACACAGTGTTTAATCTAAAACAAAATGTTATAGTTCTTCCAGCAAAACATACAATGTGTAACTGCACACACAATGTTGAATCTATAAATAATTCCTGACATGTTATTCAGCTTTGACACATGGCAAATAACTGTAAATCCTTCTGTAACTATGTTATAATTGCAAGAACTATCCCTAGTAGTACAACACAAAAACCTTCCCCTTTCTGACTTTATACAGATATGCACATGGAAAGCTATCACCAAATATAATAAAATTACTGCTAGATAAGAAAATATAACCAGGTAATGACACTGCTCTTTGGTTCATTCCCCAATCCACAATAAAAACTAGGACAAAAGTTCACTGCATTATTACCTTGCCTCTTAACATCTGATCATGTTTTTACATTACCTTTACCTTCCTGATGACATGTTTAGGTTAGATGACTATTTGTCTCCTTCATGTGCAAATGCAACTCACTGATTTAAAGATACTAAATATGAAGACAGTGGTATTTGGTTTCTTGGTGGCTTCACTTGTTAGTTGTTTGGGTTTTTTTTTTTTTTAATTATATGCCAACAATTCTCAAGCATGATTTTTAAAGGACATTTCCATCAGTGCCCTTTTATCTTATCTTAGTCTTTCTTTCTATCACAGTAATTATTAAGCCTTTGTACATAAAGGTTACAGTGCAGTTCCATTTTATAATGCAGTTATCAGTTTATTTCTGTAGGGAACAGCACAGCAGGCAGTGCCTTAGCAGCAAACTGATGGAGAGGAAATCACTGAGAAAACATCATCACCAGAAGAGATGCTGGTGGCTTTCCTGGTGTTTGTTTGGCATTCACAACCCAGAACCTCTGCCCCCCAGCTGAACCAAACCATTCCTCCAGGAATTCTTGTGAGGGAGAGACAGTTGCAGAGCATTTTTGTTCATATTCTGAGCAAGAAGCTGAAATTGTAGGCCCCTTGTTATAAAGAGACTCAAACCTGTGATGGCAGGACCATCACTCACTTCTGCACCTGAGGGATTTTAGAGGACTTTTTCAACCTTAGTGGTTCTATGAATACAGCTGTATTTTCCAGCTTCCCAAAATGTGGCCTGAATATCCCACATAATTGCTACTGGATTTAAATGGCATGCAGGGGACTTAATCCTTCCCTTGCTACTCACTGAACTGCAGACAGTGAGTTTAATCTCATATGCAAGGTTCTCACCTAAAATGAAAATGCTGTCCAAGAGCAATATTTTTTTTTTAGATTGACACAACCTTTGGAGAAAAATCCCTGTTTAACAGCTGCAGTGGAATGGGCCTGATGTTTTCATTCTCACCATACAGTGACAGGACACAAGTGGTTGGGATGAGTTCCCAAAAGCAGGTTTTCCTACTACAAGCAGGAGTTTTCTGTTACAAAGAGGTTTAACTTCCAATAACCAGCCTACATTTACCCTGTGCCCCTGCAGTGATGCATGGCAGCCAGTAAAGAAATTCCACTCAGAAATCAGACATCTGTTGTGCTAAGAGACTATTTTCTCCCCTGCCTCTTATATTAGGAACCATGTATAATTTCTTGGAGCTTTTATTTCATCACCTAGGAATAAACTTTCGAGCAGCTTTCCTCTGAACAAACCCTTTGGTTTCAGCCTGTGGGAACATGATACCCCATTCAGTGTTTCCACAAATAGATCAGAAATTACTACATACATTGCAACAGTAATTAGAGACAGATGTAGTTTTGGACAGAGGCCTGCATTTTATGTGGCTGCTATGAATTCTGGTCAAATAAGTGCAGTATCATTTTATTAAATGACAGCAGGATTTGGCCCTGAAAGCTGCTGAGGTACTGCAAGATGCCAACACACTGGCACAAGCACCCTTTGCAAGTGACACCATTGGCTTTCCCTGATGTTTTCCACCTTTCTCAGAGGGAAACAAGCAAGATGACAACCAACCTAAGCAAACATTTGAATTTAGATCATCTAGAGCTTTCTGGGTGCAAACAAGGCTCCTGGATATTCTAGAAGAGGAGCCATGTGTTTATACTTTTATATAGGCAGCATACTTCAAATCATGGGCATGGAGCCAACAGCAAGCTTCCAGAAAACTGGCAGGCTTGGGATATATCCCACAGCAGAGCTACCGTGGCATTCACATGCTGGGGAAAAAAAAGCTACTGAAAGTGAATGTAGACATAAATGGTCCTAGCAATGTATTGCAGTCTTCTTCCTCTGATATCTACATTCCAGTTTTGCAAGTTCAGTTTTCTTAGACTTTAATATTTGGGCTAAATGACACACACCTTCCAACAGAAAGCAAAACCACATGCACACAAATGGAATTTTTTACCTCACACAGATGTAATTCCACAGGAAGCTTCCTTCAAGGTAGAAGTTTTGGCACACAGGCTCTACACAGGCAAGTCAGACTTTCTGCTGCTAGTAGACAGCATTTTTTTTTTTTTCAGTTTTGCATGCCCGTAGCCTGGGCATTCAAGTTTAATGCAAAGCAGTAGTAAGCCAGAATTAAATATACACATACTATCCAAATACAAACATGTCTTTAAAGAAAATAAGTAGCAGATGTTTTCTGCCCTGCCTTGTTCCTATTGACTTACACAGGCCCTGCCTGTACACATCAGACTAATGCATATATTTAGATTTATCAGAAGTCCTGCTGGCAGTATATGTATACCATTTACTTTTCTAAACAATAATTTAAGGAAGTTTGGGGGGTTTTTTAACCTTGGGAGACTTTCAGACAACAAATTAACATAAACTTTAAAAGCCTACTCGCTTCACCCCATATTGAATTTGTTTCTGTTTTAGAAAAGCGGTTAATTAACAAAATTGAACTGCATTAGAACATGATTATGTATGGAGAGTTACGTGCTACTGTATGGCAGATCCTCCTTAACCATCCTTGGACACTGAAACCCCTCAAAATCTCCTTATATTCATTATTTATGACTATAAAAACCCCACAAGGCTCATGGGAAAACTGGACTTCTGACTTCACAGAATCATTCCCTAAATGGGAACATTTTATGTGGTCTGCAAATATTTTTTAGTCTCGAGGTACTTCAGAAGAGTAACCAACAGAGAGAGCAGCCCATCCCCAGCACTTTTCATTGCTCCCAGGCAGTGGATGGGGCATGACTCAGGTCTCTCACATCCCCTTTGGAACAGGATCACGGGCCAAGAGTCTGTAATATCCATCTGCTCGGGTTCCTAAGGATCCTGCCAGCTCCACCAGGCCTTCCCAGGGAGGGGAAAGCTTCGTCTGACACTTGCTGCAGAACGCCTGCCTCCCCACAGCTGGACACCCCTCCTTGCTGTCACTGTAAAGAGCTTCCTTTGGTTAATTTCACAGTCAATGTTGCCATCATGCCTCCCTGAAACAAGACTGCCAAATATTTTGAAAGTCATGATTTGCCACTAGTGCTCAAGGTGTTTAAAAGAGCACTATGTATGTTTTTTTTTCTGAAAGAGACAGGGGAGTCAAGCTGTGAAGGAGAACAGATAATCTGAGAAATCAATACAGGGACTTAGTGGTTCTTTCCTGCTTCAAGATTTTCAGTTCTAGGACTAATAGCAAAGCATTATTCCCAAAAAAGAAAATTTTCTGGGTCAGAATTATTCCTTTTTTTAAGAAAACCTACACAGCCCCACTCTGAAAACATCTTACATCTGACTGTTGATTCACGTTGCCAGGTGAAGTGCTGACAAACACACACTTGCGCCACGTTATTTTACAAAACCCGAACACGACCGCCTTTATTACAAGTAATGACACCATGCTGACACGAAGTGGAAACTGTAACACGGCTGTAGCAGAAAAGCCAAGCCCTGACAGAAATCCAGCGGCCGCACATCCCCTGCCGCAGGGTGCGGGAGCCGAGGGGCGGCAGCGCAGCCGGGATGGGGCCAGGGGGAAGAAGGGAAGAAGGGAAGAAGGCGCCTCACACCTGCCCAGGTGAGGTGACCTGCTCTGCCCTGAGCCTCCTTGGAAGGACAACCTCAGCTCCTCATCCCTATCCCAGCTGGGAGGCTCACAGTTTGCCCTCCGGCAGAGACATCTCGGTATCCGCTCTGTCTTTTGAGACAAAGATCAAGCGGATTCTCTAGTTCTTATGCTTGGCTAATACGAGAGCCTTCATTTTCCAAGGTTTATTTGGGGATTATAAGGATCTAATCGTAGCTCGTGGCTTTGTTCTTCTCAAGCGGAAGCCGAAGGATGAAGAGCTCGATGCAGGAGGGGTCGGGACCGAGCCGGGATCGGCCCCATCTCCCTGCCTGCCCGCAGCCCCTGGGAGGAAGCAGAGCCGGGACCCTGCAGCCCGCGCTCCCCGCGCTGCCTTCCCACCCGCGGAGCCGCCGCTGGC
>WEIU01005369.1:5663-36801 GCA_013389925.1 Aegithalos caudatus | reverse complement strand
TTGCAGGAGATTCTGGGGATGCCGGGGTGCTGCAGGTGTTGGGGGGCTACTGGGGGAATTCTGGGGGGGGCTTGGTGCTGGGAGTAGTGAGGGTGTTGGGGTTCTGGGGGGCTGGCGGTTGTGGGGGGGCTGCCCCCCGGCCCCGCTCCCCATCCTCCCGTTGCCATAGCAACGGCTGGCACCATCCCTGGGGATATTTTTAGCTGCTGGTGCTGCAGGGAGGGGGTGGGGGGCAGCCCAGGCCCATGGCTGTGACACGTGTGTGCACACGCGTGTCTGCGGCACACGGCCGTGCACGCCCGCGTGTGCCCGGCCCTGTGCAGGTACCTGTGTGCACACCTGCCCGGGGGTGCTGGGCTCTGCACGCGTGTGCAGGAGCACACACTCACACTCCTGTGCATCCACAGGCGTGCACGCACCTGCCTGTGTCACACGCAGTCCTCAGTGCACACCTGAGGTTGCACACCCACACGTGCACACCTCTGTGCTCACACACTTGTGTGCACGCCTGTGCTCACGTGTGTGTGTGCAAAAACATCCATGTACATTACATCTGTGTACACACACACATGTGCACACACACACAATCCTATGTGTGTGCACACACTTGCACACCTGCACACAGAGACATGCTGGGAGACCCAGAACCACCCCAGAGCGTTTGCACACTCGTCCCTTTGCACCATGTTTGCACATCCCTTGTTTTTACACTCACTTCCTGTTTGTACATCCTGTTTTTACACTCACCTTGTTTTTGCACGACTCTGCATTCTCACATATACACAATATTTGCACCCTCACCATGTTTCCACACCCCCACCTTTCCACACCCCTGCTATTTGCACACCCGCCCCTGTTTGCACCCCTCCGTGTTTGTAACCCCCATTTTCACCCCCCCGTGTTTGCACACACACCCTATTTGCACACTCACCCCCGGTGTTTGCATAGTCAAGTCCTATTTCCACAGTCAGCCCCAGGTTTCAACACAAACACATCCCGTATTAGCCCACTCTCCCCCGTTCGCTCACCCACACGCTGTTTGCACTCTCAACACGGTGTTTGCACACTCGCCCCCCGTTTCCACCCGCGCTTTGCACACTCACTCCCGCCCCCACCCGGCNCGGGCTCCGGGGCGACTCCGAGCTCCCCCAGGCCCGGGGAGCGGGCAGACCCTCAGCTGCGCCCCTCCGAAGCCGCTGGGCCGCTTCCCCGCTCTCCCCGGCCCGCTCTGCCCTGCCCGGTGGGGTCAGGGCTCCGTTCCCCTCGCCTTGAGCTGTCCGTCCGCAGGGTGACCATGAAGGTGGTGAACCTGAAGCAGGCCATCCTGCAGGCCTGGAAGGAGCGCTGGAGCGACTATCAATGGGCCATAAACATGAAGCGGTTCTTCCCCCGCGGAGCCACCTGGGACATCCTCAACTTGGCAGGTCGGGGGGAGGCGGGGGGGCTCCCCCTCCTTACTGGGCACACTGGGGTGTTCTGGGGGTCCCCACGCGGGTATTGGGGTGTTGCCCGCAGTGTTTTCCCCTTTGGGGTGCAGACAAGGGTATCATGGGGGTCCCTGCTTCATTTTGGGTCCCCCTTCCCACACCACTTTTCACGCCAGAATGTCCATTCCCAACCATGTCAGCCCATTCCCAGCTGTTCCCCCGCCCCTTTTCCACCCTGCTGGCTCCGTTTTGGGATCATTCCCTTATTTTTCCCCATGGGAGGGTTCAGGGGTCAGCACAACCTGGCTTTTGGGACAAGAGAAGCAGCTTCAAGTTAAGCGAGGAGAGAATTAGGTTGGAAATCAGGAGAACTTTCTTCATTGAAAGGGTGGTTAGGCGTTGGAACAGGCTGTGGTGGAGTTACCATGTGGATGTGGCTCCTGGGGCCTTGGGCTAGTGATGAGATGCTCTTGGAGGTCTTTCCAGCCTTAATGATTCCCCGATTTCCTGGTTCTAGCACTGCACAGGAGCCAGGTGCTGCTCCCAAGGCTGCTTCCCAGCCCAATTCAAGGGCATTTCACACAAATCCTGCCAAAGGCTAGGACTGGTTTAAAGATTTGCCAGGCTCTCCTGCTAATTATAGAAACTTGGTGCTGGGATTTTCCCTGTGTAGCAAGTCTCTGGATAAATAAACAGAGCTGGGGGTTGCTGCTCTAGGGGGTTTAAAGGAACCAGCCTCACAAAGGCAGCAGCTCTCACTCCTCTGAGTTGTGGGGATTTTTCCCCTGTGGATGTTTTTCCCCTCTCTCCATCCTCCCATTGGATTTTCTGTCAGTGTCTGTCTTTTGTCACACCCTGTCCCCACTGCTGAGCTGCCCCTGCTGGGTTTGTCATCTCCGAGGTGTGGCTGGAGGGGCCAGGTGGAGCTGTGGCCGTGGGGAGATGGATTTGCTCTGGATGGATTTGCTGGGGGTGGGGGTGGTTGGCTCGAGGGCCAGTCCTGCTGCTGCCCAGCTGGTCCCCGGGGCTCCCTGGTGCCTGTTCCCACCCTGGAACTTGCTCCACTCTTGCTCCGCTGGCAGCGAGGCCTGCAGGGTGCTTGGCTTGGGCTCATCTGTGTATCCCCAAAAACAGATGCAGAGGTGATAATTCCCTATTATTTCTGCAGGAACGGGTTTCTCCTGGCCCACATTTAGCCAGGGCTCAGTGGCTTCTTTGGGGCAGCTCCTCTGCCAGGAGGGGAAGGAGCCATGCCCCTTTTTCCTTTTGGGAGCCACACGGGCAGGACGCTGGCCCTGACTTTGAGCATTGTGTGCACACAGGGAGAGCCCATTCCCGCGGTCCTGACGGCTGGAACAGCAGCTCCCTTCCTCACCACAGCCCCCAGAGCTGTCCTTTCCCAAGCTCGTGCCTTTCAGCTTGGAAGTACAAAGGAGGGAAAGCTGGCACGAGCTGCCGGGATCACGGCAGGGCCTGGCAGATCGCTGCTGACATGTCTGCAGCGGGGAGCAGCATGTGGCTGGCTCGTGGTGACACTCTGGGATGGGCTGGGGAGGGGACGGCTGCCACCAGCCTTCTGTCCTCATCCCAGACGCTCTTGGCCCAGGATTCAGCCTTGGAGCGAGACCCAGGGAGTCTCCTGCCTCCACACCCGGGATCCAGCGGTGGCTCCTCCTCCTTGGCTTTGGGGCCACAACTTCCCACCGGGCTGCTGCTCCCCCTTTTACATCTGGGTGCTCTGACCTACTTGCAGCCTGCGCCGCAGCCCGGGGCCTGCTCGGGGAGGTGCTTCCTGCACTCTGCCGTGGTTCAAATGGGCAATTAAAGGCTTGGCTGAGCAGATGGGACGGGCAGAGCCCCTCGGGCCACCGAGGGCCAGACGGGCAGGGCTGCGCCCAGTGCAGGGGACTGGTGGCCCCAAGCTCAGCCCCAGGTGCCTGGGCAAAAGACACTCGGTGGAGGCTGCGGGAGCCTCTTGGCAAGAAGTGGGAGGGGAATGTGGAGAGCAGCAGTTTCGGGGCCTGTGTGCCCAGAGAGAGCTGTGTTAGCAAGAGGCTGCGTGCTCTACCTGTTGTGCCCATCAGGGATTAGAAAGTCATGGGATTCAGTGAATTTAGGAGAAAACTGGTGTGGAGTCGCTGTGGTTGGTACAGTTGGACTTTTCCAGCTTCCCTGTGGGATGAGGGGAGAGCACGGTGTGTCTGTGCTGACCTAGGACCCTCTTTTCTTGCAGAGGCTCTCCTGGAGCAGGCCATGATCGGGCCGTCCCCAAACCCACTCATCTTGTCCTACCTGAAATACGCCATCAGCTCCCAGGTAAGGACCTGCTGGTGCTGCTGGGGGTCGCCTCAGTGAGGTTGGGCAAAGCAACTGGGGTGTTGGCAGTGGGCAGGCACCCCAAATCCCCCATCTGAACCTCTCTGGGGCTGGGCAGACACCCCAAATCCCCCCATCTGAGCCTCTGCTGGGCCGGGGCAGTCAGCAGAGGGCTCAGCGCGTGCCTTGGGCAGGGATGTTTCCATAAATAGCCTCCGCCATCGCCCAGGGTGGGAATTCTGCCCCCCGAGAGCCTCTGCACTCGCTGTGAGCTCCACGCTTTCATATCCTGGCATTTAATATAGCCTAAAGTTTGTGTGAAACACATCAGCGATCACCTAAAAATGTCTGTTTGGATTTGTGCCGGGTCAGCGGCCCGGCCCCGGCCCCGTCTGCGGTGACAGGCAGCGGGGCCGTGCCCTGACCTTGCCGTTCCTCAGCAACGAGCGCGGTGCTGGCGCACGGCCCCCCTGACACCGCGCTTGTTTTGGCTTTCTGTGTTGTAGATGGTGTCTTATTCCACGGTGCTGACGGCCATCAGCAAGGTACGGCTCTGGCAGGTGCTCTCAGAGGTTTCACTCTTTACCCACAACCCCACAAATCCCTTTCCCTCCCCACAACTCCCACCAAATATAGGTCAAGTGGAAAGCGACGTCCTGGGCTGAGTCAGCAGTGGGCAGCCGGCACGGATTAGCACCCGAGCCTTTCTGTGTCCCCCTGGGGATGGGCTGCCCGGATCCCCGAGGGTTTTGGGGGTGTGAGTGCCTGGTCCTTCTGCCCTGGGGGGCCTGGCAGGCTCCCGGCCTGTGTGTAACCCCATCCCAACCGCCGGAAACCACATCCCGCTGCGGCCGGCGGTGCTGGCAGCGCTGTGGGGATGGGAGCCGGCCGTGGAGGAGCTGCCAGGGCCCGGGCCATGCGGCTGCAGCCACACACCATGCTCAGCTGTGGCTTCCCACGAGTGCTCTGTGTCCCTGTGCTGCTTCCACGGGGACACTGAGCACCCTGCATGGCTGCCTCTGCTTGGTGTTGGGAAGCCCCTCACAGGCTATGACAGACCCCCTACTCTTTTCTTTGTTAGGGTCACCACAGGCCCCCTACTCAGGGTGACCAAAGGAGGAATGATTTCAGGGAGAATGATTTCTCTTCCCTCACCTCTTTGTTGTTATGGGGATGGGAGAAGAAAGCCTTTGGCAGTCAGCATTTAAAATTTTGGGGGACTGCAGGCTGAGCTCGGAGTTGTGCCTGGCGAGGTGGGGACCCCTCCAGCGCTCCCAGCGCCGATCCGGGGAGGAGGCTGCGCTTCCTGGGGAGGGTAGAGCAGAGCCCAGCCCAGCTCTGCTCCGAAGGGCTCGGGCTCGTTGCTCTTACCCGCGTCGCTGCCCGTTCGGAGGGGCGGGCACAGCGCTGACCTTGACAGCCGAGCCTTCCTCCTTCAGCGCAGCGTGGGCCCAGCGCAGAGCTGCGGGCAAGCTCCGGCCCGGCGGGGCTCCCCATCTGCTCCGGGAGGAGGCGGGGGGGCCGCGCTTCTGTTGCCCCCCGCCCCCAGCNACCACCGCCGTGCCGGGGCAGCGCAGCCCCGGCCTGAGGCTGCGGAGAAAACCCAGCCCCGGCCCTGCTGCCGCGGCCCCAGCGCCTCTCGCCACTCTGGGAGGGCACGACCTGGCCGACAGACAGTCCTGACCTACTTCTCATTCAAGTGGCTTCTGGGCAGCTGCCAGGGGGAGTGTCCTGTGGCCGCAGCGCCTGGCCCAGCCCTGGAGGAAGGGCTTGAGCTTGGTGTCGGGAGCTGCTGGAGCAGCCCTCATCCAAACTCTCTCTGTGTTCCCCTGCTCTAGTTCGATGACTTCTCCCGGGACTTGTGTGTCCAGTCGCTCCTGGAGATCATGGACATGTTCTGTGACCGCCTCAGGTACTGTGTGACATTCCAGCACTGCCATCTCTGCCCTGGCTGTGCCATGGGCAGAACCAGGAACCAGCGGAGCCTGGGAGTCCTGTCTGATCCCAGGATACTCCCCCTGGCAGAGGAAGGCAGGTTCCCCCTCCAGCTCTGTGTCCATTACCAAATTGCTGTGTTGTGAGTGCCAGCACAGGGACAGCAGAGAGAGTGCAAACCCCCCCAGCTTTGTGGGAAGCTGCCAGAAACCCCCCTGTTCCAGGATAAACCCCACTGTGGTTTTCCTGCCCAGTTCAGATAGATATAGTGGGTGTAAGATCCTTGGTCTGAGGGTCTCTATTTCCTTTCCCTCTGCACCTTCCCAGGCCCCGGCTGCGTGTCCCGGTCTGGTCCTGCCTGTGCTGCCCCAGGCACTGCCTTGTTTTCTTCCTTTATGCTCTTCCGCTGGTGTTGCAGGACCCAGGGGAGTCCAGACAATTCAGGCCACAAAAAACTTTTTTAGAGAGCTCAGAAATCTTCCTGTTAACCCCTGACAGCCTCTTCTGGGAGGCGGGAGCGTGTGGCAGGGACAGTGGGAGGAGAAGGAGGATGAGGAAGGCTCTTCAATGAGATGAATTGAAGCAGCAGCAATGAATATGCATCAGTGGCAGATGTTGACAAGGAGCTGTCGCTGGCCAACTGCAGAGCCAGCCCTTAATCCGCTCCTGCCTGCTCTGATCCTCTGCTTGATTTGATCAAAACTTCTGGCCTCGATGATTTGTGCATCAGGAGGGGAAAGCGTTCACCTCTCCCAGCGCGCTGATCAATGCTGAGCCTCTCTTAGCAAGATAATTTGATTAAAAGCTTGGAAAGTTTCCCTGTAGTGGAGAGGCCAGAGAGGAGGCTGCGTGGTGGGGGTGGGGGTGTCTCCTTCCCCCTAGCACAGCGGGAATGCTGGTGGGATGAGCAGGTTGGGACCTGCAGCAGAGCTGGGGGTCGCGAGCGTGGCACCTGGTTGGGGTTCCCCAGCCTACCCAGTGTCCGTGCCTCAGTTTCCACACACACAGTGAGCATATTCCCCCTTGTCTCGTGTCCCAGCTGCCACGGCAAGGCCGAGGAGTGCATCAGCCTGTGCCGGGCGCTGCTGAGTGCCCTCACCTGGTTCCTGCGCTGCGCCACCTTCTACGCCGAGAAGGTGAAGGAGCCGCTGGAGCAGGCGGCGGCTGAGAACCAGCTGAAGATGTGCCTGGAGCGGCTGGAGAAGGTGCTCAGCAGCACCAAGAACCGTGCCCTGATCCACATTGCCAAGCTGGAGGAGACATGTATGTCCCTGGCCCTGGAGGGATGTCATTGCCACCTCTCCCTTCCCCCTGCCCGGCTCCTGCCGCATTGTCCCTGCGGCTCCAAGCCTATCCATCTTCCAGCCCTGTTGCTGTAACCGTCTCCTCCCTGGCTCTGTGCCACTCTCTGCCCCCTCCCCTCCTTGCTGCCCTTGGAAGAGGAGCAGAATTAATGTGAAGGCGGCGTGAGCTGTTCCCGGGTGCGTGGCGAGCCCTGTGCTCCGACAGCCTGGCACAGCCCCGTGCCTTCATCTGTGCCTGTGTCTGGCCAGGAGGCTGTGCCAGGCTGGGCTTGGGGTGGGACCTGCTGGGAGCACACAGACCCCTGGGTTGGGCTTGCATCCTAGCCTCTTCAGCCTGTCTGGGCTGCTGTAGGGATTGGAGCTGGCCTGCCTGGTTTCCCCATGTGTCACTGAATCCCTGCCTTCCCTCCCCAGCCTCCTGGAGCACTGTGGAGCAGTCCCTCGTCAAACTGGGAGAGAACCTGAACAACCTGGGCAGCTCCCCGCTGCGGAGCCAGGCTGATGACTGCGTGTCCCTCATCAAGAGGTGGCTGTGTGCTGCTGCTCCATGGGCTCGGGGAAAAATGGGTTTGAGTCCCACTCTGACCTCCCTGCTCTGAGGACTGAGAGCCTCCTGCCTCCCTTCACACTGGCTCCCTGCTTCCCTGTCCCTTCCCAGCTCAGATCCCTGCTCCAGCAGAGGCTGCCCAGAGGAGAGGGGACAGGGCTAGTGGTGACCTGTTGCAGAAGAGTCTTAACCAGGGATTGCTCCTCTGATGACCTTGAGACTTTTCACTATCCCTCAGCTGCTCTGGCCACACCAGAGCTGCTGTCCCTGCTCTGGATCCCCCTGGAGTTGCTCCCAGGGCCTGAGGGAATGGCTGTGCCTTGGAACTCTCAGGCACAGGTGTTCCAGTGTCCTGCCCCGGGGCAGCAAAGGTCAGGGGTTTGACCAGGCAATGGGAGTGGGACAGGAGGAGCAGGAATCTGTCCCTGCAGGGCTCCAGTGACCCTGGGCTGTCCTCTTCCACCCAGCATCCCCACCATGCTCTCAGTCCACTCAGAGCAGCTGAACAAGACAGGCTTCCCCACCGTGCACGCCGTGGTGCTGCTGGAGGGCACCATGAACCTGACAGGAGAGACCCAGCCACTGGTGGAGCAGCTGATGATGGTGAAGAGGATGCAGGTACAGAAGTGACAGAGTGTTCTGCTCAGGCAGCCTGGGGCTGTGGGGCCACAGCTCCGTGCCATGTGCCTTCCCTGTGCTGGTCCTGGTCCAGGGGAGCAGCGGGAGCCCATCAACACCTCTGCAGGGGTTCAGGGTTTGGCTGTGCTGGGGTTTTTGTGCTTTGCTGCCAGCCCAGCCCTGGCAGGTTTGTGTGTGTGTGCCCCACAGCGCATCCCCTCCCCGCTCTTCGTGCTGGAGATCTGGAAGGCTTGCTTTGTGGGCCTCATTGAATGTCCTGAGGGCACAGAGGAGCTCAAGTGGACAGCCTTCACCTTCCTGAAGGTAGGGCCCAGCCTCAGCACTGAGTCCCTGCAGGTCTGGCTCCTGCTGAGCCCTGAGCTCTGCCAGAGCAATCAGTCCTCTCTTGCAGTGTGCCCCTTGGGGTGCCCACACCTCACATTGTGCCCCCTCACCCACAGTGTGCCCCTCAGGATGCCCCTTGGGATACCCCCACACCTCACACTGTGCCCCTTGGGATGTCCACACACCCCAAAATGTGCCCCTTGGAGTGTCTCACATGCCACAATGTCACCATTTGCCACAGAAGCACACAAAAATTATGAGCTCTGACTCCAGTAGTTAAAAAGATCAGAAGGCTTTCAGAAGGCTTTATTTTTCATTTTGTGTAGCCTTTTATAACATGCTGCACTGAAGAACCATGTAGTTGGTTAGCAAAAACAACACTTCTCTTTATTGGCTAAATAACAGAAACAACACCTGGAAGAGCAGTGACCAAGAGAATCGAAATATTATGAAAATAATATTAATACTCACAGAAAACCATCCTTGGTAAACTGATTTCTCTCAAGCCAGAGAAATCAGCAATCTGGCAGGCTGAAACTTTTACAGTCTCAGAAAATCAGGCCCCCACCACAGTATGCCCCCCACTCCTCACAATGTGCCCCTTGGGGTCCATCCCACCTGAGCCCACTCCAGCCCTCCCGTTACCCACTGAGCATCAACTTTGCTGTCAGGGGCCTCCTTTCAGCCCAGCCTCATTTTCTTTGGCAGAGTGAGTTTTCCTGACATGTTGTGGGAGAAATGGTGGCTCCAGGTGATGGTGGAAGGACACTGTGGAGGGGAAGGGGGGCACAGAGTCCCCTGGGTGCACACACTGCTCCAGAAATGCTGCTTTCCTGGGGCTGGGAGAGCAGCTGTGTGCAGCTGGGCTGGTGTGGGCTGGTGCTGCTGTGGAACAGCTCTGCCCTCATGTCACTCTGTGTCTTTCAGATGCCCCAAGTGCTGGTTAAACTCAAGAAGTATCCCCAAGGGGACAAGGTGAGACTGGAGAGCCATCTGTGGGGCCTGTGTGTGCCACAGGTGCTGGTGCTGTGCCTGGCCTGCATGGAAATGCTCCCTGTCCCAAGAACCTTCCCTGGCAGAGCAGGTGGGGGCAGGGGGAGGTGGGATTGTGCCAGTAGCATGGTGTCACAGTACAACGTGGAAATGAAGGCACAGAACCCAGGGAGCTCGAAGGCAGGAAAAAGAGAAAGTTTATTTTACAACTTGGGTTTTATAGTTTTCCAGGGATTACCTCTGGATTGGAGGGAGAAGTTACCACCTCTCCATCCACACTGGTGGGGACATCAAATGTCTCTCCTTAAGAAAGGAATGTAAGCATAGATTGTTTTTCTACAGAGTCCTTGAAAGGACTTCACTTCAACATATAAACATACAAAAAGGACTTTAGGAAAATCAGAAGATTTAAAAAACTCTCAGGAGGCTGTAAAAATGTGGGTGACAGCACGGTGAGCTGAGTGCCTGGCTTTGTGTTCACCAGGATTTCACTGAGGATGTGAACTGTGCCTTTGAGTTCCTGCTGAAGCTGACCCCTCTGCTTGACAAGGCCGACCAGCGCTGCAAGTGAGTGCTCACCATGGCCAGAGCTGCCACGTGCCACAGCCACCCTGTCCTCAGTGTCAGGTGCTGGGGCAGCTCCTGCCAGGGCTGGGTTGGTTTCTGATCTCGTTTCTTCTTCCTGAGGACCTGCTGCTGCCACATGAGTGAGGCAGTGAGTGTGTGACAGCTGAGTCACCGTGTGTGACACCCAGAGCTGCTCTGCACCCTGCAGCACCCTCGGGAGGGTGGGACAGGGCCAGGAGGGCAGCTCAGGAGTCCCCCTGCCCTGTGGCACTGTGTGGGGTGACAGGAATGTTGTCCTTGGGGCTACAGCTCTCTTTTCTCTTCCAGCTGCAACTGCATGAGCCTGCTCCTGCAGGAGTGCAGCAAGCAGGGGCTGCTCTCCGAGGCTAACATGAACAACCTCATTGACAAACGGTACAGCCACACCAAAGTCTGGGAAAGCCCCAGAAAGGGGCTGGAGTACCTGGTTTTGGGGGGGAGCACTAGGGAGCAGCTCTGCTGACCTGGGAAATGGCAGCCTGAGGGGACAAGATGCTGCTTTTGGGATGGGTTGGGTACAGGCAGAGTCTGTCCCCTCAGAGGGGCAGCTGTGGTGGCCTGAGGCAGTGCCTCTCCCTTGAGGGTGCCAGTGGGTGAGGGGAGGGAGGCAGGGTGATGGATTCCTCCACACTGGCCCTTCTTTGGGGTCCCCCAGGGCCGCAGACAAGGAAAACTCTCCGTCCCTGAAATCAGCTGAGAATGCCAACATCCAGCCAAACCCTGGGCTCATCCTGAGGGCTGAGCCCACTGTCACCAACATCCTGAAGGTGAGTGCCCTTCTGCAGCCCTGCTGGGCTGGCTGGGCTCAGGCCTGGAGCCCTTTGCCAGCAGCATCAGCCTCACCAGGCAGCCAGGGCGGTTGGGAGGCGCCGGATTTCCCCCTGCCCTGGGGTGGAGTAGTGGAGGAATCACTCGAGCCTTGCTGCTCCATTGTGGAGATGAGGAGCTCCCCTCCTCCTTCCCAGGAAGCTGGAGGAGCTGTCAGGTGGCATGTCATCAGTGCCAGCAGCCTGAGCTCAGGCAGCTCTGCCCGTCCCGCTCAGCTGCTCCCTGTGTGCATTTCCCCTGTTCCCTGGGGACTCCTCATGTCCCTGTGTCACTCTGGTTGTTTTGCTGCTACTGAGTGACAGGGGATGTTTTCCTGCTGGTGGCAGGGACTCAGAGGTCTCCATCCCACCTCTCCCAAATCCAGCAGGTCCCTGCTCCTCAAGGTCTCAGGGACAGCTCTTGCGGCTGATCAACTCTGCACCCCAAAAGCTGGAGCTTGCTGCTGCTGTAGCACACATTCCCCATGATTTCCCTTTCCTCTTATTTTTTTGCTTGTAGACCATGGATGCAGATCACTCCAAGTCCCCTGAGGGCCTGCTGGGGGTCCTGGGTCACATGCTGTCTGGGAAGAGCCTGGACTTGCTGCTGGCAGCGGCAGCAGCCACGGGGAAGCTGAAATCCTTTGCTCGGAAGTTTGTCAAGTGAGTGTCCATCTGGGTGGCACTGTGACTGGTGGCCAGGGGGCTGGGGAGAACAGGCAGCCCCCTAAACTTCCCCCTAGACAGGGCTGGATGTGCCTCTGACCCTGTGGAGCACTGGAGAGGGCTGGCATTTCGGGGAGGCTGCACCCCACAGCACCCCATCTTTGCCACTGCATGAACAGGCAGGGAATTGGAGCCAGCTTGATCTGGGGGTGTTGAGAAAACTGAAGGCTATGGCAGAGCCCTGGATCCAGGGCAGTGTGTCCCTGCTGTCCACAGACACGTGGGGCTGTGTGATGGGCTCCCCCAAGGTGGCTTGACCCACACCAGCCTTGGGGTGCACAGGGGGCCTGTTGGGGCTCTGTGCTCTGCAATGCCCCCAGAGCTGGCTCTGGGGAGAGCCCGTTGGTGTGGGGTGAGCAGCATGGCTGGACCTGTGTGGGAGCAGGGACAGGGAGGAGGTGACTTGTCCCTGTGGTGCTGGAGGGTGTCTGCAGAGCTGGGCCTTGTGTCATCTCCTACCCCTCTGTGCTGGGATGGAGCTTGGGGGCCCTGCACCCCCTGCTTGTCTCAGGGTTGGGAATTGTCTGGTTGGGCTGATAATGCTTTGCTGCCACTCTCTGTCCCTCCAGGCTGAATGAATTCACCAAGCAAATCACTGGAGAAATCTGTGAGTGCGTGTGCGTCCGTGCGTGGGGTGATTGGAGCTGTGCCCCCCCTGCTGCCTGTGCTGGGATGCTCTGGGGCCTGGCTGGGTTAAACTGGGACTGGCTGTGGCACTGGAGCAAGCTGGGCTGTGCCAGGCCTGGCTGGGGGTGCTGGCAGGGAAGGGCCCATGTGCCAGCAGGGATCTGGGCTCCTGGGGACACTCGTGTCCGTCCCAAATCTGGGGTGTTCCCGTGGGCTCCCTCTCCCCAGCTGAGCCTGGGGGCCCCTCAGCTCCCTCCCTGGAAGGGGTGATGTGTCAGCACAGCCCAGATAAGGACTCTGACTCCGTGTGATGAAACTTGTGGAGTGCTCTGACCTTCCATGGTGAGGGGGCCCCACAGGGAGGCCAGAGCTGCTCTGGGGGCTCAAGCAGAGGCAGATGAGGTGGGGGGAGGCACTTGGCACCTCTCCTTGTTCACACTGAAGCACTGGGGGGGTTAGAAAAGCTATGTGGGGGAAGCAGGGCTCCAGCCCCTGCACCCATGGGGGTTCTGCTTCCCTCCTCCTGCTGAGGCCAGAGAGCCCCAAGGTCTTTATTTCTCCTCCCTCAGCCAAGAGTGGCCCAGTCCGGGCTCTGCTCTTTGACATCTCCTTCCTCATGCTGTGCCATGTGGCCCAGACCTATGGCTCAGAGGTAAGGATCCTCTGAGGGATGAGAGGGTGGGACTGGATCCGGTGGGGGGGAAGGATGAGGCTGGATCCTGCCAGCTCAGCTTCTGTGCTGCTGCAGCCTCTCAGCCTCCTCTAGTGGCCAGCCTGCCACTGTCAGCACTGTCCCTCCTGTCCCTGCAGCCACCTCATGGCCCAGGGCACAGCACCCAGTGCCTGTCACCTGGAAATCTGTCCCTGGGGCTCTCTGGGTGCCAGGTGATGGAGCAGGACTGGCTGTCACCTCCCTGAGGACTTGGGCTGTGCTCCATCGATGGGTGGTGGGATCAGCGGGAATGCTGCTTCCAGTGGCCTTGAGGCTCACCCAGTTTGCCCCTCCAGTTTGGCACTGGTTGGCTGGTGGGGTTGCATAGCCAGGCAGTGTCAGCCCTTCCCATCCAAGGAGGAACTCACAGCCCTGCTCAGGAAACAGCACTTCAGTTGCATGAAAATTTTTCAGGTTTCGACATCTGTGTGTGTTGGGAGAAGAAACGATACCGAAACACTGGGAATGCAGAGAGGGGGAGAGAGGGGTCCTGCCCAGCCAGCCCTGGGAGCAGGGAGGGGGGAGCAGGCAGGGACAGATGTGCCCAGGGCTGTCCAATGAGATCTCATCCCCCCCTCCCAGCACGGTGACTTTCCTGCCCAGCTGCTGCTGAACAGATGTGCAGAACTTTTTTGGATAAAAATAGTGTCCCCTGGGTGATACAGACTGAGGGGGAGGAAGTGACATGTGGGCTTCCCAGCTCATGGCCCCCACAGGACCCTCCCAGCTGGGCTGTGTGACGCTGGCCCCAGGGACCCTGTGCATGGCTTGGAGGGTGGGGGGACAAGGGATGTGTTGGAGCTGGACACAGTGACCCCGTGGTCACACTCACAGCTGGCCTGGCATCTCTGAGCTGGGCTGGGGAGCCCCTGGTACTGGGGGAAACCACAGCCCACAGACTGGAAACCAGTGCCTGCTGGGGCCTGACCAGCCTGCTGGGGCCTGACCAGTGCCTGCTGGGGGCTGACCAGTGGCTCTGAGGGGCTGACCAGTGCCTGCCTCTCCCTCTGGGCCACAGGGCGGCGCTGTTCTCACAGCCATGAGCACCCCAGGGTGGGGGACAGACCCCAGGGTGGGGGTCCCCCACAGGGTCCCCGTGGGGTGCAGACCCCGTGCTGGTTCCTTTCCAGGTGATCCTGTCAGATTCCAACCCTCCGGGCGAAGTGCCCTTCTTCGAGACCTGGATGCTGACCTGCATGCCTGAGGAGGGGAAGATCCTCAACCCCGACCACCCCTGCTTCCGCCCAGACTCCACCAAGGTGGAGTCCCTGGTTGCCCTCCTCAACAACTCCTCTGAGATGAAGCTGGTGTAAGAGCCCACCCTTCCAGGCCTGGGGGGAGCCCCCCAGCCCAGCTCCCCTGGCCCCACAGCTGTGTCTGAATCCCCATTTCATCCCAACAGGCAGATGAAGTGGCACGAGGTGTGTCTGAGCATCTCAGCTGCCATACTGGAGATCCTCAATGCCTGGGAGAATGGAGTCCTCACCTTTGAGTCCATCCAGGTGGGGCTGGTGGGGGGGCACAGTGGAGCTGTGCTGTGTCCTGAGGAGGGACCAAAAGTCCAGAAGCTTTGGGGTACCCTGTTCTCCTGCCCTGATCACTCTGGCAGCTTCCTTGGAGCTTGCTGTGACTCGGGAGTGAAGAACTGGTGTGGCTCCAGCCCCTTGTTCCTGCTCCAAGCTGCTCTGTGGGCAGCAGTGGGACTGGCAGGGGCAGCATCACCATGGAGGAGAGAAGAGCTTGGACCCTGCAGCCCTGGGAGGTGATGGCTGCCCATCCACCCGGCTGTGCTCATCCTGTGCTCTGTCTCCTCTCCTAGAAAATCACGGACAACATCAAGGGGAAGGTGTGCAGCATGGCGGTGTGTGCCGTGGCCTGGCTGGTGGCCCACGTCCGCATGCTGGGCCTGGATGAGCGGGAGAAGTCCCTGCAGATGATCCGGCAGCTGGCCACCCCCCTGTACGGAGAGAACACGCTGCAGTTCTACAACGAGCGGTGAGCTGGGGCCACGGGCCTCTTCCTGCCCTGCTGCTGCTTCCCAGTGCCACATCTCCTGCCCTGCTTCCCCTTTTCCACTGCCTGATGCTGTGCCATCCTGCTTCTGATTCCCAGTGCCATGGCCTCCTGCCCTGATTCCACTTCCTGATCTCATGTCATCTCCTGTCCTGCTTCCACTTCCCACTTCCATGCTGCCTCCTGCCCCATTTCCACTCTCCAGTGCCGTTACCTCCTGCCCTTCTTCCTTTTCCCAATGCCTTGCCATCTTCCCTCTTTCTGCTTCCTGGTGCCATGCCCTCTCTCCTGCCCTGCTTCCACTTCCCCGGTGCTCTGTCAATTCCTGTTTCCATTTCCTGCTGCCATGCTGTTTCCTGCTCACTTACACTTCCCAAGCCGTGTCATCTCCTGCCCTGCTGTCCCTTCCTGGTGCCTTCCTGACACCATCTCCCCTCTGCAGCGTGGTGATCATGAGCTCCATCCTGGAGCACATGTGTGCAGATGTCCTGCAGCAAACGGCCACACAGATCAAATTCCCTTCCACTGGCATGGACACCATTCCCTACTGGAATCTTCTTCCCCCCAAGAAGCCCATCAAGGAGGTGCTGACCAGCGTGTTCACCAAGGTGCTGGAGAAGGGCTGGGTTGACAGCCGCTCCATCCACATCTTCGACACCCTGCTGCACATGGGGGGTGTGTACTGGTTCTGCAACAACCTGGTCAAGGTATGAGGGGCAGCAGGGACCCCTAGTGCTGGGGGGTGCTGAGGCCAGGACTGGTGGGTCTGGTTTGTGTCCCTGGGGTGGGTGCTGGGACAGTTCTGGCACTGGAGGGGAGTGGGGCAGGCCCACCTCTCCCCCCTGCCCTGCAGGAGCTGCTGAAGGAGACACGGAAGGAGCACACGCTGAGGGCTGTGGAGCTGCTCTATGCCATCTTCTGCCTGGACATGCAGCAGCTGACCCTGACACTGCTGGGCCACATCCTGCCCAACCTGCTGACAGACTCCTCCAAGTGGCACACCCTCATGGACCCTCCTGGGAAGGCCCTGGCCAAGTAAGACCCCAAAGCCATGGTCTGTGCTGGGATGAGGATCCCAGCTGCCAAAATCCCTCTCTGCCTTCAGCAGTGGCAGCAGTTCCCACTCTGGTCCCCATTCCCTGCTGTCCCCCTTTGAGGAGGAGGCTGCCATGTCCCACACTCCGTTGTCAGGTGGGCTGGCAGCACCTGGCAGTGTCCCTGCTCTGTCCCCAGGCTCGCTGTTTGGTGTGCCCTGAGCTCCTACTCCTCCCACAGCAAGGTCCAGGCCTCGGCCCGGCAGAAGAAGAGGCACCGGGAGGACATCGAGGTGTGTCTGGGGGCTCTCTGTGCCCAAAAGCAGCAATGGCTGGGGAAGCTGAGGGTGGCAGGAGTGGGTGGGTAAAGCCAGACTCCCTGCCCAGCTTCCCTGAGGCTTTCCAACCTTAAAATTCAGGATTCTCCCTTCTCTTTTCTGGGCAAGGGGCTGTAATGAGCTGGTCAGACTGGCGTGCTCTGGGTGAACAGAGATCAGATCCTGGGCTCTGGGGCTGTGCAGAGCCCGGGTGGGTCACCAGGGTGAGGGGCTGGTGGGGCTGACACCCCTCTCCCCCCAGGATTACATCAGCCTGTTCCCACTGGATGACACACAGCCCTCCAAGCTCATGCGGCTGCTGAGCTCCAACGAGGAGGATTCCAACATCCTCTCCAGCCCCAGTAAGTGCAGGAGGGGAGGGGGAATGATTCCAACATCCTCTCCAGCCCCAGTAAGTGCAGGAGGGGAGGGGGAATGATTCCAACATCCTCTCCAGCCCCAGTAAGTGCAGGAGGGGAGGGGGAATGCCTCCCCTGCCTCGCTGTCCCTTTTGGGTGTGAAATGTGTATTTGCACAAAACCTCTTCCTTTCCCAAACCGGCCAGGTGAGGATTTAGAGCTCTCAAGTGTTTTTTGAGTTATCTTGGAGTTTTTGCATTTGGGAAAGGTCAAATTCTTTATTTTTCTGATCAGAACAACTTAAATGGGTGAGATTACACCTTCCTTTCATGCCAGTGCCCCCCAGCCCAGCACCCCACACCTGAGGGGCTCAGGGGCTTTGTTTCCCTCCAGCTACCCCACATGGGACCACAGCTGGAGGTGACATTCCTGATGTCTGGGGCCAAATCTTGGCATTCCAGTGCTGTTAACAAGACTGGAGCAGAGCAGATGAGGCCCCTGGTCACATCCGTGTCCCTGCAGTGTCATGGGTTGCGACAGCTCTGGCAGGGGATTTGCTGGGGGGGTCCATGTCCTGCCCAGCGGGTGCTGTCATGCATTGTCCACACTCCTGGGCAGTGAGTCAGGACATTCTCAGGTCCTTGTTTCTCCCCTTATCCCAAATTGCTCTATATATGTTAGTTTTCGACACATCCCATTGACCTTCGGTTTCAGTTGGTTTCATTACTGTTGAAATATGGGCTTTTCCCTTTATTTCACTTATCTTCTTTTACCTCCTGAGGCAGTCCCACCTCTTCCCAGTGACATTCAGGACTTTTTTGGGCTATTTGCTGCAGTGATGTGGAAATGCTGCTTCCTGCAGCCACCATGTAACTCATGTGATTCCATGAGAAAAGTGTGGGAGGGCTTTCTTTTTCTGGTGAGCATCCTCAGAGCAGCACAAGGTGGATCCTGCAGATTCAGGCAGGGGCTGTGGGGTCTGCACAAGAGCCTTCCCAAGGGGATTCCCATCCCTTTGGAGCAGACCTTGACGCAGTTCTTCCCACAGGAGTGCCCAGCAGTGCTTCACAGCTGGGGTCAGCTCAATCCTGCTGGTCTGTCCCAGGATTTGCTGCTAGATTTGGACGTGCCTCGGCTCTGATAGCTGGATTGGGCCCTGACAGTGAGATGGGAGGGCTGCTGTGCAGCTGTTGAACATCTGGCTTGCACACAGGATGTGTAACGTGTGCGTTCCCCGCTCCTGATCCTGACACCACACACCCCAAAAGCAGTGTGGGAAACCTGCCTGGGCTCCGTGTAGGCTGGCACAGGGGACAGGGATGGGGCAGAGACCATCTGTGCTACTTCTGGGGTGCCCTGCTGGCACAGGCTCTGTGGGGTACAGGAGGCCTAAACCTCTTCTGCTCCACAGAGTTGCCTCATGGCAAAGCCCCTCCCAGAGCTGGGTGACCACGAGTGGCCAGGGCTGGCCAGTGTGGGGCACATTGGCTGAGCCAAGGGGGCCACGAGGCTGTTCCTGACTCTGTGCTCCTGCCCACAGATCGCTCCATGAGCAGCTCACTCTCTGCCTCCCAGCTCCACACTGTCAGCATGAGGGACCCACTGAACCGGGTGCTGGGTAAGCTGGGGACGGGCCCGTGGGGTCACATCCACCCACTGGGGCACCAGTGGGAGGTTCAGGCCACCTGCAGCCTCCCAAGGTGACCTGACTGTTGCTCTCTCCCTTGTCCCCACAGCAAACCTCTTCCTGCTCATCTCTTCCATCCTGGGGGCCAAGACAGCTGGTGCCCACACCCAGTTTGTCCAGTGGTTCATGGAGGAGTGTGTGGAGTGCCTGGAGCAGGGCAGCCGTGGGAGCATCCTCCAGTTCATGCCCTTCACCATGGTGGGTCCAGTGGCTGTGACACCCCTGTCCCTGCTTGGGGGGGTGCCCCAGAGGATGGGCACACCCCAGGCTCCTGCTGACGCTCACCTGTGCTTCTCCTCTGTCCCTGGGCAGGTTTCAGAGCTGGTGAAGGTGTCCACCATGTCCAGTCCCAAGATTGTCCTGGCCATCACTGACCTCAGCCTGCCCCTGGGCCGCCGTGTGGCTGCCAAGGCCATCGCTGCGCTGTGAGCGGGGCCAGGGGGGTCCCTGAGGAGCACAGGGATCTCCCTGGTGCCTGGGATGGCCCCTGTCACTGCAGCTGCTGGAGGGCTGCTCCCTCATCACAGACATCTCCTTGCTCTGCCTCATGGCACTTTTGAGACTGAGACACCCCCTATTTTATTTTTTTTTTTAATTCTATAAATCAGTCCTTTTGTACAACCAGCTTTTGCCTCATCTACTTTGGGGCTCCTGGGACTCCCCAAAATCCCTCGATCTTGGGGATGACGAGGAGCCAGTGGCCAAGCCCTGTGCTGAGCAGGAGGGGAAATCTTCCTCCCTCTGTCCTGGACCTGAGAGTAGGTGGTGGGCTGCCTGTGGTGCTCTGACTGGGAGCAGGCACTGGGCTGGGTGGGGCAGGGATGCTTCCCTGCTGTGCTGTCAGCCACAAGCGGGGTCTTGTTTGGAATTCTGCCACGTGAGTGTGAGTTCTTGTTGGAATTCCTCCCCATGAGTGTGAGTTCTTGCTGGGATTCCCTCCCATGAGTTCAGTCCGTGGTGAGCACGGCACAGGCAGTGTGTGAGTAACCGTGGCCTCACCAGCACCACAGCAGCCCCGTGCTGGGACAGGCTCCCCTGACACTGACCCCACACCCTGTCAGCTGCTCCAGCAGTGAATCCTCCCAGAGCTGTCACGAACTCCTGTCCCCGAGGGGGTGGCAGGGCCAGGGCGGCCGCACCTCTGCCCCTTCCAGTGGTGCTGACTCACAAGGGGAAAGCGGAGCCAGTGGGCACCAGCCCTTCCCTCGGGGCACGGTGACTCCTGGGCTGGGCTGTGCCTCTGCCCCCTCGGAACCAGTGGGGTTCCCAGCCCTGTTTTGGGAGGCTCTGCAGGGAGATGAGGCACAGGGGGATCCTGGAGCAGGGGCTGGGTCGGTGCTGGCCAGGGAAGAGGCAGCAGGACAGTGACTCAGGCCGGGCTGACCCCATCTGATCCCAGGATGAACTCAGCTCCTGGCAGCTCCAGGCTTTGCCGGAGGGAGAGACCCCGATGCGTTTGGGATAACTGGGTTTTGCTGGTCCTTGGCCTTCACGCACAGAGCATCCTCCCCTTCCCGCTGGCCCCAGGGGTCCAGCCCCTGGTCGCAGTCCGGGAGCCGGGAGCAGCTGCGGGGCTGGGTGGGGCCGTAACAGCCGTGGCACGAACCGGGATGGGCCGGGATGGCCTCACCGAGCCTGACACGGGTGTGAGTCCCACCCCGAGCTGGCACCGACCTGCTCGGGCACCTCTGCTCGCCCAGGGGCAGCGCTTTACCGTTAGCCCAGAGCAAAGAGCAGGACCTGGCGTGGCTTTCCCGGCTCTGTCAATATTTGCCGAGGCAGCCTCATGCCTGGCGTTGGCACCGGCGCTTCCCCTTACAGGAAGGGGCTGGAGCAGGAGAAGGGAGTTGTCTCTAAGCACCCCTGAGGTGCGGGAGCAGGGAGGGAACTGCTGCCCGTGGGGTGTGTGCAGCCAAATGCCCATGGGTGAGGGCTTCCCCCTGGTTGTTGGTGACCATGGGGCTCCAGCCTGTGGGGAGAGGCAGGAACTGGGAGCCCTGGCACCCCCAGCACTGGGCTCTGTCCCTGTGTGGCTGGGATGAGTGTGGTGAGGGATGCTGGCGGTCATGGGATGTGAGCGTGGGCCCAGTGGCAGGAAATGGGGCTGCTGAAGCTGGGACAGCCCAGGGTGGGCAAACACCCACTGGGGAGAGGCTGGGGGTGTCCCTAGGGGCTTTCTGGGACAGGGGAGATGCCCAGGGCTCTCCTGACATTGCTCAGCCACACTGGGGGCTGCCCCTTTTGTCCATCTACTCTGCCATCCTCACGTCTGGAAGCTTCCTCCCACCACGGCAGCTCTGGGAGGGCTCTGGGCACATCCCTGGGCAGCTCTGGGGCACATTCCCTGTGTGACAGCAGCAGCAGAAGTGTGGCTGGGGACCCCCAGTGCCACCAGCCCCAGGATGAGCCCACAAACCAGCTCTGGGCATGTGGCCAGTGCCCTCAGCGAGCACTGCCAGCCTGGGTGGCTTCCGGAGCTTTCTAGGAATCGGCTCTTGCCCAAGCAGCGCTGCAGGGCGTGGGAGGAAGCGGCCATCCCACGGTGCCTCCTGACCCTCAGCGGGCTCAGGCCGTGGGGTGGGGACACCGTGGGGGCTGCATTTCATCTTCCTGAGCTGACCCCAGCGGCCACAGCCCCGCCCCAAAGTCCCATTCCCTCATCCCCCATGTCTCTGTGTGCCCACACCCTGGCCACTCTGCCTCCCTCCTCCGCAAGCAGGAGACAGCGGAACAGAGAGAGAGTGCAAAAATAGATTTTTATTTCCATTTTTATCACATAGAAAAAAGCGGGTGTTTCTTGGGGCTCACCCAGCTGCAGCAATAAATACAGTACAAAACCCCCCACGCCCAGAGCTCCCACACAGCCACGGGACCGGGGCTGCGTCAGGCTCAGGAGGATGGGAGTGTGTCCAAGTGGCTTTTTCCAGCCAGGGCACAAATAAGTTAAACTGCAATAAGTACTCTGAGTTTAGCAGGGAAGGGGGACAGAGCAGAGATGCAGCTCCCCAAAGTGCTGGGGCTCTCTGGAAAAGCCTCATCCTGGTGAGGTTCTTCTGTCTTCCCTCCCCTCCCTCCCTAATGACTAATAAATATTAATTACTAGAAATAACACCCATCAGATGTGACCCTGCAGGCTGCAGCCCAGACAGGGAGATGCTGCTCTGGAGCATCCTCATCCTAGGATGAAGCTGTTTCCCCATGGGATGCTGCAGCAGCCCCAGCAGTGTGAGCCGTGGGGAAACTGAGGCACAGGCGGTGCCAGCAGCAGCTGTGGGGGTTCAGCCCAGCTCCAGAACCTCGTAGCAGAGATACGCTTGTGTTTAAATATTAAACAAGGGTGATGCTGCACAGGTACCTGTGCACGGATCCACTGCGGGATTCCCTGGCGCCTGCCCGGGACCGCGGGCGGGGAGCATCCCCAGACAGATAAATATTAAATAGCCATAAATATTAAATAAGCAGAAAATGGGGTGCTCCCAGGATGTCCCTCAGGTGGGACATCCACAGACAGGGGTCAGAGGCTGGCCAGGTGCCGCAGGGCCCGGTACGCCGTCTCCAGGAACCGCTGGAAATTGGCCAGGATGAAGAAGCCGCTGACTTGGTGGTGGAAGTCAGTGGAGAAGGTGGGGAGGGGGTCCTGGTTCTCTGTGGGGTACGTCACTGTGGCCAGGCCCAGGTCCTCCATCTGCAGCCAGGCAGAGGCAGAGGCATCAGCTCCAGGCCTGGAGATGCTCCCCTGCCCAAGTGTGCCCCTCCCAGGGATGCAGCCCCCACCCTGCTGCCCACCCATCCCTGTGAATGCAGCTCCCACCCTGCCCACCCATCCCTGTGAATGCAGTTCCCACCCCTCCTTTGGGATGCAGCCCCTGCTTTACCCACCTGCCCCACAAAGTCCCCCCTTTGCCCTCTCACCTGCTGCTGGATGTTGGAGGACAGGTTGGCCATGTCCAGCTGCAGGGTCTCCACCAGCCCAGCGTGCCCACGCAGCAGGGCCTGGATGGTGGCCAGAGAGCCATGGTAGACGCGGAGCCCGGCACGGATCTGGTTGAAGCAGGTCTCCTGTGGTGGGCATGGTGTGGTCAGTGGGGCTGGGCCACCAAGGCACGGGGGGCTCTGGGGTGCCCCGAGCCGTGACAGAGCTGCCCAGCTCATGGCAGGGCTGCACTCACTGCCTGGAAGGTGCGCCTGTGACACTGCTCCAGCGGCACCTGTGCCATGTCCAGGTCCTGCCGCACCAGCAGCAGCTCCTCCTCCTTGCACAGCTGGAAGGTGTCACACTGCGGACAAAGGGGACAGGGTCAGGACACCAGAGGACCCTGACACCCCCAGAACCCCCTGGCATCCCATATCCCTGGGCTGTGGGACCCTGTGCAGGAGGAGGGAGGGGATGGAATGGACCCGGTGAGATGGGGCCAGAGGGGTGGCTGCCCTGGCAAGTGTGTACCCAGGAAGGTCACCACGTGTCCCCGATGGGTGCCCCAACACCTCGGGGCTGAGCTTCGGGCAGTGCAGGGGACCCTGCGGTGCTGATAAGGGTAGGGAGGGGAAGGTCACCTTATCTGTGACCTTACAACGGCTGCCATCCCCCTCGGCAGCGTGTGGGACTCACCACCACGCGCTGCAGCACAGCCACATCCCCGCGGATCTTGCGGGTGAACTCGAGGTTCCTCTGCAGGAAGAGCTGGAAGTCCTGGTCCCCCGAGAGCTCGGTCAGCGGTGCCCCATGCAGTGCCCGCCACAGCAGCACACCCAGCAGCAGCGCCAGCCCACCTGCGGGGACAGCGGCTCAGCATCCACCACACACCGCAGGGAGCCCCGACCCCTCAGCCAGGATGGGCTCAGCAACCAGGACCACCCTGGGGATGGTGACAGCAGCGTGGCCTGGGGAAGGGGCAGAGACCCCAAAAGGGGAGAGGGACCAGTGTTCCCTGCATCCCACCAGTGCTGAGGGCAGCAGCAGGGGGCTCTGGATGTGTGGGTGCAGCAGGTGCTACAGGTAGGGTGGGTTTATGGGTGCTCTGGGTGCAGTGGGGACAGTGGGTGTTCCTGTTGGAATGGGTGGTCTGCGTGCAGTGGGTGCTGTGATTGTGGGGGCAGCGGGTCCTATGGGCAAAGTGGGTTTTAGGGGTGGTTTGGGTGCAGTGGGAGCAATGGGAGAAGCGGGTGTAACGGGAGCAGGGAGATGGGGATGCTGCAATGGGTGCTGGCTACTCACGGGTGAGGAAGCACATGGTGGGTGCCCGGCTCGGTGTTTCCTCCTCTGTGCAATGTGGCCCTGCCCAGTCCGGCCCGGCTCCGCTCTCTCCTGCCTGCCTGTGCTCATTGATCCGGGGGCATTTATAGCGCACGGGCCTCGGGGATTCTCACCGATGAAGCAACAGCGCGATTGCTTCACTGCCTTAATCACAGCATGCAAATCTCGAGAACCGGGCGCTGGACCGCGGCCACAGCGTGGGGCTTTCCCGGTGGGCAGCGGTGCCCCTCGGTGCGGCTGCAGGCGCCCGGTGGAGCCCAGAGACTGAGGCGGGTGCTGGGACAGGGCAGGTGGTGCTTTGGTGACTCATTAACCCGCTCGCAGGGCTCCCACTACGCTGGCCAGGTGGGCCAGTGCCCAGCACAGCAGGGTCATGTGCAGGGTCACTCGCGGGGTCACTCCCAGGTGACCGGCCCGGGGGATGGTGGCTTCTCGCTGCTGCTGTCACTCTGGGATTTTCCCCATGCCCAGCCCGCGTGGGCAGCACCCCCTGTCAGCTGCCCCAGACCCTCACCCTGGCATCAGGGCAGGTGTGACCTTCATGGTGGTGGCACCAATTTGAGGTGGCCAAGGTGTGACCTGCTCCTGGCACCTGCCGAGGGCTGTGGCTCCCCAGGGCAGCGCCACGGGGCCGGATCCTGCCCTGCTGGGTGCTCTGGTGCCAGGCTCTGCCCAGTGTCCCCATGTGCAGCACCAAGCACCGGCCACACCGGGCTGACCCCACCCGCGAGGGCCCAGCCCCCCCTCTGCCCCTACAGGGAAGAGGCTTCCAGGGCAGCCCTTGGCAAGGGGCGCCTGCTCCCGCCTCCATTGCGCTGACGAGGGAATTTTGGCTCGTGCCGGTTCCCGCAAGTCCTTCCAGGATCTGTTGGGCCGGTGCCAGCTGGCCGGCTCCTCCCCGGCACGGGCCGGCCGGGGCACGGGAGGCACCCGCTCCCCTCACAGCCCCGGACAGGGTGACCCCGGGGCAGAACTGGGCTGGGGAGGCTCATTCTGCACCCCTGACCCCTGGCTGGGTCCCATTGCTGCCCTCCTGCAGGCTGTGCGGGCAGCGATGGGGACAGGGAAGCCGAGCTCTAAGGGTTGCAGATGTTGATGGGCACTCGGATGGGTCACGCTCTCAGTGGGGTAGTTTGTGGGGTACAATTTTTGGGGTACAGTTTGTGGGGTACAGTTTGTGGGGTACAATTTTTGGGGTACAGTTTGTGGGGTGCAGTTTTGGGGGTACAGTTTGTGGGGTACAGCCACAGCACCTGTCCAGAAGCTGGAAGTCCTGGAAGTTCCTGCCCTCAGCTGGGAAATAAACCCCATCAGCTGCAGCCAATCCATGAGTACCAAGCAGAGCCTTCCTGGCACAATCAGGTGTTAACTCTGAAACTACTGATGACCTCCCTTCAAACCTGGCAGCACTAAATGTTCTGCCCTCCGGGTGTGTGAAAGGACCTTGGCAGTAGAGACTGTTCATGGGATTTTTGGGAGAAACAGCCCCCCCAGCTGTGCCTGTCCCCACCCTGGAGCCAGTGGCTACTGAGGGGCTCAGCCTGGTCTCCTCAGTCTGAGCACCCACGGGCTCACCCCAGAGCAGATCTGCCCTCTCAGCAGGATGGTGCTTTCAGGAATTGTGGGGGTGTGGGGGGATTGAATCAGTGCCCAAAGGCCCTGTCAGCTTTCCAAGGAAGGAAGTGGTTTCAAATCTGAAACTGTGGGCGTTGCAGGGTAGGGGAAGGAGCTGGTCCAGCAAGTGCCCCCTCACCATGGGGCCAGAGCTGCTCAGTCCAGGGACTGTCCTGGGCATTCACCCTCTTGTGTTTCAGCCTCGTGGTCACTTCCTCTTCCCAGGGCCCAACCCGGGCACCCTCAGCCCCTTCCCAACATCTGCCATCACCCCCAGTGCTCCTGGGATGCCCCCACTGCCAGCCCCCCTGGCTGGGCTCTTGCCTTCTCCGGTCTCTCCCGGAGCGGGAATGGGCTGGGACAGCCCCGCTCTTGACCTGCAGCCCTGGCTGCCATCCCGGCATGGGCGTGGCTGGGAGATTCCCAGATTTGCTCAGAGAACTCATCCCAGATGCTGATGGAACCCACCTGGAGCGGCTGCACGTCCCCTGTCACCATCTCCCTGAGAGCTGGTGTGGGGCACAATGGGCTCTGAGCCTTTCCCAATGGAATCCTCCTGGGATACCACCCTGGAGCTGCTGGGGCCACTCCCAGCACCACTGAGACAGCTCCAGGCTCTCAGATCTAGTTCCATCTCTGGTGCCAAGCCCCAGGGAGAGAGCAGAGACCCCAAACCAGCCCCACACCCCCTCCCCATCCCAACAAACCCACAGCAGGAGCCACCCAGGCTGGTGTTTTTCCATCTTTTATTTCAAAAGTCATAACTGAAGTTTAACAAAGTTTGACCCCGTTGTTGTTGTGGGAGCTGGGGGGGGCCACCAGTGGAGACCCCACTCCTGCTCCCTCCAGCCCCGCTCCCCTCACAGCCCCCTGGCATTGGCTCCTATGTCACCACAGGGATCCTTTTAAGAATGTTTATTGGGGAGGGGCGTCCCACCACAAGTGCAGGTGGTCAGGGGGTGTGGGCCCAGGGAACCCCCTGTGTCCCCTCCCACGTACAGACATGCAGGGATTTATAAAAGGGGGTCTGGGGGGGACGGAGGGCCCTGCTCAACCACCATTTGTCCAAGGGACAAATAAAAAAGTACAGCCAGGGCCCAGGGTCATGGAAAACCATCATCATCGTCCTCTGCCATCTCCTTGGCAAACTCCAGGTCCTGCTGCTCACGCTCCCGGCGCTCCTGGAAAGCAAAGGCCGAGGTTGGTGGCAGCTGGGGACAGGAGCCACATCCTTCCCGTGGCCACGGTGGCTGCAGAGACCCTGGTGAGATCTCACCTCTGCAGATTCCAAGTCCTTGTTGTAAGATTTGGGTGGGAACCTCATGGCCTGGAGAAAAAGAAGAGGAGGAGGAGCTCAGAGCTGAGCCAGCCCTGAGGCGTGTCCTGCTGTCCCTGTCAGGGAGCTGTGCTCACCTTCACGGACATGTTGTGGATGTCGAGGCAGAAGGAAATGCGCTGGTGGAAGGCCAGCTGGGGCTCCCGTGTGGAGTAGATGTCGATCATCTCCTTGGACTGCACGTAGCCCTTCTCATGGTTGATGCTGGCCTCGATGACGCCGTCCCGGATGGCCTGCGAGCCCGGGCACGGGGCAGGGCACGGGGGCTCACACAGAGCGGGGACGTGGCGCCCTGAGCGTCCCCGGTTTTCCCTGCAGGAGCCTCAACCCAAACCCAACGGTGCTGCAGGGAGGGGGTGTGGGGGAACAGGGCAGGGGGGGAGCCGTGGGCACCCCAGGACCCCACAGGGAGGGGATTCCCTGTGCTGGTACCTTGGCAACGATAAACTCGGCGTCCTCGGGGCTGTCCAGCTGCAGCTTCTGGGCGATGTCGGCCAGGGAGATGCGGGAGTAGGAGAGGCTGATCATGCGGACACCTGCAGGGAGGAGGGAATGGGATGCAGCCCCCCAGGCCTGCCCAGCCTGGGGGGGTCCCCAACACCTTCCTACCTGTCTTGATGACGTTATGCCTCAGTCGGATGATCAGGGTGTAGGTGCCATCAGCCTGGAACTTGTCCCCAAACTGGTCGAGGACTTGGTTGAACTTGGCCAGGTTCCCCGTCCTGACGGCTGGAAGGATGAAGGGAATGAAGGAAGGAGAAAGGCTGGGGAAAGCAAGTCAGGGCTGGCTGACTTCCTCTGTCCCAAGTGGCATCTGCATCCAAGTGCCATCAAGGGGACAGAATTCCCACTCAGGATATGCCAGGATCCTCTGACATTGCAGGAAGGACAGACAGGCAGGGGTGGGCAGCCGTACCCTGGGTCAGCAGGAAGTAGGGCATGAGCGAGCGCTTGAGCGAGGGCTGCCGGAACTGGAGCCTGTCCGGGATCTCCCCGAGGAGCAGCTCCACCACGATGAGCAGCTTGTGCACCTGGGCCAGAGAGAGACCCTCAGTGAGTCCCTGAAACCATCCCTGTCCCTGTGCACTCCAAGAGGTTTTGCACCCATCCCTGTGTGGCACAAGACCCCAGAAGATCCCAAACCTGTTCCTGTCCCTGTGGGACCTGGAAGGTCCCAGATTTGTCCCTGGGAAGTTCCAAACCTAGGAGGTCCTGCACCTGTCATCCCTGCAGGGCCCAACACCCTGGGAGGTCCCATGGGGGCCTAACCCTTTGAGATCCCTGCAGCTCCCTGCAGAGCCCAACCCTGGGAGGTCCCAGATCTCATCCTGGAAGGTGCCAAGCCTGGGGGGTCCCAGAACCATCCCCGTGGAGCCCAACCCTGGGCAGTCCTGGACCTGACCTTCGGAAGTCCCAAATCCCAGGGGCTCTGACTCCATGGGGCCTGACCTCCAAGGAGCTCCCAAACCTGTCCCCAGAACATCCCAAACCTGCGAGGTCCCAGACCAAATCCCATGGGGCCTGACATCCCAGATGGTCCCACATCCATCCCCTGTGAGATCCCAACCCTGAGGGGTCTCAGGCCCATCCCAGGGGGGTCCTGCCCTCTCCCCACTCACTGTCTGCTTGAAGCCCACGGCCGTGTGCTGCGGGGCCTTGCGCAGGGCGTTGGTCATGGTCCGCCGCGCCTCCGAGTATTCCAGCTGGATGGCCTTGATCCGCCCTGCGCCCACACGGGGAGGGTGGGGAAAGCCACCCAGTGAATCCAACCTGACCTACACGCGTGGGGCTCCAAATCCTGCCTGGAAGCCCCACCTCCAGCTGCTCAAAGGGGTTCTCTGAGGAACTGGAGCCCCCGGTGTGCCAGAGCAGGCACCGAGCCCAGCTCACCTGTGTAGTACAGGTACCGAGCCCACTCGTTGTTGTTGGCCTGCTCGGGGAACACGGATTTGGAGACGAGCTTCTCAGCCTGGTCATAGAGGTTGTAGTGGAGGTAATTCCTCAGGAGCAGGTTCAGGAGCGTGGCCTGGCCGTCGGCGTCGTGGCGCAGCGTGGCCGTGCGGAGCCGGGCGTGCAGGAAGCTGTGGGGAGGGACAGGGAGTCAGGGAAGAGGGAGGGAAACAGGGGGATGAAGGTCAGGGACAGCCCCCCCAAAAGGACCCATCCCACCTCCGGACCACATCGAGTTTGTTCAGGAATTCGTAGATGCGGGAGTGGTAATAGTAACACTTGGCCACCACCAGGTCCAGCGCCCGGCGGTTCTGGGAGCTGATCTTCTGCATCAGGTCATCGGACACTTTCTGAGCCTGTGGGAGGGAAGGGAGGTCAGAGCACAGGGAATGACCCCAGGAGACAGGACAGACACCACCTGGGCTCTGGGGCTGAGCCTGGGGGAGAACTGAACACTGCTGGGATGGGGGGACAGCACGGGGCACAGGCAGGGGGTGCCCAGGGAGCAGGAGTGTGGGCCTGATTTTCTGAGACTGTAAAGGTTTCAGCCTGCCAGATTGCTGATTTCTCTGGCTTGAGAGAAATCAGTTTACCAAGGATGGTTTTCTGTGAATAGTAATATTATTTTCATAATATCTCGACTCTCATGGTCACTGCTCTTCCAGGTGTTGTTTCTGTTATTTACCAAGGAAGAGAAGTGTTGTTTTTGCTAACCAACTACAAGGTTCTTTGGTGCAGCATGTTATAAAAGGCTGCACAGAATGAGAAATAAAGCCTTCTGAAAGCCTTCTGATCTTTTTAACTACTGGAGTCAAAGTTCATCATTTTTGTGTCCCTCTGTGACAAATGGTGACACAGGAGCACTGCAGGGGCAGCTCAGGGCTCTCACCTCAGGGTACCTCTTGCTGTTCATCAGGTAGATGACGAGCAGCAGCTGCAGGTAGGCCTCCACCTCTGGCAGGAGAGGGGCTGAGGCTGCTTTCCCCGTCCGTGGGCGGAACTGCAGCTCAGCTTCTGTGTCCATGGACTGAGGGGAGAGAGAAACTCTGGATCCCTGTCCCTGTGTGGAGACAGCTCTGCTCCAGGTGTGACAGGAGCCAGGCCAGGGCTGCAAGGACCTGTCCCTGCTCACATGTGTCTCAGCAGAGGGGCTGCTTGTCCCCTGTGTCCCCAAACCCCACTGCCCTATTCCAGGGGCTCCTAGGAGAGAGAAAGAATCATAGAATCCCAGACTTCTTGGGCTGGAAGGGCCTTCAAGTTCATCCAGTCCCACCCCCTACCATGGGAAGGGACACCTGCCACTAAAGCAGGTTGCTCCAAGCCCCATCCAACCCAGCCATGGACATTTCCAGGGATGGGGCAGCCACAACTTTCCTGGGAAATCCATTCCAGTGCTTCACTGCCCTCACAAGGAAGAATTTCTGGCCAATATCCCACCTAATCCTGCCCCCTTGTCAGTGGTAAGCCACTACTCCTTGTCCTGTCACTCCAAGCACTTGTAAATAGTCCCTCTCCATCTTTCCTGTTGCTTCTTCAGATACCACAATCAGGTCACCCCTAAACCTTCTCTTCTTCAGGCTGAACAATCCCAATTCTCCCTCTTTCCTCAGAGCCGAGCAGCTCCATCCCTTTAATTATCCTCTGGATTCACTCCTACAGCTCCACATCCTTCCTGTGCTGGGGCAGCATCATCAGAGCAGGGCAGAGGTGAGGGCAGGCATCCCTTCCCCTCTCCTGTCCCTACCTCCTCCAGGAATGCCAGCAGGAAGTCCCTGACGGTGCAGTTGGAGGTGAAGAAGCCGTGGATGGCCTTGTGCAGCACGTTGGGGTTGAGGCGGCGGGAGGTGGAGGGCAGGGCCCGCAGTGCCCGCAGGACGTAGCGCGGCTCCTTCCCCGACACCGCCTTCTCCAGCTGCTTCACGTGCTCCTTGATGTCTGCAGGGGCACACGGACACCCCTCACCCCCAAATCCTCTGCCTGGAGCACCCCGGAGCAAAGCCAGAGCTGTCCCCTCCTGCCCCCTCCTGCTGCCCTGAGCTCTCTCTGCCCATGGCCTTGGTGTCCCCAGTGGCCTGACCTGCCCCCAGGGCTGTCCCTGCTTGGAGCAGGGGCTGGTGTGACCCTTGCAGGGTTTTCTCCCTCCTCCCGAAGGGCTCCAGCCTCCCTCTGCACCCACCACAGCAGGTCTGCAGCCCCCCTGTCCCCCACAGTCTGTTCCCAAAACACACTCTCACCTTCACACAGCCATCCCAATCTCCTTCCAGTGATCCCCCCAAAACACAACTCCATCTCCCATTTTTCAGTGACTGCCCCCTAAACCAATCTCCCCCTTTCCTTCCCTCACACACTGTCCCAAATACCCTTCTCCACAGTGTCTCCCCCACAGAACACACACCTCCCATCTCCACTTCCCTCTCTGTGCCCCTGAATCCCTTTCCCCACAGTGACACCCCCCAAACACACCTCCCCTCTCCCTTTCCCACATGCTGCCCCCCAACTCCCCTTCCCCAAACTGTTTTCCCACCCTAAACTCCCCTCTCATATATTTTTTTCCCTCAGATCCCCCCCAAATTCCCCCCCATCACCGATCCCGTCATTCCCATCCTCCAACA
>WEIU01005367.1:495803-559747 GCA_013389925.1 Aegithalos caudatus | reverse complement strand
AAAACAAAAAAACAACCAAAAACTGGGATGGGCAGCATGACAGAGAGGAATTGAAAAAGTACAGGGACAGAGAATGGGAGACAAGAATGCAGTGACAGTGGGACACAGGAGCATCATAGAGCCACGAGAATGAAAGAGGGACACGAGTGAGGCATGGAGAAGGATAGAGAAAAAGTGCCAAACACACAGTGAAGACAGAGGGCTACTGGTGGAGGTCAGGTATTGTTTCTTTTGTGTTAGTTCAGTTTTTTCCATTAGGTTGCTAGATAACTAATTGCTGGGTACTTAACCAAGACAATAGGGTGGCCAGTTTTGGAGCTGATATTTTCTGATAATGGGCCATTAACACTCACCAATGACCTGACACATTACATCATCCCATTGGGAGATGCTCCGCCCAGCTGGGAGGGACCCAAGCATTCCTACCTAGATAAAAAGGGGAGACATAAGAACATAAGGACTTCCTTTTTCCACTGGATTTTTGGAGGAAGGCTGGACCCATCTCACCACCACTGGACTATCTACAGGACCATCTCCACAGAACGACGTCTGTTACTCCAGAAGTCATCTGGACTGCTTCTAACACCCTGACCAACAGGGTGTCAGGTCACATCCCTGACTCTGTCAGGGTTTTCTGGGTTCTTTGTTTGTTTTACTTGCATGTTTATTTTATTTTCTTTACTACTACATTTGTATTTTTAGTATTCCCATTCCATTAAAAGACTGTTATTCCTATTCCCAAAACTTTGCCTGAGAGCCTGTAATTGCAAAATCATAATAATTTGAGGGAGGGGTTTACATTCCCTATTCAAAGGGAACTTCCAGCTTTTGCTGGCAGATATCTGTCCTTTCAAAACCAGGACATACAAAGAGGAAAACAAGGACTGAGAGAGGCAATGACAATAGCACATGCTGGTAGGGGGAAGGCAGGCAAGGCACAGCACAGGGATGGAGAAGGAGAGGCATGGGTAGCAGGAAAGAGGCTTACCAAGAGAAGGGTATAACGAAGGTGAAGGACTGGGCAGCAGATGCAGACAGGTACAGGCAAAAGGACAATGAGAGGGACAAAGAAATACAGTCATAGTGCAGGACAAAGGAAAAAAAAAGAGGAAAAAAGATGTGGGCAGGGAGAGAGACAAAAAGTAGGACAGAACAGGGTAAAGGATTGAGCAACATTTATTAAATAGATATTGAGTATTTCTTAAAAGAAAATGAGAGAGTGAAGTAGTGAAAGGTAATGGGAGGGGAAGTACACAGGATGAAGGAACACAAAAGACACACTGGACAGAGAGAAGAAAAGGGGATGATAGCTGGATATAAGGCTGAAAGAAAATCAGGATCAAACCCCAGAACTTATAAGTGAGTATGGCTGATGCACATGTCAAAACACCACCAGCTCAAACAGAACGGGTTACTGTCACAGCTTAGCCTGGGACTCATTAATTGACATCTGTCTCCTGGCAGGGCCATAAAGCCCCTGATAAAACATGAGGTGAAAGCTGAATGGATGATGTGCTCCAGCTTTGTTTCACCTTTATTCATTCTCTTCCCCTCAGTGTGCTCAGGATGAATGTGATGAGAGGGTGAGAAGTGTTTTGCACAGCACAATGAATAAAATGGTGTAATTTTCAGAAGACAATTGAGAATAGACAGCAAAACTGCCTTGAGGGTACAGAAGTTTCCTAAGAATTCTCCTGGAACAGGGAAAAGAGAAACCAAACAGACTTTCAATGCAAGACTCTAAAACCAGCAAGAGATTTATTGTGTATTAAATGTTAAAAATCACATGCATAATTATAGAATATTTTATAGTTAAAAAAATATTTCAAAAACCAACCCTGACAGTTTACCTGCAACTGCTATAAAATATCTATTTTATATATATATATATATATATATATATATATAGACATGATGATTTTCTGTAACCAAAAAAATTAGACAAGGATGCAACCATCCAGGTAATGCTGATGAACTGATGCCCTGCATCGGACAGTCTTGTCAAACTCCTGCTGGCGGAACTGAGCTCACCCCAGCCAGTTCACAGGCATTCATCTTGCACGCAGATTCAAATGCAAATGACAGCTGTGGAAACAAGGAGTGGAAGAAAATCATATTTTGCACACTACAACCAAGACCTGTGAAGGGCCACCATAGAAGATGCTGCAAAAGAGCCTGTGGTACAAGAAATGCAGCCTCGTGGGCTGTCCCCTCAGACATGCTGGTGGAATATTCTGTATAACTGGCCACATGCACAGCATGCCTGGGTCTTGTAAGCAATGTCAGAAACGTCAGCACGTGTTTTACCAGGCACTTCAGGTTTAAGGCATGTTTTAACTCCTAAGGAAGGCAGCCAACAAAGATGTTTGTAACAAGTACCAAGGAACAGACATAAAAATGACAAGTTGCTGGCTTTAAGCAGCTGAGTCGTTGCTGTTCTGAAGGATGGCCCCATATGGGTCACTGTTAATGCGCTTGTAGACAAAGTGAAAGACCTGGGGCTGTGGACGGCTGTGCAACTCTGCTTTGATTTTCTGAGGGTAGGTATCCTCTGTCAGTTGTTGCCAGGTGTCATCAACAAAAAGAAACAGCTTGTATTCTTCTGGATTTGCCACTTTAAACTTCTCAGCACAAAGCTGACATACGTCTTCAGTAGTGATATATGGCCTTACTAGCAAAGTCTTTCCCGTACAACCGCTGGTAACTTCCTGGAATGCAACACGAAGGTAGTTCTGTGGAACAAGAAAGGAGACATCAGGAACTCAAAAAATCCTCAGCCTCTGAAAACTGCAAAGTCAGCAACAAAAAGCAAGCCTCTCCCTTCTCCAGCTCTGAAACACACCTGGTGATTCCCAGACATTATGGCCTCCCGTGAGCTGCAACCTGGTCTAAGCCTGGCCTAACTCAGCTTCACAGGAGAGCATTTAATTTTTTTTTCACAGGGATTCAGTAGAAAATTTACTCTGCACCATTCCAGTAAATGTACATTATCTTGAGTTAAAAGCTAGATCTTTTCTCCCATAGAAACTGACACATGCCCACAACTCTGCTAACACAAATGCATTCTAAATAGGCCACACAGGGAAATGCAGTTTCACCTGCTTCCTGTTTGTTTTTATCTTGGGGTGATTTTATGATAATACTGTATTCCCCTGTTGTCCACCTTATGCCCAGAAATGGGTCCTGGAGCTTTAAGCTGGGTCCAGGGGAGGGGTGGGAGCCAGGGGAGCTCTGGTGTTGTGTTCAGGCACTCGCTCCCCCATGTGCTCGGCTCTGCGGCACAAAGGGAGTTACATTTCTGCTTTTGGCTACCTTAGTTTTTGTTAGCTGAGGCAAGAAGTTTTCCTGGGACTGCAACAGCAATCCTCCAGTGACTTTTGTGGCTTCCTCTGGAACTGCTTGGCTCAGCTTTGGTCCAAGAACCAGATCACTGGTGGGAGCCAGACGCTGGATTCCAGCTCTGGACCTCGGGGGAAGCCAGGCCAGCTAAAGAGAGAACTGTAAATCCACCAGCTTTCTCTGCAGCGAGGAGCTTCTATACCTAACAGTTAATCATTTTTTCCCATGCCCCGCAGGCAGTTTGTTTGTTAAATAAACAGTTTTCTTCACTTCCATCCAAGAAATTCCTTTCGTATTGGTGGTAAGGGAGTGCCAAAACCCATTTTCTTTAGAGGAAACATTCATCCAGAGAGTTTTCTCATAAAATTGTCTCTAAACCAGAGACAGATTTAAAAGAAAAGTAGCTGGAATTAAAGACTAAAATGCAGTAAGATTGAAGGAGATGGAAAAAATTACAGCGAGAAATAGATTTTATTGATTGAGCTGGCACCCATGGTTCCTATGCTGAATAAATTAAGCATGTGAAATCCCAGTGGTAGAAGTTTACATTTCACAGAAACAAACTGTTAAAAGCTAGGACTAAGAAGAACGGTCCAATGACTCAAATTCCAAAGAACACTCTTGTCTAATCAAGTATTTCTTGATACCATGCAGACTGAAACACTGAAGCTCTGCAATAGATTTTAAAAATCAGGACTGAATCTGACTGAATAGAATTAAGCTGTTTCTTTTACCTGGTTTGAAGAACTTGTAGAAAAAAAAAAACAGTGTGCAGAACACACCAGATTTAATTTTTAATGCAGCTACCACACACAAGACCTGCTTTAAAATGCAGGAGCTTTTAGATGGACAGGATTGTTCAAAGGAAACACTGAAGTTTTTTTTTAAAGATCCCTGTAACTCATAGACTAAATATCAAACTTATTTCCATAATATCAGAAAGCTGTATTGCAAACATTATCAAAGTACTGGGGTTTTTGCTTTTCCATTCATTTGGGGAAGGTGGAAAGACAGCCTCCAGGGCTTGAGAGCCAGGAAGGCTGTGAGACTGCAGCACAGAAATGACCACACCCTGCTTCTCTGGGAGAAAGGTGACTGGAGCTGCAGGGGTATTCCATGTTGGTTGTAGGAAAGGTGCTCCATTTCAGGACTGCAGGACTCAGAGAAGAGAAAAAAATGCCATTCTGAGTAGAAAGCAAAACGCTTGCATTTGTAGCAAGCACAACCTGGGGGTGGTGAGATCCACTGATTCGAGGCTCTCTTTTGAAAGAGACAACACCAGGAGAAGCATCAGACACACTCAGTGACAGCTTTTTTCTGCCCCTTGCATCTTCCTCCATCCAAGTGAACACTGACCCTGGACTGAGTCCATTTGCAGAGAAAGAGAAGATGGAACTTCCTACAAGATCCTGCAGAAAAATCTTCTGTCATTTTCTCACCCAGCAGAAATACAAGGTGGGGGATGCTCCTATGGAAAGTGCAGCGTTTTTCCAGAAAGAGCAAAGACTCCAGCTGCTGGAATCTGGCACCTACGTACAGGTCAGCAGAACAGAATGTGGATCCCAGGGAGACGGACAGGCTTTAGGTACTGGAATTGCTTGTATTCGCTTCTCTTCCTAACTGCAGACAGCTGAACTCCAAGGAGTAAATCCTCTCTTCCCACTTCCAACACTATCCTTCTTTCCGTACACAAGCTGCTGCACCTTAACAGTCAGTCCAAAGCAGGTGAATAAATGCAGGCCTGCTTTCAGAAGATGAAGTGATATCCATTGCTTTTTTATTCTCCAGTTGAAGGTACTGACCTACTCTGGAAGAGCAGTACAAAATACAGGGGACAAAAAAAAAATCCAAAACACAAACGTGAGGACATCCGTATTACAGAACTCTGCTGCCTGCTTAAATTTCAAAACTGTTGGGGAACACTTCTCTCACCTCTCCTCTCTGCTACCTGTGCTTTATGTCACCACTGGCTACTGGGCAGCTGGGCTGATTTATACCCCTGGAAATCTGGATTTGATCTTTTGAACAATAAGGTGTGCAAAAAAGCTGAATCTAAGATACAATGCAGTTTGTCCTTGCTTTACATGACTTAAAAGGGAAGGTAAGAAAGCTCTATTATTTAGTGTTTTCTTCAGACCATCATAATGAAACAGTTTGATAAAAAGTGCAAAGACTACAAAACTGAGACAAATTTGCCAGCTGTAATCTCAGCACTGTTTCACTCCACTTGTGGCCCCAAGGGAATTTGCTACGAATCATAACTCTCAAATGGGAATTTCCAACACAATCATCCCATTTTCTACTTCAGTCCTAAACTCTACCTGAAAATCATCAACTGAAGGTATTGTCCTGTTCGTTGTCCTCCTCTTGTGCCATTGCCGGAGTGTATCTCTGGCCTCCGAACTGAGCAACTGGGCAGCTTGTTCTTCCTGGAAGTTCTTAATCAGTGAAAGTGCTCCATAAGCGCTTGTCAAGTAATAGCCTCCTGTGAAGAACAGCAAGGGAAGAACTTCTCAGAGTGGTCACAGTCACAAGTACTGGCAGTTTTCTTTGATATACATAAATACACACAGAAAGGCACTCAGCAACACACATAGATATGAAAGTTGCCAAAATATTTACACAGAAAAGGCCCTCCCTGGCCTGCACAACACTGGAGAGTGTGCTCTCAGAGAGACATGAAGGAATTACATGTGCTCCATATTACACAGCGGTGCCCATGGCTGGGTCCACTCCCACTGAGGAAAGCCATGTCCTTAAATGACTCCTGTCACTCCTTTACTCTTGAGTGTTTACTCATCCACTCTTGGAACACCACCTTTATTCTAAACAATTTTCTAATAGTGTTTTGGTTTCTTCCCAAGCTTCAGAGGTGGATGAAATAAACATGGCTATTGAAACGAAGTAAAAAACAATCCAACACTCTTCATCAACTTAAAAGCAACCACCCTCAGTGGCAATAAAGCAACAACTGAGTGTTGCTGAGTGTAAGACTTGTAAACTGGAATCATCTCAAAGAGTTGCCTTTGATTGTAAAACAACTATTGATCTATCACCTTCATAGCATTCCCCAGAATGTCCAACTTGTTCAGGAGAGGGTGTGTACAGTTCTGCACACTCCCTCTTTATTACATGAGTAGAGAACAAATTAAAGCCGCAACAGGCTTGCCAATGTACAAAAGAAGCTGCAGATCACAAAGTAAAAGAGTATCAACAGGAGGTAACTGTCCTCAGCAACAAGAAACAAGAAACAAAAGACATACAGTCTTTTCTTTTTTAAGTCAACTGTTTGGGTGGGAATGTTCAGCTCAGTGGCAGCACAGTCTATTCAGAGGCATTCAGAAATGCATTCTATGCCCACAGTAGTATTTTCAGTATTACTCACAGCATCCCTTCTCAGCCTTTAGTTTTGCAAAAAGAGGAACATAGAAAATTCATGCAAGATCCATTAGACAAATTGGACAACACATTACAGTTGAAATGCACAACCCTAAAGCACTACACAATTTTTTCTGCACAGCAGAGCTGAGCTAGTGTCAATGACAGAACCAGCCAATAGACACTTGCTTTGCTGCATTCAAAACAACAAGACTTAATAGCCCACTAAACCTTTCTGTTTTTCAAGCATGGTAATGATCTCCAGATTCACATCTCAAATATTTTTCATGCTAAGATTCCTAACAATGTACTTATGGATTCTCTGTACACCAAGCAAGGAACAGACTAGTGCCATATTGGAGGAATTGTGGCATGAATTCTCCCAGGCATACTGGCATGCAAGAGGATATGGCAATTTCAGAAAGCCAGGATATAGCAGGAATAGGAAACACACACACAAACCTAAACATGCAGCTAAGCTTGGCTGCAAGAACCTTCAAACTTCCCCATAAACCCTTCAGATTCTGGGGCCTACCAGGGCCTTGCAGAGAACTTCTTTGTTAAAAATACTACCATGGAAACAGCAAGCAGGCAGATTTCCCTGCCTCTAGCAGACTTTAGCCCTCACTGAAGAAATGCCTCAGGAAACATATTGCTAGGGTTTGGGCCTGATATTTATGGGTGTGAGAGATTTTAGCCTGCTAGCATATCTGAGAGATTTAGCCTGCTAAAATTTTCCCAACAGAAAATTTCTCAGACCCAGAAACATCAGGCCCACACTAGGGCTCATAAAAATACTTTGTGAGATGCAAATATTGGGAAGAAGCAAAGATCACTAAAAGGGGGAAATATTCTCAAAAGCATTTCTGCAAAGGTGCAATGAAGTCCTTCAGAAGTTTTCACAAAACACCTTATCGAAGTCTCATTATGTGCCTCACAATTTACTGAGTGCTGCTGCCCTATAAATCATGTCAGGAAATTTTCAGACACAAAAGGCTAAGGCCCTTCGGCATCTGCACAGTGCATGTGTTTGCCTGCTGAGTCAAAATGGGTTGGAAACAACATATTTGCCCACAAAGCAATACACAGCAGCAGATTTTCAGGCTTCTGGGCCTTCTGCTCTGCAAGCTACCTAGCAGTGGAAATGATGATGACATTCTCTTGTTTCACTATCAACATCACTGTCATTAGGTCTCCCGTTCATAGTATTCCTACTCAAACAAGGGGAACAGCAACAGTGCTACAAGGAAGAACACCCCCTCACTAGTCCTTCAGGCAGTTCTAGTAAAAATAAATAATTACCTTCTCCATGCAGCAAGGATGGATCCAGCAACTCCATCATGTATTCAATTTCAGTATCCAGTTCCAGCATATCACACTGGGCTAGCACATACGTCAATACAGGCAAGAAGTCATCAGCTCCATACAGCCTCCCTGGGTTGAAGGGAATACAGGCAGTGACATACAAACCACATTTTTTTACCAGTTCCCATGTTTGAAAGGAAGGCACTCTTTTGTGCCTTCTCTACCCCACATGTCTGTATTATTCCAGAACCCCCTAAAGTCACCAATATGCAGCAAAGAGAACGTCACCTGACACTCACTGCACAGGAGACCAGCTCAATCCTGTCCTTCAAACAAACACAAATCTTATGATGCACACCTTGAGACATGCAAGGGAAATTTAGAAACTGGGCTCACACTGGCACCAGCTGAACTGGTAAACTGGTGAAAAGGCTGCTGTGCCAGTCTGGCCTGACCTTCATCTGCACTGCTACCATTGCCTAAGAGGTGATGAATAGGCATTTTCTTTATACATCTGGGGATTGCATCCACTTTCTGGAAGCATCCAGACACAAATACCAGTCTCTGAGTATGAATCCACAGCAGAGAAACCTGAATATAAAAGCCAATTAGATTTGACAAGAAAACTCATTTCCTTGACAGATTACCTGAAGGGAGCCTACAAGAAAGATGCAGAAAGACTAGAAGGGCCTGGAGTGACAGTGGATCCACAGACTGTGCTGCACCTAGGCCCTTCTGTGCTCCTGGCACTTTTCCTGCATTTAGACTTTCTGTTCAGAAATTCCTATGTGGTCAAATTTCTGGGTCTGACAAAATGATGTTCACTGCAGAACGGATGCGATGGTCACTCAGAATCTCCCAGAGCAGGAGCCAGCTTACAACTCTGGTGAAACTCAAGTGACACCAGCTGAGGCACATGCCCCAGCTACCACTTACCTTGCTGGGAGTATAGATACTCTAACAGCTGCTGGCTCAATGCCACATTTAACAAACTTTACATGACAAAACAAGACAGCCCATTGAGCACTTGCCACATTTTAGCCCAAGTCTTCCAGTGCAGCACTTCACCAGCAGCAGCCTCTCAGTATTTTCCCTCTACATGTTGGAAATACCTTACTCAATGCAATAATGTCACAGTACGGAGAGAGGAGTTTATGGAACTTCAGGACAAGTTCCTTCTATCTACTTTTAAAATGCAGAATTTTGAAATGCGATATTAAGCTGGGCAGGAGCTCAGTCCTAACTCTTGTAAAAGTACCTGGGGGGCTTTAACAGCCACAAGCTTTCACCATTCATTGCAAATCTCCAAAGAAAGTAGGTGTCTTGATCTGCACCAGACCCAGCTGCACATGCAGTGCTTCCTTAGAAAGAAAACTGCCAAGCGCCTGCAACAGCTTATACTCATTTATGGGAAAAAATCTCTCACTACCACAGCTTTGCTACACCTTAGCTCATGACCTGCCATAGCAGTGTGCAAGAGAGAATGTCAGAGTTGCACCTATAAATTCATGCCATCCAGCACAGCATTTTGAACCACTGACTGCTCAGCAGGTCTTGACTGGTCTCTAGTGCCATTTCAGTATTTAGGTTTCGAAGGCACTTTTGGATTTTTGCTACAATGCAGAAATAGATGTTATTTCTGTTCCAAAAAGCATGATAGAAAGTGTCCAAATGAGAACATGCAGTGGCACAGCAAGCCAAAAATACTGGATTAGAGGCTGCTTTTCTCCACCCATTAAGACAAAACCATTGTAGTTGTCATATTGCATACATGCCATTGAATTATACTAGGTAGATATATGGTGTTACCTCTATTACAATTTGCAGAAAAATACTCATTTAGTTAAATTCAGTGTTAAATTCAAGGCTGACAGGACAGCCTTTCTGCCAGGCAACTTCAAAAGCCTACAGTTATGAAAAGCTGCTCTTTTTCAACTACTTCACATCTTTAGGATGCTCTTCCTGGAATGAGGTAAAACAATGCCCTGTTTTGCAAAGCTATCAGTGGTGAACTAAGAAGTGGTGTCAGGCTGCTTTTGGTGTTGAATTATGCTAAATCCAGTCTGACTCATCAACCCCAAAGTAAAACATCCTGACATGTGGCAAATAAAGTATCCTTATCTAAAAACCAGAGGCTGACACAGCTGGCATGGAGACATCTGGCTGACCGTCCATCAGTTTGTACTCTAAAAGTCCAGTCCTGTTTTCAAATGGCAAGATCTTCTAACATATCCCTTCCTGGAGCATGTGTGGAGACTCCTCCCTTGGGTGGTAACGCCCCTCACGGCCACTCCTGGAGGCCAAGCAAAGGAGATTTGCCCCCCTGGTCATCGATCTCAGTAAGAAACATCCATCTCTACTCAGTAATTGTTTTGTGTCTTTTTGCTAGTTTTAATGTAATTTCTTTATTGTAATTGTTTTGATATACTGCATTATACTATACTAGACTATACTAGTAGTTTATGCTTCGACACTGTGTAGTAAAAATTCAGATTAAGATCTTTTTTGTCTAATCATTTATCATAATAAATAATTCAATTTTATATACTATAAAAGGTTTGCCATCCTTAATCCTGTAGGACCAAGTTGTACAAAGGTTCAATCACAGCTCTATAATTCCTTAGATTTTAAACCATTGACAAAGTCTGGGCTAAGACTGAATCTAGCTGCATCCAGGCTCCTCTCTGAGAAGGAGCTTAGAAGGCACGAGGGTCCTTCCTGGACCATGGGAGGACTTCTCTAATTAGCTTTGTCTGAAGCTCCCACTCCACCCCTAACAACAACTCTGCTTCAGACTGAGCTTTTAAGATGTGCGGCCATATAGTTCAGAGACAGCAGGTCAGAAGCAGAGAGGAAGAATTCCTCTCAAGAGGCTACAAGAGCTTCAGCAGGAGACCTCTCTGCAGAATGAGATGGGCTGATTCCTCTAAAATGCAATATCAGGTATGAAGCATCAGTGAACCTGAACTACCAGAAGCACCATACCTGAGTTATTCTCCATAACAGTGTAAATCAATTTGCAAACTCTCAGCAGCAGCATGACTTTCTTTTCAGGTGAATACATCTTCTGCATAGTCATGAACTTGACTTTAATCTTCTCAACGTCCACAAAGTCTGGTGTCGGAACAAACACGCCCAGCTCCTGAGGATTCCTCTGCCGCACCAGCTGCAGGTTTTCCTTCAGTTGTTTCCAGGAACCATCTGTGGTATGAAACTCTTTCAACATCGCTTCAATGTGACCCTTCAATGGCTTCAGAATGCACTTATGCATGGCCTTCTCCAGCACAACATCTGCAACAGGAAAACACAAATCCAGCTGACTTCCCCCTCCCCTCTAAAGCAGAGCCAGCATTAACTCAACCATTCCCTAAAGAGACCCTGTAGAGCAAAGCCTACTTTCTAAGACCCATTTATTACACAAGCTGAGTTTCCAAATGTTTGTTAAGACAAAAACAAGAGGCAGAGCAGAATCTGTTTTCCATTGTCATTTCTGGCAATGTGGTAAATAAAAAAAACCCACACCCACATAGATTGACTATGGATAGTTAAAAAAAAAAATTGAAAAAAACTCTGTGGGTCTTTCTTTTGTATGTTGGAAGTCTACAAGTTTTATTTTACTTTAAGGTTACACTTCAACTCCCAAACTTAACATAAAACCCAGTCAAAATCGTAATTTTTGTCTCCTTTGGCATTAAAGCCTGTCCTTTTTGCATAGTTTCCATTGGAAACTATAACTCAACAAAGATTTCCTAAAACTTGGCTTGACTTTGTCATGATCTTTATGAAGCTGGACAGATTACAGGCTTTAAACTATAAATGAAAACCAAGCTGTGTTTGTCCAGCTTCAGATTTTATCACACAAGCTTATATACAGCTTTGTCATCAAGTTTGAAGTTCTTTGCCAACAGACTGCACATGGCCCAGTAACTGCTAACTTCAGGGCTTATTTTTAATTCTTGTTCTACTCCAGTTTTTTTTTAACTCTCATTCTCTGTTTTCAAAGTATGAACTGTGTCAACAAAGAAAGCCCTTTGCTCAACATTTTCTCTGCAAACCTTTACTTTAAAAGCTGATTTCCTTTCTCAGCATCCTTATGGCGACATAGCTTACATCGATTATTTGTACCGTGGTGGGGAACATGGGGGAGATGTTCTTGTGCCATCCCCACAGGAGAATGGGGCAGGACCAGAGCCTAGGGCAAGCAGATGGACCAGAGGAGCAAAAGGACTGAGAGCAGACAGAGGAGAGGCTGTGTCACTGCCAGGTCACACGTTTACACAAATTAGCAATGGACATTCTTGTTAGCAACAGTGACTCATTAGTTTTATTAAACCTCATGCCCATCCCAGGTTCTTTGCTGTACTTCTGTGGTTTTTCTAGACTACAGCCTTTTTTCCTCCCTACTCACCGTCCCTTAAAAAAAAAAAATTACATACTATTTCTAAGGATTGGGATTTACAGTTACACCCACATGCTCTCCAAACAAGCATTATTTTGTTTTCTTGCTTTTTGCTTTCATTTATCTTATCCTCCTGTCCAGCCCTTTTTCCTTTTGGGTCTCCATTCCTGTCTTTCCCACATAAACACTCTTCTCATACACACACTCCTCCTCCTGTGGTGCCTTGACTTCATATGTAGCATTTTTTCTGTGTTGGTCAGTAAAGGCACCAGAAAAGGCATGATCAGTCTGAGACATATTCTTGATGGCCTCTCACACGGTGGCCAGGACTGGACCAAGCTTTCGACTAGACCAGAGCCATCAATTAGCAACATTAGCAAGTGGCAGAACTTCAAACGACTGATCCTTATCTACTGTACTTGGTAGAGCCAAACAGCACCAAACCAGCCACATAAATAGAAACATCATTCTTCTGCACAGGGACAGAAACTGCCTCTCCCTGCCATCAAAGCAATCCTCAGGGCTCATGGGGCAGAAACAATTGCAGAAACTATTTTCCACCAAGAAAAACTTATGAGTCTCACCCACATGTACTTTGGTTAGCTAAATTTCTAGAGTGTACAAACCATTCCTTGCTTTCTTCACTGATGACTATTTTTTGACAATTCAGCTTACTTTATTTCTACTACCTCATTTTTTTAAATAGGAAAAACACCATGTGTTTTGCTTTTAAGAGGAACCTCTGCAGTGTGCATTCCAACCACCTGATCTTATTTATTAAAGCAGTTGGTGCTGCTAAACATCATGCAAAGGGAGAGAGCTCCTTCCCTGTGAAAGCTGAACTCCCACAGGCTTCCACTGGAAGTTATGCACATGAATACTGAGCACAAGCCATCCTTCATCTCAATAAAGAGAAGTCATCACCACACATTTGTCCACAGGAGCCTTGGGAAACTCAGTATGTTTCTGTATGTGACTGATCCTCTATAGGAATAGGAGGCGGAAGCAGTGCCTCCCCAGATGCCACAGGAACTGGATGCTGTTGGGAGAGAAAATTCCTCCCCAGGGCCCCAGTTCTTGGCTGGGGCCAGGCTTGTTGTCTGTAGGTGAGAAGTGGAAGGCTCAGGGCTTCTGCCCTCAACCCTTAGAAAGGCAGTGCCACTTCCACAGATGAACCATGCAGATTTTTACAGCTGTGCAAGATGGCAAAGAGGTTTCTTTAAAATTTACAAATTTGCTATTTGTCACAGTCTCCAAAATCAGTGCCTGAAAATTGCTTTGAAATTTACTCAATCACATTCCACAGTTTCTATGGAAACTTGAAATAATTTTGAATAGCACAGAGGATGGAATCTTTTAACTCATGGCTATGCTCAAAGCTCAAAAGGCACAACAAAACAAAGAAAAAACCACAACAAATAAAAATCCACCAAACCACACACAAAAAACCCCAAAACAACACACAATCTTTTCTTCTCCTTTATGAATTCTTGGCACACACATAAGAACCACTGAGTTCTGCCCTCAAATGAAAAAGTGGCAAAATCTAATAAGCTGGTGAGGCTAACAGCAACATAATTGATAAGGGCTGGACTGTTTTGTTAATGGTCAAGAGTAATACCCATATGTATCCTAAAAAATACAAAGCTTACAAAAATATTGTATTATTACTGAAGCCTGGTGGGACAGCACTTCTTGTGATCTGAGTCCTAGAACAATGTTCAGTGTCACGGCACCTGTGAGTAAGTTTGGGGCCAGACCATCCAGCCAGAAACCCTTTCTTCAGCACTGCTGCTTCTGGTTGCTTTCAGATAAAGGTGTCTTTGGGTAAGATCCCACAAACCAATTCTCAGCCAGCAGCACTTTTCACTGTTTGACTTCTAACGGCCACAAAAAAAGTATATGAGGGTTTCCCAGGCCAATCAGCATCTAAGTTGTGAATTGAGGACTGATTCTTTACCTTAACATCTCTGTATATTTTTAAGATCCAAATCAGCAACAAAAATTCTGTTTACTTCAGATGCATGTTTTCCAACATCCTTCCAGGACGCTTATCACTCCAAAACCAAAACAGACACTCTTCAGATATTTATTTTTTTTTACTGAATATAATTTGAGCTGAGCACTGTGTATCATTCCTGAAATGCTTATAATTAGCCTGTAGCCTCAAAATGGGAACTGGAAGTGCTTTGATAAATGAATTGTAAAGGCCAGCCAGCTAGTTTCGTTGTGACTTGTGGAAACACATCTGTATCCTGTGCTGACATGCTATTTTTGTTTTGCTGCCAACCACACAATTCTGCATCTAGACAGGACAACATGTTAGTCATTGCCAGTGTCCTTACACAGCCTCCTTACAACCCATACTTCCTTAAATTGCAGGCACGCTCTCACCTTTTCCAGGCTCTCTGTTTCCCTGCTACCTACCAGCTACTGTTGCTCCACTGAGATGACTGTCAGATTCCAGTCCCTGGATTTACACTCAAGCCCTGTTTACCACAGACAAACCATTCATCAGGGAAATTAGGGGTCAGTAGGAGACTGAGTGAGCCTGAGAACCACCACAAAAAGGCACAGTCCTGCAGAGGTCACACTGCCTGGGAGCTGAAAGCAGAAAGTTGCTTTGGAATACCACAGCGTGATGGCCAAGCATCCATTTGTTGGTAGGTGCAGACATGGCAATCTCCTCCAGAGGAGCAAGACTTGAAAGTAGATCTCACACAACCCACATTCCTTGATAATGAGCACAACCCTGAAAACACAGGTGGGACTGAGGTGGTTGATGTACAGGCAGTGGTGGCAGAGACCTAGCAAACTAGGGATGAAAGGTAACCCTCCCCTCATCTGATCTACATAAAAGCACACCGAAGAATGACACAGCTATCTGTGCTAGGTGCGTTCTGCTTTAAGCACCTTTGGGTTACTTAAAACTCATGCTGTAGCTGTGTGGTAAGCACTTATCTTCTCTTGAAGTAGCAGGAAAGAAAAGAAGCAGGGAAAAAGTCACAAAGGAAATCCAAGGAATGGTCAGAAAAAGAACCTGGTCCCCAGTCTCTGCTTAGTGCTTTTACCACTGCTTCCTACTTGCCCAGTCCCACCACTCCTGTGGTGAAAGGAAGTGCACTGAGGGACATGTTTGTGAGACTAAACTCAACATAAAAAGATGCAACAGTGAAGGACAGGACACCAGAACAAATACACAAGCACTTAGAGTGTAACACAGTGGAAAAAACAGCTGGCATGAGTTTTTCAAGCAGATACAGTGACATACCATTCTAGTTCCTTTAGGAGGATAACTGCATTAGTACAGAAGAGGGGATCTCGGATGGGCTACCACTTAACCTTTTAAGACCTTTACCGTTTAAGACCCATAGGCCTAATACTGTGCACCTTCCATATAAACAAACAAGGGAGATACTTTCTTGCCATAATAACAATAATCAAGGTGCAGCAACAGGTGCACAGAATACTGCACTGAGAATCCAAGTATCCATGGTCAACTATGAAACAAGACAGACATTGAAGGAGAGGTACCACAGGGGTCAGCCCTGGGCTTCAGTTAATTAGTATGTCCAGCTCGCTCTGCCCGCAACTCCTCTGTACAGACCCAAGGCCCTGCAACAAGGCATAGACCACCAGTAAGGGGCCAACACATTCTCTCCAAGCTTCTTTAATACTCAGCATTTAAATATCCCTAACATATTAGAAATACCAAAACAAGTAATAGACGGTATTGTTTAGGCACATTCTGTCATGATCAGTCAGTACCTTACTGACAAATGGTTTAAACCAATAATTTCTTGGTTCAGGGCCAGATTCGGGCACTGAGACTGAAGTTGTTCAGATGTCACTTGGCAAAGTGACAGCATTCAACTTGACTCTGTTCTGTTCAAAGCCAGGAAAAGATGAAAAGACAAACAAACACCCCCAAATATTTGCTGATCAAGCAGCTCTGGACTTTCAGGGTCTCCTCAGACCAGTCTTTATTCTGTGGATACAAATTGAGGTTGTCTTTTAATACAACTGAGGATGTCTTTTAAAAAAATAAATTGCACTGATCCTTAAGCAATAAAGAGCCATGTGCTTTACTCTTGATTCTGTCTGAACACTAGGAGTCCCATTGCTTCAGGAAGGGTTAAAAGCCTACAGTACTAAGGTTAGAGGCATCTATCAGGACTAATTAGAAATCCTGAAGCCTATTTTCCCAATGATTTTGCAGAAGTTTAACAATTTGATGGGGCCCTATCTGGGAAGCTTAAGAGATCAGCTGCAAAAATCTTTTGTTTGCAAGAGTCTATGATGCAGCTCTAGAAGAAAAGCAACATTATCAAAAAGATCATTATGGAGACACAGGAAGAAGTTCCAAACACCAAGGGCTTCACTAAACCTGAGGGTGCTGTTCCAACACCTACAGAAGTTCAGGAGACAAAAGAAGGTTAAAGTGAAGCCTGAATGATGCAGAAAGGAGGAGTATTATACCAGAAGCACATATAGAGCACCAGGCTGACAGACAGGAAAAAACTGCACCGCAGAAGTGTGAACTAATGAGAGAGGATAAAGGAGTATTCACTAAGTTAAAATTTGGGCTGCAATTCCATATTGAAATCGTCAAGGAAAACCATGGACAACAGGCCGGGCTCTACTTCATAACAAGCTCTCCGTAGGGATGCCTAAATTTTGCTGTCACATAGTTATCTGCTTAGATCAGCAACATCTGATGCTTCTGATCCACTGCAGTTGTTTGCTGGGTCAAGCCAAAGACAGTAGATGATTCAAAAGCAAGTTCTTTCTTTGTTTAAACCAGCCCACTTTATAAATTAATTGTGTTTAGTCACATGATCAAATCCAGACTTTCTGTCGCTGAAGACAACCAAGGCAGTTTTAGTTGTTGTATTTCATAACTTATGCTACTCCAAAGTCTGAAACATTCAATAGCAGATGTTTTTTCCAGCCTTGGGAGACCCACAGTCTGATTAAACCACACCCCTATGAAATGAAAAGTGCATAACAAACTAGGCTTTCACAAAACTACAACCAAACTCGATCTGTACTGCTTTGTCAAATATCCATCAGTCTACAGAAATATAGGCAAAAATGCACCTGCATCCCCTGCTTAATTTGGTGCTTTTTCTTCGATGCAACGCCCACCTAACAGTCTTTATTTTTATAGTGAAAATATTACATGTCTCTGAGTCTCAATATTGGGGACACTCTTCACATTTTTGTATTTGCTTTAGCACTCCTTGAAACTTTTGCTTGACTTTGTGTAAATGAAGTTGATGTTATGTGAGAATACTTCCTCATGGTCAAGGACAGACAGAATGTCAATATAAAATTACCCTCTAGTCCCAAGAAAGGAAGTATCTGCCAATTTTGCACTGAGCTAACTGTTGGGAAACTGGGGTATGGAGAAAAACAAGCAAACTAGGACTGATGTGAGCTCACAAGGAAAGTATTCTGCCCTGAGGCGTGTTTACCTCTTAAATGTGGCTTACAGGCTTTTTTACAAATACTGCTCAGACTCTGCAAGAGAGGCAGCGAGATTTATGCAGCAACGATTTCAGTTTTTTGGATATGCAAATCCCTCTCCTCTGTTAAAACATATATTCTAACATATAGCTCATCCATAACCACTCACAAACACATCTAACAGAGAAGTACAGAAAACTAGTGATCAGCAGCCCCTTCTCTCTCTTGCACACGTTTGTGTTCTAATTCTCTTACATATCTTTTAATTTAGTTTCAAGTGTAGGGATAGTACAGCTTTGCTAGAAGTGACTAAGAATATCTGGAGGAATCAGATTTATTCCAAAATTAAGTTGTCATAAAATGTTTCTCTGCTCTTAAGTATCACTGATTTTGAATAAATTCTAGTTCTTCAGCTACAGTCAAAACAGTTAGATTTGGCAGTTTTAGACCAAACATTGAGAACTATGTCAGCCCAATTCAGAGAAAAATGCATGTGTGCCAGCAAATAAAGGATTCTCTACTGTTAACAATACAGCATGTAAAAAAGTAATAATCACAGGTAAAAAGTCCACATTGCATCTATTTTAAGGATAACTTCTTATGAACAATTTCATAGTGTAATCATTCCAAGCCAACTGGGTGATTTGAGGTGAGAAGGGGAGGGGGAGGTTGTTTTAAGACTCAAATTCTCGGTGGCTCAAGCCCTACTAGACAAGTTAGCCCCACCTTTCTGAACTGGACAAAGACTATCACTATAAACACAGACTACATATTTTCACCTTCCCCCCAAAACACAGAACACAGTGTTTCTCACCTATTTGGTCTTCAGGAATCAGTGACTCGATTGGGGGATCAAGTTCGGAGCTTTGGGACAAATAATTCTTGACTTGGGTCATGAACTGACGAATTGTTTGCAGCATATCAGTGCTTGAAACATGGCATTCCTTGTTTTCTTGGAGAAAGCTGACATAGTCCTGTACTAAGCATCCAAAATAGGTGCGTTTGTCCCGGGACATCTCTGCAATTTTCTTTATCATCCTCTTCTCAGGGGTCATGAAGGAACTGAAAACTCCACTGACTTTCCGTAGCTGAGATTTCACAATCTTGGGGAGAACAAACGAACTGCTTCTTTTCTTCTTGGGCTTCAAAGGGGGTGCCATGCTCTCCTGGTCACTTTCCCCCTCAAAGTCCTCCAGGCTGCTGTTGGTGTCCCCCTCATAGCCAAAGAGCGGCATGGTCCGATCGAAGTCCAGCGAGTCAGAAGAGGAGGTGGAAATGCTCATGTCGCTCAGTCTCTGCCGGCCTCCATTCCACGGGATGTGTGACTCAGAGATGGCAGCTGGCGTCTTTTTGGGAGCTGCTAGAGCCGGCTCGGGCAGGGTTTCACCTGGAACAGTGGCTGCCTCAGGCATGCGCACAGAGCCAGGCCGGACTGCCACCACACTCCTGGAGGCACCGTCCGCCTCGGAGCACCCAGCCTGCTTTTTCAGCCGAGGAGGCGGAATCGGGGTGGGTTTGTTCTGCAGCAAATCCAAGCCTCTCTCCTTCTTATGGCTGACTGTTTCTGGCATGCTCGCCTGCTTTATAGTCCTGGAAATCTGTGGGCTCGTGAGGGTGCTATTAATAGCAGGAGGTGGAGGCCGGGGTGGGGGGGAGCGAGGCCTCGTTGTGCCATTTACGTCTGGAGTTCTTGAGCTCTGCCTTTTCAGACTTCCACCGGCATCCTGGCTGTGCACTTTTAAGAAGAGGGGATTAATGAAACACAGTGCTCCGTTGGTCTGGCTGCACTCCAGCTCTGAAGGCGTTCTGGTTCGTATAGAATGCACTCCATTTATAAGGCAGAGCTGGCGTGAGTCTTTGCGAGCACTGTCCAAAGGCACAGGCCTACAGGGAGGTGAAGGATCCGGGAGTTTGCTGTTAGCCAGGGAGCTCCAAAAGTCTGAAAATCATCATTGCATTAACGTAAGAATGCAAAACAGCACGCAGATGGCTTTCAGAACATTCAGCTCAACAACACCAGTTTAAAATATCAAGACATTTAGGCAAGATTTTATTAATTCAAAGGGGGAAAAAAATCCAAGTGAACCTCTTAAAGCACCACCAGACATAACTGCATGCTACATTCCTGGGGCTGCTCTTACTAATTTATAAATACCATGACTGATGCATAGCTTCCAATCAGCCCACTAAGCTTAAAATTAAACTGAGAATCAAAGAAAGGAATGGAGACTGTAAGAGAGTACTTTTTACTGGCTTGAGACTGAAATGAACACAAACTGCTTGCTAGCATCCTAATCAAGAGAAATAAAGCAAGATTCTCAGCTGGTATTAATAAGATCGCTTCATTAAAGACAATAGTTAAGCTGATTTACACCAGCTGACATAAGCCACATGGAAATGCTACAAGTATCTTGGTTCAGTTTCTTTTCATAGTGAACACATGAAACTACTATATGTGAAAAGGCAGCTCACATTTTACTATGGTAGATCCACACATCACCTTTAGCTATGTAGACCAAGTGTTCAAGTGTCTAATAAGGGAGCCAGCCTGCTACCCTGCCTTTGCAGTGGCACAGTTTGCCTGAGAATAGACACGCAGCGACACATCGAGACGCAGTGTGCAGTGCCACACCAGCAGCATGGAAAACCTCTACTACACTAGCAAGTTGCAGCTGCAGCCTCTGCACTTATCCCAGCAAAGTGCCAACATATCTGTGCAACCAAGTCCCTGCAAAAGGGCATCGGTTCCTGAATGTATGAAGATTGAAACCAGATGTGCCCTTGACAGCAGCAATCATGCTGAAATAAGGGCAGAATATCAGAAGAGGGAGATTTAGGTAAAATTTGCCAATTTTGACACGGTCCTGTTCCCACAGTTTGTCAAGATGGTTCACTGGAGGCAATTGCGCAATGATACCTGGGCCCAAGTGCATGAATGCCAAGCATCCACAACAGGTCCATGCCAAATAGCTGTGTCCTGCCTGCGGGGCAGAAGACAGGAAACAGCCTGTGGTGACAGTAAACAGCAAGGGAATGTCTATAGGCACAGACAAGTTTCTCTACATAGTCATGACATGTTGCTGGAGTTCCCAGCTTCATGACTTCACATCCTGCCTGCAGATCTCTCAGTGCTTGTGCCTGGCACGTGGGTGCTTGCGCCTGGCACGTGGGTGCTTGCAAACACACATGATGTAAGCACTGCTGCAGGTGAAACACAAGGGAGACTGAGAGAGAATCATATGTTCAGCACATGAAACCTTACAGGTTGGCAGCAGCCTTGAAATCCAAAAGTTCCTCCTGATGTGGTTTGCTGGGCTGCATGCTGTTAACTTAAGTTGTGCAGCTCTCCCTCTGAGCTTACTGCACAAGAGAGCTCTGACAGGAGATACAGCCCTGTGTTCACACACCATGGGATTTTGTACCTACATATTCCTCAAAGTCACACTTGAGAGGAAGAGCTGTTGGGAGTTTTTAGGCCTCTATTGAGTCCACAGCACTGAAAGGCTGACTTTGTGATGTGCTCTTCTGCACGTGGAAACCTAAACCTCCATCAAAATCTCAACTTTGTTGCCTGCTTTTAGATCATGGAAACTGTGATCTTAATCTGGTGTATACCAGGTAATTGATCCCAAATACAGCAACCACACAGACACTGATCCATCTATCTCCTCTTCAGCTTTCAAATGTAGTAGCTAAAGAAAAAACACACACAATGCAGAGACTGCTCAAGAGCAAGACTAATTCTGCAGCAAGTAGGCCACAGTGTTCTGGGGTACTGGTGACAAACTGTGGTGAGCCTGGAGAGCTTGATCAACATTACCATTATTGTCCCCGCTGGAGAGACCGACCTCATGTTACTTTAAGGCTTCCATGTGTCACTAGGAGACTGTGTTCATTACACCATATCCCAGTCAGACTTTGCACTTTCTTTCTGCCATCTAAACATTGACCTCAATAGTACCATATTTGCCTCTGTTCCTATGATAATTCATAGTTTCACATGCTTAGCAAAATTTACAGCCAAACAGTGAAGAAGTAATTTCCATCCTCTCTAAAACAAACCCTTTAATTGCATTGCTGCTGCAGCAAACCAAAATACAAAGCACTGCAATATATCTCCAGTGACGACTTTACTGCAAAGTCCCACCAGACAGTTCAAGAGATCCTCATGCTAACACTGATTTAGAGAGAGGATCCTTTTCAAAATCAAAGATGATTAAAAAAATCTACTGCAACAAAGACTGCTGACAGTCAACCTTCCCTTCCTGCAAAAGGAAATGAGGCCGGCCACTCAGCACTTTGCTCAATGTGGAGTTACTCAATGATTCATCTGGGTGGTGCCCAAGTTTCAAATCCTGCCAGGTCTTGCATCCATCTCCTCTGAGCTCAAGGTATGTTTTACAGTGAGCCTGTGTTTGGCTGAAGCAGCCAAGCAATGCAAAGACATGTCCTTGTTTTGTCTTTTGGTATTTTAAAAATTTCACCTAACCCCTGCCCATGGATACATTCTACACATCCTATATATACACTCCTCATTTTCTAAATATGCCACTTCATTGAGGCACTGATCTCAAAATTCTCCATTTTAAGTTTGCATGTTAATCTGAACAGAAGTTTTATTAACAGGGGAGCTCAGTTCCTACACTCTCCTCACAATAAATGATAAAGTCAGTGCCTGCTATGTGAGCATGCAGACGTTAGGTCTTGGAGCAGAAGCCACATCAGCCTCTGTGTGGGTGGGGACTGTGAAATGTGCTTTGCCCAAAGGGCTGCCCAGAGAGGGGAGTGAAGAAGGAAGAAAGAAACAGCACCAACAAAAATATCACAGAGGGCACAGAGGGAAGATCACCACTCCTTGGCCAGAAGAAGGGCTGGCCTTCCCAAATAAGAGAAACTGCTTTTCTAAACGAAATTTGTATAATCACTAACAACATGAACTATTTACTGTTACAGCCTATTTTTTCAATGTTACAGGAGTGCAACAGAGAAGGACATCTATGTAAGAACTACTTACTCAGTCCAAGCTGAGCAATCTCTTCAAGTTCAGCTTCTGTCTTTGCTGTAGCAATTGCATGAGGCAACTTCAGTGTGAATGGAAGGACATCCCTGTTTCCAAAGAGAAAAACCATTATGGTTTTCACTAACATCCGTAGTTTTAAAAGCTTTTTTTTTAAACACTGGCAGTGGCTGATCTCTGATTATTTTCTTCTTGGGCTGTGGCAGGTAGCAAGATCCTTAAAGACACAGCACAGTTAAATATTACATTACCAACCCCAGGGATCCTCTACATCGCAGAGCAGTGTGAAGGGTAAATGACAGTCGAGTGCCCAGGACATTCCCTAGGACCATTTCCATAGAGACATCCAGTATATTCTGCCTTTACAACAGAAGCTTTAACACCCGGTCTGCTACAAGCAGATCAGTGAGATGCAAACTTGTTACATGCCCCTTAATACTTCAAAAATTCTTCTTACTTTCTGAATACACTGTTGAATGCTATTCCAGTTTTCAGAATAAAAATTTTATTCTAACTAAATGTTGCTAAACTTCCATATCTGTAGTAGAAGTACCCATCAAATTAATACTAAATTAGAATCCTACACAACTGGTGTCAGTGTGAATTTTCATTTTAAGGTTGTGAACAAGCCAACCACCTGCTATACAGCACAGACAGATAGTGGGTCTTTATTACATAAATATTCTCTATGTTGTATGTTAGCTTCTTGAAAAAAACAGGATCTCAGAATTCCTCTCACACTTGAGCCAAGCACATGCACAAGACTGATACACTAGCTAAAAAGCATTTGAAAGGCACTTTACGTGGTACCACAGAAAATCCAGAGTCCAGATCATCATTATTATGGTCTCCATTCAAAGGTAGGTAAACCCTCATAAAAACTGGTTGGGTAGCTCCTGCAAGAAATTCCCTCAAGTTTTAGAAATCCTCATGGATTTCCTGTGATGTACCAAATGGTACCATCTCTTTTTCCCAATAGCTACCTATCTGCCTCCCTTAGTCTATACACAGCAACTTTGAACCTTCAGTGAAAGAAAATGGATAGAAATCTCTGTTTGCTGCATGATCCTGTAGGTACTTAGAATTTACCAGAGTCTGGCAGAACTGAAAGGGTGACAAAATAAGGAATATCATAGAACTACTTTTAAATGCATTTTCAGCTCATTTCTCATCTGAATGCTGACCAACTACCCATGGTAATACCCGTGGTATCAATGCTGTTTTTATTACGTGCATGTAGAGCTCGGCTAAACAGGGGCTGTAGGCAAAGGGGTCTAAGATGCTTCTCCACCAAAAACAAAACCAGCAAGCACAGCAGCCCAAGAGTATCCCACACCAGAAACCATCACATGGTCAGCATGAACTGGCAGCCTTGACACAGTAAAAGGACCAAGACCATCACAGCTGCCTCCCCCTGCTTCCTTCAGAAAATGTGCACCTGTGCAGTTTGGTTGTGTCCTGTCTGTGCATACATACAAGGCTCAAGCATCAGTCTGGAAATTTTCACCAGTAAACTGAAGTCAAATTGAAAACAAAAGATAAAAACACCAGCTACTTTTTTTTCTGCATTCTACCTGGATAACAAGATTGGCAACCATATAATGCAAAGCTGACAACGCTGTTTTTGTTGTTCACCATTTAAACTGACATCTCCCAATTGTCATATTCTACATATCTGACATTTTTCCATTATGCTCCAAAAATTCTTCTCACCAGCAATTCTATGAAATGGAATTTGAAGCTAGTTTGTGATTGTTTTTAAATGAGCTATGAAGCACTTAAGAAAGCATCACAAGATATCAGCTAAGGTAAAGTTCAGCTTGGCACCACCTCACAGTTGGGTGCATAAAATCACAGCAGCCTCCCAATAATCACTATGAAGTAAGACAGAGAGACTTTCTTCCAAGACTCACCTGATTTCTACCATTACCTTTTAAGGCTACCCGGGAATATTTGTAGTTTGGCAACATAAATATCATGCTGAACCAAGTCCTCATAACTCTTTTTCTTAAGACAGTCTAGCAGTTGTGACTTGGAACATAGCACCATCTTACCTGCTAATACAGTAGAAAGCAATGAGTCTGAACAAATCAGCAAAACTTATTCCAGACCCCTCCAAGGAAAATGCTGCAAAGAAAGTTACAAGAAAGAATCACTCATTAATCCACTGTTTCTTAAAACAGTTTAATGAAACACATCTTAGATTTTAGCATCAAGTTAATAAGTTTTCACCGTCGAGCTACTATTTGGTTAACAGAAAACTCTACAGATGAGTACATATCCCTGGTGAAGGAATTTTCAAGAATGCACTGATAATCTCGGTGCCTGGTTTGCTTTTGTATTCCAAGCATATTATCTAATTCCTGTAAAACAGATTGAGTGTGATGAGGCCTGCACAATGTTTTGCTAATAGACAACTAATCAATAACTGAGGATTTGTCTGCCCAGTGTACTAATATTCCTAATTTTAAATCTCTTATGTCCTCCTCTTGAATTCAATTCTACTCACTTGTCTCTGCCCTAGGTATGTAGAACCTAAAGGGATAAATTTTCATTCACTCCAAGAAAAGCTTTTAACATGAAAACCCTTAAACTCCAACAGTTGTTGTATGTTTTATGCTCATGTTTTATGCTTTTTTCCCAGTTGGCACCATTGTTTCTTATTGATACAAATACTGGTTCTCAGTAATAATGAGGATTATCTCAGGCTCTCTCTGATGCCAGTAGCAAATCTCACCCAGTGACTACACAGACCAAGCAGAAGACTCTCCTAGAATGAAATGATCCAGATCTTTTGCCTCTGGTCTGAAACCTCAGCTGTGACAAATGGCTAAAACCATCAGTAAATACTTCCCCCCTGTGGAAGAATTTTGTTCATAAAAGACAGCATATAATTATTTTCTAGATGGGAATTTAATAGTATAACAAGCCTATAAACACAGCCTTAGACCACACTTAGATCAACTATTACTGACAACTGTTTCTTTCTTGCCTTGCTTGTAACTGGAACTAAAACCAAACACACAGATTTAACTTTTTGTTCCTGGGTGCAGGGGAGGGAGAGATAAAAAAGGAAAAACTCAATTAAAATTATGTCATTTTGCAAATAGAAATAGAAGTTAAATATAGACTCTCTGTTTCGGGGATGTTTAACTGAAACAGTTGCTAGTTTTTTCCAGTTTGCTCTTTCTTGTTAAAAATGAAATATTTGCTCCACTTGCAGTTTAAGCACCATGTACACTCACCAGCTGCAGCTTCCTTTTTTCATTCCTAAATCTCAAACCTATTTTTCACACCCTCCCTTCTAATGACATGAGGGCATTATTGGTTCAAGACAATTTGGAGCACTAATATTTGCTCCTTTCTACTAAAAACAGAAAGAACAAATATAGTTTGAATTAAAATGAGAAATCATTGATCTTGCAACAGAAACAGTTCTAAAGGGTTAAAATTCATTTAGCTATTACCAAAAAAAAAAAAAAACCCAAAACCAAAAAACCCAAAAAAACCCAACAACAAAACCCACCACCAACAAAAACAAACCCAACAACCCATCCCACATCTAAATTGCAGATAGAGCACTCATGACAAAGTTGCATCCAAGAACAGTCCCCTGAGTACAAGGAAATGCAAGGATATTTCACTGAAAGCTGACAGGATTACAGACTGTTTCTACAAAAGACATGTAAGTTTCTAAGAGGATAACTACCCATAAAAATAAATTAATCCTGGATTCAGCAAGGTACACCATGGAAACATTCCAGTTGCAGCAGACTTAAGTGTTTCTATCTATCTGCCCGGACCCACTCCCAGAGCCCACCTCAGAGAGCAGCACAGGCAGGCCATGACAATATTTGCACAATTTTGGGTATCCTCTGCTGTGGGTTTCAGCAGTGCAAATGCTCCTGCAACCTATAGGGAAAAAGTACCTAAGGAACAGCTGAAAAGTACATAACTCACAACTTACTGTATGTACTTTCTTTTATGGCAAATTCTTTCAGGCAGGACCCACAGTCACTGGACAGACGCAGAGAGATGACTTTCTTCTGCAGCCCTGTAGATTTCCTAACCAGAAATATCTGTTGTGAAGAAGGCAGAAGGACATGGTTTTAGCTTCATCACAGATGCCAGAATAAATACAGATCATATACAAAAAGGGACCAGAATAACCTCATGATGTCTAAAACATACTGTAATTTTACTTGGTCATTTACATGCACTAAAACATACTGTATTTTTACTTGGTCATTACTGTATTGGATCCAACACTTGGGTTTACAATGGCAGCACAACATTTGAAAAAAGCATGTCCTCAAAGAAATCGAGATTCTTCTTACCCCAGGAGGCTGTGTCTGCAAAATTTCCATGGCTTCAGCATCATTCAGACCAAGCTGCAGCCACACAGGGTGAGTATGGAGGAGCTTGTCCAATATGCTTAGCTTGTTGGATAGGCTGTCATATCCAGAGTCCCGGGGGCAGCTTTTTACATCATTTTTCTCAGGAGAGACATTATCCATGTCCTTTATTAGACTGTGGAAAATTTAGAAAAAAAATTAGACATGCTAACCTCCTATGAACACTCAGGTCAGCGAACAGAATTATCACAAAGCTCATGGGAGTGCTGACACTCTGGGCTGGCACTTCTCCTACTGAGTATTCTTCTATTTAGCATACACAAAAATTCTCTTTAAAGGTTCTTAATTCAAAGCCAGCTTGAAGATAAGCCATATCATTCTTCTGTGAGGTTGGAGAAATTCACCCATCACTTCAGGTATAACAGTATGCGCAGATGTGACTGAACATTTCACTTGCCTCCTTTGGTGTGCTAATATACAGGAAAACTTCTCTTCAAGGATATTTAGGCAATTCAGACACTTTTATTCCCAGATCAATTGCAAATGCTGCAACCCACAGAAATCTTGCTCTCTCCTGTGTCCAGAAAAATCTGTTCAATACTCAGACAATGGAGCAACCCACTGTGTATTGGTGATCACTGCATCAGACACAAAAACTTTGTTTGGAGGGATTATTTTCACAACACAAGTCCACAAACCAACATCACTCCACCTTATGCCCAGACTACTATCCCTGCTCCAGCAGCTCTATTGCCTTCACATCTGCATATCCATCTTTGCTCCCCTCTGCTAAGAAGTCAGAGTGGGAGGAGGTAAGAAAGAGATGAGAAATCCAAGAAAGAAACAAGAAAAAAATGTTAAACCCCCAAATAACCCTCCCTAAGGCACAGCTTCCTTAAAAATATGTCATAAGTAGAAGTTACTTCTTATCGTACTCCTGCTAAGTTCTGTAAATACTTTTTCCCATTTTGCCATGAAAGGTCCTTTCCTCACATTTTAATACTACATGTCCCAGGATCAGAAACAATGAAGGAATTGTAAATTTATGCCCAAATTCCTTTGGCTATGGATTGACTGCTATGTGAGAAATAAAGGCCAAGCAAAGTGTGAACATGGCAAAGTAATATAAGGTTAAAATTTATTTGGGGCAGGGTATCTAAAGTTACTGCTGCATTCAGTAATGAAGTACAGTTCTTGAAAGCTACAGATTCTTGTTATTAAAAATCCAAATAAACAGAATACTTTGAGAACACCTTTTGTTATGCAAAGCTTCACCATCATCCATATAATACAGAACACCCAGTACAAGTGCATGTGTGTTGCTGGCTCAAATACCTCACTTTTGAGCTAGAAGTATATCCTGTGATTCTCCCCATGCTATAAATCACTATGGAGCAGTTATTCTGGTAACAGCTTCCTGATGACAAAATTTAGGAATGACAAAAAGCACCCTGCAATCTCAATCAACTCCCTGAGATGTCAGGCAGAGGATGTGTTCCCCTTACAGACATTTTTGTGGCAGGAGAGGCCCTGGGCAGCAGAGGGCAACACAGCTCCACCTCCCCACTGCACATGGTGCAGCTCTCCTGAATTCCATGTTTTGGACAGGCCCTAAGAATCACTAACAGCATTTACTATCCTCATTATGCCAGCTACTGTACCCTCAGCAAATGGGTAGGGAGTTCACAAGCACAGGAGCACTGAATACCTAAAAAAAAAAAAACAAGCAAAGAGCCTCTCAGCCCCCTACACAAAACCCCACACCAAAGAAATTAAGAACCCACCAAATTAAAACCCACCAAGTAAACAACATAAAAAACCAAATTAACAAACTGCTTTCTTCTAGCTTTGTTCAGCAACTTGCAGCATCTCTTGAGCAGGCAAGAAAGGAAAGTAAATGGGGAAGAGAACTTTCACTATATGATCAGATAAGTACAGGCAAAATCATTTGACTTTTCATTGCCTAGATCAATTACCACTACCAGTGTTTGCCTCTTTCTTTTTTCCTCTTTCTGTTTGCTTATTTATGATGTGATGCTTTTCAGATTTCCAAGGCATCTCAAGTGCAGATGATTTCCCCCCATTCCCATGAGCATCAGGAGCTTTTACTAACTGCCACTATGCCTTCAATGGGCACAAAATAGACATAAATTATAGACATTGGTTGCAGGAGAAAAAACAGACCTTGGGTGCAGGAAGGAAGTACTTTTGACATTGGTCATGACCAAGTCCAAAACTGCCTCAGTAGGAATACTGGGTTCTCTTTTCAATCAGTCCCAGAGCCTAGTGTTGCAATGGATGAATCTCCAAAAAGTCAGATCATGAACCACAAAAGAGTTTTCCTGAGCTGTACCTCCAGTAAATATTGCTCAGAAATTTCCCATTCTCCCTCAGGGCCGGTTAGATGGATTACAAACCAAAGGGAGCTGTGGCAAAGTGCAAGTTATACACCAATGCTGGCTGCAAGCTTAGACAGATAAGAAATCATTTCCACTCCCTTTGGTCAGGAGGTGAAAACCAAATATGATGCAGGGAGAATATGTCCAAGAAGGAAAAGTTTTTTGCCTACTATAGACAGCTACCTCACGTTCAAAAGAAGGTGTGCAACTCGTATGAGCAAGAATGTCGGCATTGCTTTCTACCACAAAACCATCTAAAGCTGGCGAGAGTTTGCACAAGCACATAGGGTCACAATGTTCCTCTTTGGTATGACTGGCTTTGTGTTGTCCCACACCCCCTGGACCACCATAAATCAGCAGACTAATTTAAATGGGAGGCTATCAGGTTTGTGGAACCTCCTGGTACTTAAGTGCACAATCCCTCCCACATACTGAGATCCAAGGAGGAAGCTCTCTGACCTACATACAAAGGCACCTCCCTGCTGCAGCTGCTTCTGCTCCCTCAAGAAATAAGCCAGCGATTATGAATATCTGATCATGACCAGAATTTCTGCCACTCCTAAACACTAATGGTTCAAACACCACCAATGCAACTCAGCTAAATCAGCTCTAGAATGTTATTGTAATATGTGGTCAGGTAAACTGGAATAGAAACACTTAAAAACAGTTATTTCCTATTCCCAAATAATAAAGAAGGCAGAGAGAAAAATCTAACCTGGTGAATTCTGGAAAAAGCACATCTTGGAAAAACCACACCTGACAAACTACATGCAACCTACTAGAAGTCACTTCCCAAGGCCTGGGAGCAAATGCAGTAAAAAAGACCCCACTGGTATGTTTTGACAGCCTATTTGCAGTGGTCTAGCACTACTGAGCATCATATTCCCAGTTTGTTTTTTATTCTTAAAATAATTTTAATTAATGATCTGGGCATCGAACATACAGTCAAACCCTGACACAAGGGAATTCTCGAAAGTTGTTATGTGTTAAGAGTTAGACATTTGGGATGTCTAATTATTTGGGATGTGTGTGTAACTACTTTGGAAAAAAATTGCATGAAAAGAATAAACCACTTGAATTAATGAGCAATGCATTAATTATCTCAAGTGTACCAAACAAGAGTAAGAAGTTGCTGTAACCTAAATGCTAGCAAAATATGCTGTATATTATGCAACAACTAAATTCCTCTACTAGTTTTACTTTCAGGTTAGAGGATGTTTGGTAGGTTTGTTTGTGTTATTTGTTGGGGATTTTGGAAAAAAAAAATTCCTCATAGAAGACAATCTGACCAGGTCACATTAAACTCAAAATTGAAACTCAAATCAGTCGTAATGGATGGTCTAATTCAGAGCTGCTACATGGTTTTCCTCTTCACTGGGAAAGGTAGGTTTCAACACTACTCATGATGAACTAAAGAAAGCATATGATTCATGCAAGTTTCCTTAGTTTTGAGAAAACCCATAAATACATGGGAAGTTCAGAGAAGTAATTGCCAAGATAAACAATGCTGTGCTGCATCCTGATTAGACTTAGCTCACAGTAAAAAAGACAAGGAACAGGCTGAAGCTTGTAACCAGGATGATCCTTGGTTATGATGCGAACCTTGCTCCAGCCCCACCGAAGTTAACCACCTCACAGTTAACTCAGTTTGACTATCCACTGCAAAATGCCTGGATTTCTGTAAATCTAACAGCTTTTATTCACCCCAGCCCAGCCTATACAGTCAAACTGAGTATCAGCTGGGAGGGGCAGAGGGTCACTGATAACTTCCTCCTGCATCCATTAAAGCTAAAAGAACAGGACAAGGTAGCTGGGAATAAGGTTTCTGGACCTTTGCCCACCTGTCAGCAGTAACAGAAGTGGTTCTCTGTGCAGGATAGAAGATGGCTCTACTGAAGTGAGTAACCACTGTGGAAAAGACAGCGGTGAGAGGGCTGCACAGTGCAGGGGACAAGGCAGGGAGCAAAGCTCTGCCCCGTTCCTTCCACAGGAACAGAGAAGGAAGGGAATAAGCTGCTGCAGCTGTCACCACCATCCCTAAACCATTGCACAGGCACTAAGTGCCCCCAGAAGCCTGGAGCTTTGCAGCCTTCCCTCCAGAGGGACAGCAGGAAGTGTCAGCCCCTCATGAACATTCTCACAGATACGCAGGGGACCTGAGGCCTCCTAAAAGATCATCCAGGTGCATCCAGTTGCCATCAGTCCCATCTCACATGCTCCTGGGCTGCCATTGCATGCAGAAGCTCTCTTGTTTCCCTTTCAAAGGTCACTGGAATGGCAGGACAGAAATCTTGTCCCACTCATTTCCTTTTCTGACAACTCTGCTCATTTGCATTATTGAGATAAATGTCTGCCCTGGGAAAAAGGCCAGGCATCAAAAAAGTGGGATACTGAAACAGTCCCCCTTAAAACACACTTTTGCAAGCCTTTTTTCTTTTTTTTAATCTGGCTTTTACATATTTACAAGCCGAAGTGCTATGTCCTTGAATCATTCTTGATATAACTTGAGCCATATATATTAAAAGGAGAGATGAGCCCAAAATAAAGGAGTATATAAGGTGAGAAGTATAAATCTGAAAGTCACCACATAACCACAAAAAAACCTGCACCACAATACTAAGGTTGCAGACACACAATTTCATGTCCTTATTTTTCTGAATTCAGCTGAGAGCTCTGCAACTGCTGCCTTTCCAGAACTGCTCTGGGTGTCTGTGGGTACCTGCTAAGGTGGAGAAAGAGTGAAGAAAACAGATATTCTGTTGGGCTCAAATTTCCCTAGATGCAAATCCAAAGGTCATATCAAGACACCAACTTCTGAACACACAATAAGAAGAGCAAACTACATTAATTGCCGAGTTTTAAATTAACTACAAAGAAATAAAGTTATGACAGTAAACACAGCCTTGTGAGAATTCTAGTTTAAGCAAGAACTCTGGAAAACCTTTGTTGAAATAACTATAATATTGCTCAGTAGCTGTGTATATATTAAAAAAAGGTGTCAGTGCACAACTAAATTGCATAATTTATACTGACTTCGATACACCTTCTTCTTTACATAGAAGCATGATGATCAGATGTAGTCACAGTAGGCTTCACTTTAGCTCATTTATTCAGACTTCATATTTCACATCATCATCTTGAAGTGACAGAAAACAATTTTTTTGATGGCTAATATTACTTTTCATGGGAATTGCATTATTCACTTTTTATGTTAGGTTTACTTACATATCTTAAACAAAAATATATTTGCAGTCAAGATTAACAAATTAAGATTAAAAATCCATTAAAAATCCATAAAAAGAAAACTCATGATCTGTAAAATGAGGAGGTTTAGTTGACTGTTTCCAGCTAAGTGCTTCCACAAAGATTTTAGAATCAGTAGACCTTAGCCTTTTATGCATATGATGTATTCAAAGATACAAGAAGCCTGTTCTTAACTGAAAAGTAGCCGATGATCTCTGAAGTTAATTAGCTGAATTCACAAAATTAAGAAAGTATCCTTTCTGTCCCTCTAAAAGAACTGTGCTCTGCAAAGCTTTAGAACTTGAATAATGTTCAACCAGGGCCATAGCCAAGGACTTTAATTAGTTCAACTGCACTTGGACAACAAAGCTGCTGCTTAATGTTTTTGAAAATAATCTACACATGCTTTGCAGTAAGTTTTAGCAGATTCAACAGAATTGATTGGAAGAAAAAGAGGTAAAAATCTTGGATGAAATTCTAAAAACAATTTTCCACTTCATTAACTCACTGCTAGAAGAACAAAGCCCACCAGCTACAGAGCTGGCCAAGACCATGCAGTCAGATAACACAACACCTACACTGGTTGCTTTCCTCTTGCAACCAATATTTCAGGTAAGTACAAAAATGTGTTATTTTGTTAACACAACAACTAAAATATTGTTTATCCTCCAGATATCAATTTAGCAGATGTTACTGTTCAAGAAAAGCCAAAATGCTGAAGTCCCATTCTGCCCACTTAAAGGCACAATTTTATTTTTTTATGTGCAAGTTACTCATATATAAATTAACTGAAACACATAACCCACATATGCATCTGCTAATAGCAGTCAAAATTTTACTTCCTAACCTGAGAGCATAAATAAATCATGTTATTGTTTCTTGAATCTTCAAAGAGCCACTGGAAGCAATGGACATTTTGTCTTTACAGAGTGAAAGCAAAGCTGGCCACCAACAATGGTAATAATGTTAGTAGTTTCCTGCTTTAGACATTCATCACTATCCAAGGTTTTTAACAAGGAAGTAGAAGTGAAGCTCAGTTGCAATTAGAAGGTACTAAGGCAAATACACTGAACAACTGAATCTCCTGCACAAAGGCAAATTCCTTGGATCAAGAGCAAGATAATCTACACCTCCTATGCTGCCAGGGAGAAAAGTGCTAGGACATAAGTCACCCAAAAAGAAAGCACAGTGAAAACATTCCTGTCATGGTAGACTCTCCAGAACCATGAAAATAAACATTTTAATCACCTTTGCCAATCAGCAGATTCATCTTCCACTGTGAGATCTGTCTGTACCATCTCCTGTTTCAGTTCTCCGATTTCTGAGGCAATTGTATCAATGAGCTGGAAAGGGACAAAAATAGTATGACATCAAGTGAGTGGAAGAGGCGTGGAAAAGAAGCTGGGGCAAGTTGAGTCACCAGAAANTTTTTTTTTTTTTTGTAAAATCGTATCCTATTTGGACTTCCCCTTGCAAAGGAACAAGTAAGGGTTGGGGCCATGCATAAAGATTTTCAGAGGAAGAGTAATTCCTGATTTGTGTCAGTATAAAACCTTCCAGTTTGGCTAACGTTTTCATTTAAATGCATTAAATTTGCAGCCTCTGTGTATTACACAACATCTTACAATAACTAAATTATTTAACTTATTTAGCATTTACCTTCTCAAAAAAAAAGTTAGAAGAATTCCATGTGCAAGAGTTTTATTTCAGAAGGGACACTAAGCCAATATTATGATACTGAGGAGGATGAAAAGCAATGAAGCAAGAAGGGAGTGGATGACTGCTTTTCACATTAGGTTTTGGACTCCACTTGAACACAACAATTCAATTTAAAAAGAATTGCCTTGCAAACCTTCAGCTCAGGTAGAAGACCAACCTAATTCTGGGCACAAGAGCAAAAACCCATTTTAAGGTGGGCAAGATTAGCACTAAGGTTGCATCCCAAGAAATGCAGAATTTGCTAGTCAGACTTCAGGGAAAAATTTTGTTGAGCAGAAACCAACCACAAAATTTGCAAAGCCTGCCCTCTTGAACACTTCTTTGCAGCCAATGCATCCAATTTGCTTGTCATGCCATACCCTGACACCCTATAAACCATGGCAGGGTTCCCTCTCTCCTGCTGGGAGGGAACCTAATGGAAGGTATGCAGTGATGCAGTGATCTCTACCACCACCCCTGCACATCACAGCACATGAAGCAAAAACAGCTTTGGGGTTCAAGTCAGAACAGTTTTCACAGCTGCCCTGAAGTTATGAGCCTGAGTCCCACTCAGGGCAGGCAGGTCAGCACAGCAGCATTTTTAAAGAATTGCAGGCATCATTTTCCTAAATAGTTTTCCTCCACCTCTGGAATTCACACTCTCCTTTGCTGAGCTGGATTATTCCAATCAATTCAAAAGAAGTTTTAGTCTCTGATTACAACTGGCCAATTCCAATAAATAAGCTTTATGTAAGAATTAATTACTCACACCCTAAGGGTTTTTTTCTGTCCAAGTCATAACTCCCAGTGTTGGAAATCATATAAAGTTTAACATTTTTTAATATAACTTTACCTAGGGGGTTTGTTTGCCTTTGCCCAGGGGGAAAAGAATTGAAGTCTCTTTTTGAAGGACTGTTCCACCACTCCAGACCTGATGAGCAGCAGCATCTCAGCAGACTGAGAGCAGCACAGAAGATACACAAAAGATAACAACCATTAACAAATGTCAACTCCAAACATCACCCCTGGCATGATCTGAGACTCCTTGTCTGGGAAGAGATAGGTAAGAGAATGAAGAATGAGAAACTTATTAACATTAAAGGTGAATTAGTTGGGACCAGTGAACACTGTACCAATGAATTTCTCTGGGTTTTGACTGAATGTGAAACATCTAGTAAAGACTTGTGTGACTGAATGATTTTCTCTGCACAACAGGGCAGTGTGTGGATGAACTAGTTTCTGTTGCACATCCTGGCAAGAACAACATCCTGACCAGAATAAAGTAATGCCTTAATTATCTAGCACTAAAGATGGTTGTTGAAGTTTTTGTTTTTCTCTTAGTTTCAGTGACACCAGCCATATGTAGCACTAACACTGCAAAGACATTCCACCTGCTGATTCCCAAACACCCCTGAGTCACTGCAGCCAGATGTGAGCAATGCCTCCCTGATCATTCGAAGGGGCAGCCGAGGAACCCAGGCCAGCCTCAGGGAGAAGCCGGAGTGGGGTGAATTTATGTATTGCCAGCAAAGCACCCCTGCACAGCTGCTCCAGCTGGCGACTGCATAAAAGCTGAGCTGCTACTCCCCTTGAATCAGCTCTGCACAAGGAGCTCCTCTTCATGGGCAGCATCACCTCAAGTCTTTGCATTTTAAGACCAACTGTGGCCATAAAGAGCCATCGCAGTGGTGTACCCTGTTCTCTGACACATTTACAGAGACTAAGCGTCCTGCAGGCCAACAGCCTGCACAACAAAGGAGCTTTTCAGCACCTCTCCCTGCAAAGCATACTATGTATGAGCTCTCCGAAGAAGCCTCCATGTGTTTTCAGCCACCTCCTCCATGCCTGCTTTGCTGTGTTGCTACCTGGCTGGCAACTGAGTTAACTCTGTTAGCGAGCTTCGACCAGAGCTGCGACAGAACCCACCTCCCTCCCAGAAAACAAAATCTTGGGGAGCTATGGCAAAGAACTCTCATCCAAACTGTACTAACAGCAAAGTAATCTTAACGCTTTTGAATTTGTATGCCTGCCTCAAAGAGAACACTGAAGTAATTATCATTCCTGAGAGGAATTCTTCCATGTTTAGAAACTTTGCTTCTTTTTCTAAAGAGGACTTAAATGAAATGGCACATTTCAAGCAACCTTATGCTCACATTCTATTCTACAGGCTAAATTTCTTGGGTATACTACATAGCCTCGGTGACAAATCAGCCTTAGTCTCTGAAAAGTCAATACATTCTGGACAAGGAAACCAGGTCAGTGTGGCATCAAACCCCAAACTGACCTGGGAAGTTCCCCAGGATGGCGCACACACTGCAACCCAACTGAGACTAATCACATACCACCATGTTCTCCACCTGAACTAAAACACTGACCTCTAAGAAGAAATCCCTCATTTTTTTCTAGAATAAACCACAGCTATTTTCTACAAGTTCCAACTAATTTTCCTTAAATTCTCTTTAAAGTTGCTCTTCTCTTGTTTTAAGAAAAGAAAGTCTTACAAATTTGCATCATTTCTCTATCCTTGCAATTAATTGACACATACTGTTACAACAGCATTTTTCTATCAAAATAACGTAAGGCATACCCATGATTTTATGACAGCATTTCCCAGTATTTAGGATCAATGAAACTTCTGGTGATTATACAGAGCACATGATACACACAACTAGCATCATACAAGATGAGCTGTTAATAACACATTTCTATAAAACCCAGGAAGGATGTTGGGTACTATTATTAGCTTCAGCCCTGAGGAAACAAGCAGCAGCAGAAGGCTCTGCCTTTTTAGTGCAAGGCTAAGAATATCAGAATTCTTCAAAGAGACTTCTCTATTTGCAACAAGTGTGGTAGGTACCTCTTTGGCTAGAAATAATGGGAAAACTCACCCCTTTGTTTTAACAGACTTGAAACCAACACAGTACGAGGCAACTTCCAAAGGAAAATGCAACTGAAGAGGATGTATAAATTTATCAGAGGCCACAATTAGTGTAAAACAGCATACATGAGCCCAAAGACTTAAAAAGTAATCAGAAGAAATCTTTTGGGGACTATTTAGGTCTGTGAAATAAATATCCTGCTATGCTACAGAAAGAGGAGGTTTACCTGAAAAATGCATATGGAAGTATGACATCATCTCAGGTGGTTAATTAATCAGTATTTCTTAAAAAACTAAATTAAAATGAGATCTTATATAACGTGATAAAATAGCTATTTTTGTGTGTAATTATTTTCCTTTGGAATTTATTTCTATTTATAATAAATAGAAATTCCAAAGGAATTTATTTCTATATTTATATATAAAGCACTGTTCTGTAAATTCATAAGACACTACAGCATAACCACTGTAAACCCAAATAATAATTATGACTCAGGCAACATGAATTCACATAGCAGCCCAGTACAGTATTGTCTAACCAAATCTATCCTAAACATTAGATTGCCAAATACCCATGTACTAACTGTTTACATTCCTAACATCCATGAATGAAATAATGAAATGCAAACATCTTAAACCACAGCATTTCCTTTCATAATGCACCACACTCTGCTTACTGTCAATTGATTCTGAGCTCAACAAGACTGAGCTCAGCTTTTGGGAGCTGGCAAGGGTGAGAATGAAACTCCTACACACATGGTCACAAACATGGCACCTCAGCACCCCAGCATTCTCTCACCACAGCACATCTGTTCTGCTTTGCATCATTCAGGATGTTGTACAAGCAGCAAAAATCAGAGCCAATGTGTTCACCAGAAGTAACTCCTGTTGGGGGCCTACCAAGGGACTCCAGTCACATTTGTGATGCTGCTCTATTGACACTCACATCACTGCCATGCATCAGGGAAAGCACATGCCCTGGACCAGATATAGACAGTGCCTCTCCCAGAACCCCAGCATAACTACAGCTCTTATTACCCACTTGAACAGTTTCCTGTTCCCAAGAAGAAGACAGGTGTCTTTGATTTGATGTATGTTCCCAGACATTTCTAGAAAAAACTGTGTGACAACTGAATTCCTGTTTTTTTTTTTGTGTTGAAATGTAAATAAGCTTGTACAGAGAATTAACAAAACTGCCATCATTCTAAGAATGCACTTGGCTGAAAAAGTCAGCCAAGATGACCACTGCAGAATGTTTCCAAGCCCTGAGATTTACAGGAGCTCAAAAGGAAAAGGTAAGACAGGTGCTTCTAATCTGGCAAGGGGACATGGCTGAAGACAGCAAGATCAGTATCAGACTGGACAAATGAGCCTCAGCACTTACCACTCCCCCTTCCTGCCAGCATCTCATTTTTCATCCTTTCTGGAGACCTGCATCCTCTTTGGCATCACATCTTTTCCTTCCTGTTTTGATAAGCAGAATGTAGCAACCCTCACAGAGGGCCCTGTGTGAAGAGGTGGCCAAGTGCCAGAGATGAGCCCAACTGGGAACACTGCTTCTGGACTTGTGCAAGCCTCTGAATACAATCCAATATTTTGATACATGACTGCAGATTCTGGTTATTTTGCATAGTGAGCTATGAATTCTCAGGGCCACTGACATTGTTCAGTGTCTTATTCATCAAAAAACAAAGTTTTACCCGATGCTTGGTTTTGGAACAGAAAAGCTTTACTGGTGTTAAAACCTCTGATGCCAGTTCAGTAAACATTGGAACATTTTGACGAGAAGGAGGATAATTCAGTAAAGAGAACATTTGTCAGAGACATATATTCAGCCCCTTGCCTTACCACAGACTCTCTCTGTAACCAAGCTATTCAGTCCTAGAATTATCCAAGATTAACCCTATTTTTGCCTCATTCTTACTACTTGCTGGCTCTAAGCATTCACCAATTAGAAAGTTTAGAGTCTACAGAATTTAGCCTCTAAAACTACAGACTTCTGTCTAAAATAGGGACAATACTTTTTCCCTTGTGTATTAGCAGTCAAAACAATGGCTGTGAAAAACACTAAGAGATGGTTAGAAGCTGTAGCAATGACAACTACTTAAGAACCAGAAAAAAAAGATAAAGTAGATAAAGCTGGACTTTCCCACTGGAATTTGTCAAATATTCTGGCAAATGTTTCTGAGAATGATAAGATACTCCCTTAAGAAGATTTAAGTGCCCTGAGAATATGCATACCAGAGTGGTCAAGGTTTCTTAGGCAACTGCAAACTAACAAGCACAACATGAGAGCCATATGCAAGTACAGGGCACAGTCTGTGCATGTGGGAGAGCATTCTGAAGAATAGATCAGCAGGGATAAAAGGCTGTATCTCGATTACCAGGTCTCCTAAGCACAGACAGACAAGGCAAATTAAAATAATGGAAACTCAAAAAATCTGATGTGCCAAGGATTTTTGTTTGCTCACTAGATCAGCAGTAGCAAACAAATGTAACTATTGTCACAATTCTTTGTCACATATTGTCACAAATATTGTCACATGGAGGAGGGAGGGAAAAAAAGGGTAATCTCACTGTACACACACAAGCTACCAGGTGCACTGCACACAGGCTGGGCACACTAACTGCCTGCAGCTTCCAATCCCACACTCTGTGCTCAGAACCACGGTCCAACAGTGCAACTTCCCTGGGATGATGAGAGGTCTGGAAAAGTAGCTTGGAGGCATCTTTTTCCCTGCCAACATGTCCTTAAGAAAATCTATGAACTTAGTTTTGTAACTGACAATGTTTCTTAAAATTGCCCTGGCAGACTCCATTCCTAATCATTAAGAGTAACTGCAACCCCATAATAATAAACAAAACAGCTCTTTCAGCATCTATTTTCTAGCTAAGGATTACACAAGGAGATCCCAAAGGACTGCAGAAAATGACTGGCTGCTTGCTTACAGTCCCATCTGACATCAGGAATCCTTCACCATACATGCAAGAGACAACCTAGAGATATTTCTTGGAAATGAGACAGTTCCTTGCTGTGATTTGAAAAATAGGGCTATTCTCCCTATTTGGCTGTAGAGTGCTATCAACAAGGCTGGTGTTTGTGCTTCTGAGTTATGAGAGGTAGCTGAAGTGTGTTGCAGAACTGAGAGGTGATTCCTGTCACTTGATAACCCTGGTAATTCCTGGGCAGGACAAAAGGAAAACACAACGTCACTGCAGCGCTGATGTCACTGCAGCACTGATCGTTCATCCCTCGAGATTGCCATAAGGGAAACTTCGGCCCCAGAGGAAGAGAAGGAATGGAAACACCAACACTCCCAAGATGGCAATGTTAGCATCTTTCACTGGAAGAAGCTACAGCAAGTGATGAATATCCTAAGGGATAAGATCACGGTAAGTTAATGCAGTGCTCAGAAGCACTTGTAAATTTTGATGGCTCCCTAAAGCAAAACCCTGCCCAGCAAGGCAGCCACTGCAACCCTGACACATAGTTAACAGGATTCAGTCATCTTTTGAAAACTGCACTGGTAACTTCTACTGCAGCCTGGCTTTTTGGGATGCCAGCTGTTCTCAAAATAGGCAAGGAAGTGAAACCAATTTTCAATCCAGTAATGGAAATCATAAACCTGTGCCACAACTTTAAATGACACAAATCCAGTTTATGAAGGCTTCAATAATTTTATGCCTGTGCATAATAAAGTTTATGTTCTCAGCATTAGCAGCAAAGAAAGCCATGACCTATTTTACACCAAATATTCTATTCCATGTACAGAAATAATATACATGAGAAACAACTGGGGGGTAATCTAGCCACAAATCTGCCTGTAAAAAGAAATGCTCAAGAAGTTTTACAGAAAAGGCTTACTATGTATTAGAGAGTACTGCACATTCTGCTGTATTCATTTCACATAAATCCACATACTTTATGTTCTGTATAAATATCCCATTTACCTTAAAGAAACTTCCTCTTTTGTCCATACAACGGGTTTTCATTGTCAAAGACGACATCTTCCCTGAGAAGAATCCACTGTATGCCTTGATCTCCTAAAAGCAGACACATATTTGTAATGGTTAGTCCAGTCTGTAGGAAATTCCACTGCAATTCTAAGCCACAGAAACAGTCACAAGTCTTCTGCCAAATGCTTTCCATCAACAACATTGTACTACTTTCTACCAGAGTCCTCACATATCCCTTCAGTCCATTATTTTTCCATAAATTGCTTCAAAAAGACAGTGCTACTCAGAGTTCCATATCTCTCCCTTCTTTTCACAGTTGATCCTGTAGCTGTGACTAGACTTTAATGTGCTCATTAAAAAGGAATGCTAAAACATAATGATTGCTTTCTTTGTTTACTTGACCTCAGTCTGCAGTACAAACAGCACAAAATGCTAGATGTCATTACAATCCACTGTCAAATATTACAGTATTAGCAGGACTTATCAGGAGGGGAAGAAACAGTTCAAAATCATCTACAAGGGAGAAAACACTCTACCACTGAAGTAAAACCCAACCAACAACAAGAAGTCCAAACACCCCCCAAAAAATGCTGCTTCAGGTTTCTAAAATACAACCAAATCATATTCAAGTCAGGAACTGGAGATGAAGTTAGGAAGAAGCTCCATTTTCTGCTATTGGGTAAACAGTTTAACATCCAGGACACTACACTAATGCGTCCATCACGCGAGGAATATCAAGAGGGTGATCTCCATCTGAAAGTAGAGTAGCAGAGTTCCTCTAAAGTCACAACCAATTCACTCCAGTAATTTGTGAATCAGCTTCTGAACTAAGCAGGAGCCAGTTCCATGGCTAAAAAGTCCTTCTAGGATTTTTACAGGTGAGCTGTAATTGTATTTAAACAGCCTAACTCTTCTTACCCACGTTTTCCAGCCGCATAGAAGGGAGTTGTTGGAAGTTTCAGCTACCAAAATGGCAAATAATGCAAGTGCAAAACACAGAGCAGAAACAGAGACACGGCTTTTGATTTGACACAAGCAGAACTTAAAATAAAAATGGCTGTTAGCAGCAGTGAAAAACAAGTTTAATGGTGTGGCCGAAGACGGAGATGGAACAGAACAAAGAAGCTGGGACAGAGAATGCTCCAGGTAAAAACCCAAATTTGACACATACCCCACACCAAACACATGCTTCTGATTCCCTCTAATGCCTTATGAGAAAGAACAGACACAGGTAACGAGGACCAAGGCAGAAGGAGGACCTTAAATGAAAAAAAGTGTTAAATGAAAAACCTCAGGAAGCAAAAGTACATGAGAAAACTGACAGGTACAAGCAGGAGAAAAGAAACATTTTAATTTCAACACATAGCAGGATACTTTAAATAGTTCACCTTGTTTCCAGAGGTCCTACAAGAGCACTAGAAGAGGTTACATATTTCCACTTGGATTCTAATTTAAAAGCAGCCATGCCAAGAAGCTCAGGAACCTGCCTGTTTTCCAGACAGGTTTGCAGATTTTGAGGGCTGAAAGAAAAATCCTAAATTCTGCATTTTTGTGAAAACTAAACACATGGGGATGAGCAAGAAAAGACAAAAAAATGTGCTGGGGAATAAAAAAAAAAAAAAACCAAAACCTAAAAACAAAAAATTCCAACTTTCTTCCTAAAACAGTTTATTTAAAGGATACAGTCCTGGTGAAGCTCTAAAGAATTGTGAACTGTGTTTCTTTACCTAGACATGTGCCTAAATAAATTGACAGCACTAATCCCATAAGAGATGATGTTCAGTGAAGTGGGTGTTTTTGCAGGTGTTATTAAATGAGTTAAGCTCTATCTACTCATTTGCCACATACACAAGGGTATAGAGCAGTTGTTCTCCTCTGGGGTGCATAAGAAATTATATTAAAAAAAGGTCTTCTTTAGATCAATTCTAGAAAGAAAATTTGCACCTTTAGAGTGTTAAGGCAGAGGGAGACCCAAGAAACCCAGAAAAGAATTAGAATAAAACCTCAATTTTCCAAGTTGATCCTATTCCATTAATGACAACACCAAATTAAATGACACAAGAAAAAAACCCAGAGATTTTAAAGGAATTACATTAGAGGGTTATAAGCAAGATCTTGCAGCTGTCTACATGTCTAGTCTCAGTCATTAATCACTCTATTTTCAAACAACAACCACTTCACAGGAAACCTCATGAGTTTAATTTTTTTTTTCAATTTAACCACAAGGATGTCTTCATGAAATCCCATTACCAAAATAACAACATGCTGGGATTTTTACATTCTCCACTCAAATGTACAGAGGAAGGAAAACACACAAATACACAGTTTTCGCCCTTCAAGAAGTGGTATGACTCCAGTCAGAAGAAAGCCTCAAATAAAACCACTGCTTATTTCACTTGTAAGAGGTTCTGCAGTGCTAAACTTCTTCATAACTTGTATTACTGTCACTACTTATGCAACATTACTTCTATCTGTAGGACCTTAACTCTGAGCCTCAGCTGGGCTCTTCTCAGCTCCCCATAGCCAGTGAATCAATCCCCTACACCTTCTGTGGTTACAATGTAATTTCAAACTAATTTAGAGTAACTTAAATAATGTTTCATGTTTGAATGAATTTTAGTATTTCTGACTCAAATCAGAACAATGGGAAACACTGTTGGGCTTTTTTGTGTTAGTTGGGAAGGGTTCTTTTGGTGCAGATACTTCTTTTTCACCACCCAGTACACAAGACACTAGGGCTCTCTGGTAAAATGGATGGCCAGGCTGGGTACAACATCCCAAAACATGGGGCGGGCTCCCACCTCAGAGCTGAGAGGTACCTACACCTCATGCAGAAACATCTGCAGAAAAACAAATCTACTGTCAGGAGGTTTCATTTCTCTACACAGCTGTGCACATCTGATGCTTACTCAGATCCGAAACAGGCTAGGAAACCACTGCTCTGAAGATGTCCTTGTTGAGTTTGGACCATATGAGGCTGTCAGAAACAAAACAATCTCCCTCCTTAGATTGGGAAGTTAGGTGGAGAAAGTCAGCAAAGCATGTCATCTCCTGTACCTACTGGAGAGATGCCTTTCCTCCTCCTCCTGTGTTCCAGGCACTGAGGAAGAGAGCCCAGACAGATTCACCCAGACACTGGCCAGGTGCTGCCTGCTCAGAAACCCACCTGGAAGTGTCACCAGGCTGGAAGAGCCAGCTCACTGGGTGATTCACGTGGTCTTTTGCCTGGCCATCCGGAGAGAAGCCTTCTCTGTGTCCCAGTGCTTTGTTTCAGCTCTGTGGGCAGCAGGTGCCAGACAGTTCCTACCCATAGCGCTGCCTACCTGCAGCTCCCCACATCCAGGACGGAGCTCCCGTGCGTGTGACCAACAAGACTGGGCAGGGAGAAGGCATGATCTGTCTGCTTGGCAAACTTCCCTCAAGTCCAATGCTACTGCATGGATGCTCATGTCCATGCAAGCTGTATGTTTCAAAAAACCAGGTGCCTTTCATCTTTCCTTCATTCCCTTCTCCTGCTGGTTTTCATTCACAAGTGAATGCCAGAGCACCTTTCACATCCTTGTATGCAACCTGACTTCTAACTCCTCATCAAAACAGATCCTACTTTATTCCCTCTACTGCAATTTTATTTGGATTTTTTTAATGTTATTATATTTAACTATATTAGAGTCAATGACCACCTCACTGGACTTTTCAGGATCCTTCCCTTTAATCCTCTCATTCCAATCCTGCTTTTACAAAGCAAAACATCCTATTTTCTTTAGCTGAAAGTCCTAGCAAAGATGAGACAGTCTGTCTGTATGCCTCCCCTGCACTCAGCCACAGCAATCTGAGGAATGTATGAAGTCCCTGCCCACAAATCCTCCTTATCCCACCTCTGCTTGGTTTCCTAAAGAATCAAGGATATCCAAATCTACCAGCTTCCTGTTCCTTAGGTTTTAATTAGGATTTATGATCTTTTGGCCAATTTAACAAGACATGAGGAAAGACTCTAATACAGACAAAAAGATAGCAGGAAGAGACTACATATATGCCACCACTCAAGGAAGAGATCCACAGCCTTCCTTTTGCGGACCCACGGAATTATCACTTTTTTCCCTGCATTTTAAATGTAAGCTATCCAATTGAAGAAACTCAGTCTGCCCTCTTTCATTCTCCATCTGTAAAGGCTGTGCAATCACTGAGCCCAGACTCCCATAGAAACTACCTCAGGCAAATTAAAAAAGGGTATTACTCTTCTGCAGCCAAGAAAACACAGGAGAAAATACCAGTCCAGACCTTAAGCATGAGCTGGCAAAGATCAGCTGAGAGGCTAATGCTGACTGCTACCTGCCAGTGCATTCCCTTGGGGAGTGGGGTACAGCTGGAATACAATCCCTACTGCCCCATAACATGGAAGAAACAGAAAACCATGGAAGCCAGGTAGAAGCTACTACAGATGTACTTGTAAACCTACAGTGAATTAGTATCATATTACAATCAATTTTTACAGCAATTTATAAATATATACTAATAAAACAACTAAAATCAATTTGTTGAACCCATTTTCTGGTGGGTTAAAGTGGAAACCAGAGACAGGAAGGATAAATACATTCTACTTAGTTTTAAAAGGTAAAAAAACCTCACCCTGCTCAAATGCAATTCTACATTTGACAATGTGCCAACAGATATACACAGTACTTCAGATTTTCAGCAAATGTAATCATCCTCATGCAGTTCATTTTCCTGTTCTCCTATCGCATTTGCCAGTCCCTGGGAGCTGTGCTCATCTCTAACCTACAAAGCTCTGGTTTGTTCAATTACTCTGGCCTTATCTAAATCTTGGCAAAATTAAACTTTTCCTTTTGAAAGTATTTCCTCTGAGAAGACGACTGCAAACCTCCTTCCAGGAACACAGATACAACTGAGCACAGTATCACTTTGAAAATCTATCAAATAAGACCTTCAGTCTACAAAATATCACTTGTGCCAGGATCTGGCAGACCTCTCAACTCAAATGTTGCATTGTGTTAACACAGCTGTATCCACAAGCAAAATGCGAGGGGATTATGTAAAAAGAAATTCTAATTTCCATCATTCTTCTGGCTGCAAAAAGGGTTTAGAGTCTTTAATTCAAGTACTGCAAGGGCACATTACTTGTAGAAAACAAGTAAGATATAAAGCAAAAATGGCAAGTTCACTCTTTACACACCGGTTGATTTTTGCATTTTGCTATTTATTTAAAGAGTTTAAAAAACTTTGGAAGTAACAAAAATTCCCTCACCCTTCTTTTTCTCCAAGCACTCTTTATACTTTAATCTTTGCTACCTGAACACAATGTGTTTGTGTGAGCTGCTCCCTGAAGAAAGCCACGAGTATGATGTCAGTGAGTACTTCTCAGTCAGTATTTCTGCCCTCGATGTAAAAAAGATCTTACAAAGATAGATATTCCCTACACATGTAGGGCCCTACACATGCAGAAGGGCCATGACTGACTGTTTGCAATCCTTTTCAGGAAAAAATACTGTCCTCATAAACTGCAAAGGAAAGAGAAATATGCAAATCTCCGATCTTTTCAAAGGCAATGAGGGGGTCACAGTGGTCACTATATCAATGCAGCTCATCTCACTTAACATAACAATGCTGTTAAATCACAGGCAGCTCTCCAAGGACTCCACTTCACCATGCATTAAGCCACCACATAACAGCCAGTTATTAAGAAACTGTCACCCCGACAGACCAATTTTCAGGGGCTGTGATCCAGCCTATGCAGCAGTCATGACATAATTATCAGAGTCAGCCTAAAGTGGGAACATCACTGCCAGACTTATCCACTGATCTTTCTACATCTGGTTTCAGCCAGTCATCACTCCTGCCTCAACCAATCTTCTGCCTGCAGGCTTATTTTTTCCCTTGATTCCAGATCCTATTCACTGGCAGCCTTTTATGAGACTAAACGACAAAGAGGAGTTACTACTTTGAACCTGTTTTAACACACCACTCTCAGGAGAGGCTTTAAGTCCCATCAGATTTTGGGCAGATCCACTGTCTCACAGCTGTCTACCCATTTCTTTTATCTTCAAAGACATAAAATCAGAAATGAAAGCATCTGAAAAGGGCACAAGAATCAGCCTGGCTCTGCTCGCACCAACATGAGCAGACATGGCATCAACTCTTTCCAGCAGGAGCATATAGTTATGCAAATACTGAATGCCTCAGAAAAGCCAATCCCTAAGCTTTGTAGATCGTGGCACACCACTAGGAGAGTTCTGTTTGCTGCTAGCACTGTCTCTCTGTACCCCTTCCCAAGCTTCTTCTTCCTCTCTTCCACTAACAACCTCTTCCTGCTTGCTCCCGTGGCATACTTTCCACATTACTGAAAAGGAATAAAACCCCAAGTCATTTCCTCTGGCACAGAATTTAGTCATGGAGGATACTACCAAATCTCTTATAAGAGAACAATTGTTTGTTGATACATTCATGTCTTGTTTTGCCTCTGCAAATGTCAGAGAAATACATTTTAGGAAGAGATTGACTTCGATTTGGATAACCTTTCAGAAGGTTTCTATTCTTCCCAAATTCCCTGGCCTAGATACCTCATGAAAACCAGTGTTTCTTGTGCTATTTCTGTAATTTCCACTTACTATTCCTGCCAAAACCACTGGATAATAAAAATAAAAACATTCACAAGTGTTTTCAAATGTCTTTTAAAAGTTTAACATAGAGCTGCACTTCCTGGAATAGGCAAGAAAAATTGATTGAATTACAGTATTAGCTTCACGGTCTAGAGAAACTCCAGAATTCACAGTGACACTTTAATGCAAAGGGACATGGGGTTCAGCATCTGCATCTAGATGGGCATGCACAAGACAACCACTTGTTGGGCTTGACCATGACTTATTTTAGGCACCTGGGAAAAGCATCTCTTCCCTCTACTGTGAAATCCAGAGCAGGATGAGGGTTTCAGTGCTCAATTCTTAGCTCATACCTCCTGATCCAACAGAGGCATCAAAACAAAGCCATGTCCACCCCCGCCACCGCCAAAGATGACAATCCTCCATGCAGCAAGAGGGAAGAAGAGACCTGACTTGTGATGGTTCAGAGAGCCTGAACAATTCTATCTACTCACATATTTCCATGATCATAGAATTGCAGAATGGCTTGGGTTGGAGATCTGAAAGGGTCTCATTCCACCCCCCTGCCATGGGTAGGGACACCTTCCATTATTCCAGGTTGCACCAAGCTCTGTCCAACCTGGCCTTGGACATTTCCAGGGATGGGGCAGCACTGGGCACCCAGTGCTAGGGCCTCATCACCCTCATAGGGAAGAATTTCTTCCTAACATCCAATCTAACCTAAACCTAGTCTTTGTCAGTTTGAAACCACTCCCCCTTGTCCCACCTTAAAACATTTCTCCCATGTGGCAGAGTACATCAAAGCTTGTGCCTATTTTGCTCAGTGCTTCCAGAAAAGCTTCAGCTGATTTCCAATAAGAGCAATTCTCTTTTCAGAGCTAGGGAACACAAATTCTTTTGATAAATTCTTCTTCACATAATTCATTGAAAAGGATTGCATTTGTTTACCCAAAGTAACACACAAATGGGGGAAAAAAGGCAGAGAGATCTAAAAGTTGTTTTACCTTAAAAGTAAATACAAGACATGGATTGTGAGACAGAAAAGTGATCTTAACCGCAAAAGCTGTGATTTTTTAAAACCCTAAATATCTTTTAGGCTCTTTACTACTTAAAAAAAAAAGTTAAATAGTTTGCACATCATGAACAATGACAAAACAGTCTCCTTTAATTCTAATGCAATAGCATTTTCTAGTTGTGCTTGTTGCATCAGCAACATGCTTAAAATATATCTCCTTGTAAGAAAATAACTCCTTATAATATCAAGCAACAGCTTCATTATTCCATATGAAATGTTTTGTAAAGTAAACCGCTGTTCAGAAGGCAGCCAGTGCCAAACAAAGTACATCCTGCATTTCATGGAATCAACAGAAAGATTTCTATTGCTGGCCATAGTTAGTGGAATGAGTTCAGCATAGCCCACTAAATGGTGAGCAAGAAGAATCTGTAAAATCAGGAGGCCCTTAGGCTGTTATTCCATTTAAAAGCTTCTCATAGGGAAGAAAGCTTCCACGTCGAGGCATCAGGGCAATGATTACCAGGGAACAAATACCCCTCTCTTTATTCTGATGCTGCCCTTATGATCATCTTCCTCCACACATTTGAAAGATAATATGTAAATTGTGCCACTAATCTAATGGTTTAGCTAGCAACTAAAGAACCAGATCATCAGTAATAAATCACACTACTTGACGCCTTGTTTTTTGGATAGCTCCCAGTGACAGCAGCTGCAAATTTCCAGTACACAGGCTGGTCTTCCTCTGAGCCGAGTAAACTAAGTTAAATATAGAGTACTTTATGTCAGCTGAGCCCATGGCAAAGGCTAATATTTGAATTCCCCAATCAAAATTGTTACAAAGTTTAACCTGGGACACTTTTCAGTTTAGCCCTTAACATTAGTTAGGAATAATTTCACCCTTTCTTCTTTATTCACACTTTTAGCATATTACATTAAATAGTAAATTTGTGGACCACAAACTCAGGCTTTGTACCAATTTTTTTTTTATGGTTTTTTTTTTTTTTTCAATTCTGTTAATAAAGTTTTCTTTAAAGTTTTGAGCCTGCTTCATTCCTCTCCTACTCCTAGCTCAGAAAAGTAAATAATTCTAGTAGGTGTACTGGCATTTAGCCAACATTAGACTCACTACCTTTATTTGTACATTAGCAGAGAAATCTCAAATTAGCAAACCTGAAACCACTACACGGTATGTTCACAGGTATCAAGGAGACAAATCTAAAAAGCGTCATCTTCAAAAGAGAAAGATGTTTTGTGATTTCAGGAAGTGTATGTGCCCTCTTTGGCCTATGCATGGTCCAGAAGTACCAGCAGTTAATGCACTCTTGAGATTTAAGAAATTGGCCTCACATTTGGTGAGAACTTTGATGTGTAATTAGTTTTCATTCCCCATGAAAACTGAGAACAGCACTGCCCTACATCAGAGGGTTTTCTCAAGGAGTGAACCATTCAGCAGTGACAATTCCAGACATTGCATTGATGGGGGTGACCCACAGGAATCCCTCACTGGCACCAGGACACGTGCAGAGGAAAGAAAGGTGTGACCAGAGGAGGGGGACAAGGTCCCGAGCTCCTGATCAGCCTGGAGGGAGGGCTGGACTAGCTGAACTCTGCAAGTCCCTTCCAACCCCTGGTTTTTGCAAAGACAGGAAGGGGAAGGAATGGGGGAAGTGTGTTTGGGATACTAGGTATTATTTTTGGTGGGGGGTTTTGGCTTTTTTTGTTTGCTTCTTTTGGAATACAAAGATATCAGAGGAAAAGCATGAATTTTTCTTACTCAGTTTCACACAGGGGTGGGAGACCTCCAGCACTCCAAAATCCATTTTTATGTTTCACCACACAGGAATTGCTAAATTTCCATAACCCAAAAGGAAGCACTAAGTCAAAAAGCGTAATATCAGCTTAATTGATCAATAAATCAGACCTTTAACTTTGTATTTATTAGCAAATGACACATACCTGAGCACACACACACAAACACAAACTGGATGAAAAAACATCTAAACTTGTTTAGATCAATCAAACAAATTAATGTACTGCTGCAGCTACGTATCAACAGGAGGAATAAAAATTTGGATATATGTTTTTTACAGGGACAACCTGACTAAACAAACCACAACTATTATTCGTCTACCACTGGAAATGTTTAAAAATACCCTGGGAAGCTCACCTAGTAAGTGATGTGCAAATATTTATCCAAGTTTAAACAAATGGGGAAAAATTGCAGTGATTGAACCAGATTTTTTGCCTCCTAAAGCAAGTACACTAAGTGTTGTGGGTCAGCTAGTGTGAAGCCACTGAAATTCTTGGACCTTGAAAGGATCCATTTTCAAGCTGCCTGTTTAAGAATGCAGAGCATCCCACATCCTGAACCACACCAGATCAGCACCAAGTGACTAACCTGAGGGCAGTCCAGCTGTAGGCATGGATTTGCTTTCTGTTCATAACAATTTTATTTGCATGTTTTTACTTACATTAGCACTAGTGCTTTCTGAAGAAGTTAATGTAATCCAACAGACTGTATGAGGAAGATCACATATGAGTTTTTGTGGTTGCACTGTTTATTTTAAACACCTGGACATCAGACATAATGGACAGTTTTCTTCTTCACTCAGCACGCACTACTAATTTTTGAAGAATGGTGTTGATTGCTTTACGAAGCACTTTTTGTAGTACACTTCCACTGTGGTTCCCCACCCACGAGGGTGCACAAACACAGCAAACCATGAGGCTGAGTACCAAGAAAAAGATTTATTTCTCAATCAACAAAAGAAAATATTTTCACTAGAAAAACTTTAAAAGATGTCTTCACCTATTTGTTTTGGTTTAAGCACAGAAAAGGTCAATATACCAAGGTAACTGCTCTCCACATAAGGATGATCTATGTCATAGCACTTCTTCCTATAGCAGAGTTTTCACTGCCCTAACCTGGCAGTGAACAGATCAGATTCACTGGCAATGGACAGATAAGCTGCTCACTGTAGGAAGCTTGCATCATTGCTTGTCCTGGCTGTGGAGACAGGCTTGGGGACTGGGTTAGCTCCCCTAGGGACTTGACACCTTCTGCACCAGCACAGCACTGCTAACCTGTATTATGTAGAGGGAAAGCCACCACCAGGCTCAGAATGTTCCTGAACCACACTCGGACTATACAGACTGGAAAAAGCAGACTAAGCCAGGAATACATGCCAGCTCACTACTGCACAAGTGTGCCAACACAGCAAGCAGGATACACCCAAAGCATATGTTCTCACTGTCCTTCCTGTCAGCTGTGCCATATGCACATCGTAGGAGATAGAATGCCTAGACAAAATGCCTACACTTATTTTGTGTTACTAGGAGGTTAAAAACCAAAACAAAACTACAAATCAAATCCTGTAGAGAAAACCTCTATTTGCGAAGCCTATTTATTGCATGTTAGGGCATCTGGTTGGGGCCAGAGGGGAGGCATGAATAGGGCAATATAAGAGTTCTTCAGAACCTAGTCTACAGATAGCATGATGCACAGTATTGACCCTACCTGACCTATCTGGAAAAATCAGGAGGTAATTTTAAATTATCAAAACAATTTCAGACACTTGTGCATTCCTTGCAATGATCAGGCCTATAAGACTGGTTGCAAAGAGTGAGTGTTCTATAAAAACCATGCACAACTTGGACCGAGTATGCTCTGAAATATTAAGTTTTCATTTTTTTTGGTACAACTACTGAACTACTGCTTATCTGTGGGACTGGGCAGATGGAGGGATTCACCTTGGAGATGTTTTCTTTTTGAAGGACAAGTTCCAAATATTCAAACATTTAGAATCTACAATTTAGCTTCTAAATATATGTTCACCAAACAAAAGAAAAAAGTCAGTCATAACATATTATTCCAGAAAACAATCTTAAATGTTTCTCTTCCATCCTATTTCTTTATGGGGAAAAAAAAAAAAAAAGTTAAATAGTAAAAACAAGGTTATGACACACAGCAATGAAACCCAGGAAATTCAAACTGACGGCTGTTGAAATATCTCTCTCAAGTTAATTCCACTCCTCTTCCTGTTTTCTATACATGCACTATGGGACTGGGAATGTCAGCCTCAACCAAACTTCCTGGCTCAGGTCCCAGTCTGTGTACCTTCAAAGTCACGTAAGCACAGGTCACCCTTCCTGTCCTCATGGCGCTCTTCTTGATCCTCCTTCCGAGGACAATTGTTCCCTCAGACCTCTCCCTGCAACTCTTCCCTCTGATAACCCTATCACCTTCTGTCACAGCTTATAAATTCATCAGCAGTGCAAAGGTTACTGCTGCTTCCCCAATCCTCTTCCCTTTAACCATCACTAGCACCATCCTTCTATTCTGCTGATCCTGACTCCCCTATCACAGCTGCTGCACCCAGCTTGCCTTCACTCTTACAGCACTGGGGATGAAGCCTTATGACCTTGCCAGCTTCCTTCCCTGAACCTGTAAGGTTTCCATCCACCAATCCAATCCTCCTGCTTTTCAGTTTTCAGTGTTTTCTACTTGCTACTGAAGTTCCTCTCCTTTTCTACCCCCTTTTCCCAAGCCATTTGCATAAGGATCCCAGACAGGCAGGATTTCATATTCACAGAAATATCGAACAATCTAGGTTGGAAGAGACCCTAAAGGTCATCAAACCCGCTGCCACGGAGGGACCATGTACACTATCAGGTGGACACCATGCACATTCCAAAACACTTTCACTTTATGCAGGTTTGAGCAGCCTTCTCATCCCTTCCTCTTCTTTCATCACCTTGGTATTTAAGAAGGTGGACCAAGATCATCACACTCTAGTAACTCCCCATCTGCTTCTTTCCTCCAATCTTTTGAAAGGCCAAGACACATACAGCACACAGACAAAGAGGGAGGAATTGATGCCACAGCACCAGCTGGCTCTAGCAGTACTGAGAACAGCTTAAAGCCTCCCTCAGCCTGTCTTCTTCCAGACTAGGAGGAATGAAGGTCCTCCCAAGGTTTTGGGATGAGTACTTTTCCCTCCTCTAACTTCTTTTTGATCCCTCAGCTGAATAGGGACTATCATCAAAACCAAAGTTTCCTTCCTCAGCAGTATCAGCAGCCACATCAAGACCCGTTTGATTAGAACTAAAAAGTTTCTCCTTACTCACTGGATTAATGAGTTCATAGAAACTCTAGCAGGGGAATTCCTGAAGAAAGAAGTGTGGGTGTTCAGTTCTTCTCCATTAGTTTGGTTGTGTAAACAATTTGTTTTCTCTCTCCTGGGACACTGTTTTGAAATAGGTTTTTTAGAAGGCAATAAACCTCATTTGTTGAAATGGTGAAACTGGGTTTAAGTACTGGCAAAAGCAGAGCATTCCAAACACATTGGTGACTATATATTTACAGTACTGGAGGGTTACATTATGCACATAGGTCAGAGAGAGTCTGTTGGTGTCACTTTTTTCTTTTGGATCTGGACCAAATGCAATCAAACCCAGAAAGTAAGGCAGTAGTCAGGTGAAAGGCTGTTTCCTAGGTTTAATTCTTGCTGACACACTGGTACCAAAAGACTCACATGACTGCTGGCAACAAACATTGGCAATCATCGTGTATGGGAGCTCGGACTAAGTGTAGTGAGATACACTTTACTTAGTCCTTTTAAAAATGAAAAATTTAATTGTTTAACAGCTAGTAAATTCCATCACTCTCATTCTGCAGATTATAAAGAGGAAGCCTTCAACAGGTTAAAATACTTCTTAGGTTACACAGCACAGTTTCAAGACTTAACACGGCATTAGTTTATGGCTTCTACATCTGGTGCCAGTTATTTTTATACAGCTTCTTTGTATAAATTCAACAACATGGAAAAAAATCCCTTCCAGGTCCATCAACCACTCTTAAAATAAACACCAAGAAGTCCATCTCTGTCTTCTGTACCTCAGCTATGACATATCCCCTGCACAAACACAAACCCATGTCCCTGGGGAGTCACAAATCTCTTGAGTAACTTGACCTGCCATACTGAGCTAGGGGACCTCAATCCAGCCCTAAAATTAATCTTTTTGTTTCCAGTCTGCCTTTGTTCCAAAACCGTAACACCAAAGGGCAAATCAAGCAGAAAACAAACATCTTCCACAGTTTGTGAACCATGACCTCAAGCGGCCAGGACTGCTGTCCTGCATCTTTTCCTACTTGCAAAGTTCTATTGCTGCCTACTGGAGAAGGTGAACATGAACAATGCCCACCAAGGAGCTGGCATCAGCTTCCCCCTCTGCTTTGTCCATCCTGCCAATGATGCCTTAGCCTAAGCTTCCTACCACTGCTTCTGTGTACAGCAAACACCAGCTATGCTGTGCTACTGGCACTGTAGAATTCCGCAGCAGAAGCTACTTGTTTGAAACCTGCATGTTTGGTGAACTTCTGGCAATTTCTGCTTTTTAATCTCTTGATCAGAAATGGATTCCAAGCCCAGAAGCACCTTCAAAACAGCTGTCATGCCTCTTAGCATCTTGCCACACAAAAGCACCTCTCTCCAATCCCCTAAAACACATAGTAAATCCACACAGAAACATTGCACAAACACATTTCACACCTACACATTAATTACACTATCATACTCAGGCATGGAAAAGTAACAGTTCAATTTGCTGTTCTGTGACCACTAAGGCTGCAATGTAAGAAACTCCCCCTAAGAAATTTTAATTTTTCAAACTGCCCCAGACATTTACAGGCTGCCTTGGAAGATCTGACCTTTAAGTGATGACCATCCTATATACAGTTTGGAGTTAGCCTACACTTTCACACCACAGGCTCAAGGTCTCAAGGGCAAGGACTCAATGGTGCGGGTGCTTTGCTGAAATGCATCTGTAAGAGGAAGATCTAAACCTTGCTGTGGTGAATGACTATTCAAAGGGCAGGGAAAAGACCATAGTCTAGAAATGGGTTTAAACAGTCAAGCAGATAACCATGTTGCCTTCAGTTAAAAGCCAGCCAACTTGAGACAAAAGCCTTTCAACTGACAACCAGGTTTCTGTGCAAGCCATCACACAGACAGTGGATGAATACAGGAAAGAATTCCATGAAATGCTCAGAGTCACCCTGCAGGCATCATACACAAACAACTTTGCCAAAACTTTACATCAGCTACTCTTCTTCAGAGTTTGTACATTCAGACTAAAAAGATGTGTACTATAGATGTCAGAGACCATGTATACAACCTGTGACTGACAAGGCCTGATGTTTTATCTTTGTCTGGACCTCTCCCTAGTTTTCAGAGTTAGACATGATCTGTTGGTCTGAATTAGCGCTACTTCAAGAAAATGCATCAACCAGGAAAAGCATGAACAGAGAAAAACTGATGGACCATTCATAGCTAAAAAACTAGATATATAGTGTATAAATGCTTTGCTGGATGGAAAGCTTACTGGCAAATCAGCTGAACCTACAATCTACCTTTCTTCAATTTCTTGTTCTTCTAATGCACCAAATTGCAGTAAAATGTTGCAAAAGAAGGTTTCCACTAGCAAAATAAAGGCTGACTTGCCATTCTGTTGGGCCCGAGGGCATACCCTGACTTGACACAGGGCAAATGCCTGTAACCAGCATTACAATCCCATCCCAGGCAGCAAAAAATATATCCCCAGGGACAGAACTGTGCAGGGAACGCATCCACCGGCATACGGAAACTGAAAGGCACAAAACAAAAACCCCAAGAGTCTTCCCATTATGACTGGTGCATTGGCTCCTTGCAGCAGTTTTAACCAAAATGATAAATACAGGCCTTTGTAAAGGAAAAGATGGTATGAAACAGCGTCTTGATATTCAAGTCTACTTTCTTCAATTCACTGTTTCCAGGTTAGGGTCTCAATCCAGCAATCCTCAGTTAAACATACTATCCAGCTAACCCTAAGGCCCAAGACTTCCTTAGTTTTACATTTTGTACTCCAGTGATGCAGCCAAAAGCCTGCCAGGAACATTATTGAGATTATGTGAACTAACATTCTTCTAGTCACAATTAGAATATTGATAGTAACTACTGAAAAACAGCTCTGTATGTTCCCACTGTATGTTCTTAGGACACATAAAACAATGAAAAGCAATAAACAGACCATCAGTGGAGCTGCCACAGTATTATGCACTCCTTGCCCTGAAATAAACCTTAATTAAAAGGGTAAATTTAGACATAGCTCTCAGGGTGCCATACTAAAAAGAAGAAAAATAGCAGCTGCCTCCTCACACTCACTGTGGAGCAGTGAAAGCCACAGTTCTCCATGACACGGCAAACAGAAGGCCACCAGCAGCCCGGGAAGGCACCCGGTATGTCTGCCAAGAGAGTATACCACTCCAGCAAGGACCAAATCACACAGGATCCAGCTAAAACATTTCTCTGGCTTCCTGAGCTGCTGTAAACCACATGGAAATACACCATACTTATCACAGTGTATCACTAAAAGTGAAAGCTAACATATGTCCAGGCAATCATGAAATGCCAAGGGATGAAAAAATATTTTTCATATAAATATCAGAAAAGGAACTGCACTATAACAAACCAAATACTTACTTTGGCAGATAGTATCTTCTTGCAAAAAAAAAATTTTGCAATAATGTTAAACATTTAAAGAGACATACTGCAAAACAGATACTGAAAATATCCTTGTAGGGCTTCCTGCCAGAGTGGAGGAGCTGTGCATCTATCATTGTAATAAACATGAACCAAGAATTTTTATGCAACCACTAAATAGAAACTTTGAACTATCCAAAGGAAAGATGGCTGCTCACTTGATAGTGAACTTATTTTTTCCTCTGCTAAAAATTCCAAGCACTACAGTTTGCAGAGGATATACTACATAAATGAAGAACACCAACACAAGTTAGAACTGAGCCTTTCTACCTAACTCCTCAAAGATCATTTCCCAAAATTCCATTTACTTAAAAGCAGTCTACAAAGACTTCAGCAGCAATTCCCAGCTCTAACACACCTTCAGAGAAACACTTCAGGATGAGTTTTACTGCACCTCACCTACTATTTAAGTCAATCCAGTTCAAGTTACCAGCACATATTTGATGCAGGAGCGCCACGGAGAGACACAACAGAGATGACGGAGTCAGAGCGAGAGGAGGAAAAGAGAAGTTTACTTTTTTGAGTTCACCTTATATATATTTCACAGAAATGGACCACACTGGAAGACAGAGGTTCAACCTCTTCAATTCCACTGGTCTGAGAAGGTGTCTATCAATTGTCCCTCCTAACTGGAGGAATGTAAAAACAATAGTATTGTTTATAGAAAATGTGTGAGAATCTGACTCCCAAATATGTAAACAATCAGAAGGCTAGAAAAAACAGCAAAACAAGGCGACATATTCTACCTCCATCTCCCAAAAGTGAATTCTCATAAACTTCCAAAACAATCATCATTTGAACAGCTGTATCTAGACAGATCTAGTAAAACCAAAGTAAAAATTTATACTGTGGCACATACATAAGGTACATACAGAACTTAAATAACCTAGAGCACCCTAAAGGTTCCCAGTCATGCATCCAGACAGTTGTGGCCCTTAGCAAACACATCACAAGAACCCTGCTTCCTTCTCCCAAGCTATTCAGTGTGTCCAAAGTCTGATTTTTATTCTTCCATTAACTACCAAGAACTCTCTGAGCAAATTATTTTTTTAAATGCCCAGCTGTAGCTAAAACAGCTTATTACTACATTTACTGAGAGCTGACATTTCATAGTTGCCAATACCTATCTGCTTTCCTAAGAAATTACAGTCTCAGCAAGTTATGCAGCATAAAGCAAGCCAAGGCCCCAGCTGGCATGAGGATATTGTTTTTGTGAAGATTATGGTTTTGGTTTGTGGCTGCATTTAAAAAAAAAAAAAATCAGTTAAAAAAAATTAACTTCTTTGCAAAGACAGTGAGCAGTTTCCCAAACAAGCAGATCTAAAACTGGCAGCAGGTATCCCCAGCCCTCACTACAGGCCTTTTTTGATTCCTGAGTTAAAATTATCACAAGGCTCACTTACAGAACCAGCACAAAGCTGGAGTACATGGCAGCACCTTGCCACATTGGCTCAGTCACACAAGCTGGGCTGGAACACAACAGCTGTGAATTCCGCCTACTGCTCCACACAGGAGAAAGCCCCCAATGTCACAGCACCCGGCTTTTGCACAGAGCACCTGACCAGGCACCTGCAGGGCAAGACAAAAGAGGCTACTTGTAAACAGCATTTCTCCAGGCAGTGGCTCCCTGTGCTGCTCTGACCACTCACTCAGATCTGCCTTCTGCCATCCCCACGTGCTCCATGGCTCCAAGTCCTCACCTGAACATGGGAGCTGAGTCAATGTTCCCCTCGCTTCCCACATGTTCACTCTTAAATGCATTTAAAGACACATCTTGGCACGTGCTCAAAAATCATTATCCATTAGGAGAAAATATTAAGCAAAGGATTTAGAGGAAGACAAGGCTACAGATCCACAGTCAAGTTAAGAAGGAAATGTCAGCATATGCAATACACATCATGCATGAAAGTAAAAACCAGTTAAGTTTTGGGTTATTTTCATGTTGCAAGTATGTATGTTTCAACAAAGTCAGCACTGAGGAGCCCTAGAGTTAATTCCTGGAAAGCACAGATTTGTATTTAGCAAATATAAAGTAGAAGCCAAAAGCATAATTTTTGATACAAAAAACAAAAGTGCAAAAGAACCATTTAAAAGTCAAAAAAGTATCTGGCTATTGTGTTGTTTTTTTCTTTTCCCATACAAGCCACTTGTGAGACCTTGTTTAGAGCACTGTATTTAGTTCTGGGAATCTGGCCAGATGACATTCACATTTTGAAGCTGGTGGAGTGTGGAAAAGGAATAGTTTTGGAGGTTTTTTTTGAGAAAAGTCCCTCAGGAAAGAGTTGTGTCTACCTCTAAGCATGTATACATGAGGTTGGGGAGGTGACATTATCTTTCACCAGAGTTCATCTGCAGTGCTCTGCCGGTTGTAAAGGAGCAACAGCAATTTGCAGCAAAAGATTTGTCCTTTTGTTTCTGAACACCATACAAAACAATCCAGTACTCTCAGACTTTTCAGTACTCAGAAAGACACCACCTGCTTATTGCAAAGCAGGGCTTTTACTTTTCAAAGACAAGTTATAGATAAGACATCTTCCAAGAACATTAATTTACAAGGCTGTCTTGAAAACCCTGTTCCAAGATCAGGAGGAAAAATCCCTCTTCTCATCCTACCCTCTCATTATACACAGTATTCACAGACCAGAGTCCTCCCCAGTGCAGCAGCATTACCTGTTTTCTCACATGATACCCAACACAACTGGGTGCACTAATTCCAAACAATATATGATTATCAAATACCACAAAATACTGTTATTCTTGCCAGGGGACTGGTAGGACTCCAGGAACTTCTTTTTGCTACTTTCACTCTCCCATGGTGAGATCTTCATACTCCTCTCCCATATTCATGCTAATGGCAGAATCCTTATCCGCTCCAAAGGAAACAGTACAGCATTAATGCACAACAAATTTCAACTGAGGTAATTGTTTAGATCAAAATTTAAAAAAAACAACAACAAAACAGAATGAACCTAATGACAGAACATGACTCTACAATTTCTCTTCCTTTATGTGTAGTTTCACTCTGCTAATCTTAAGGCAGAAATATGGCTTCAGGCATCCCATAAAATCTTCAATTTTATTTTAAAAAGCAAACAATGGGTTTTATGTATGCAGGCTCATAAAATCTACATAAGGCAACCAAACGTTACATGGATAAAGCCAAGCTCTTGGGCCTGATTCAGCATTCACAACAGCATAAATTCAGAAGCAACTCCCCTGAAGTCAATAAAGCATAAAACATCAACAGAGGAGAACTAGGCCCACCCTCCTTTGACTAAAGAACGATTTTCATAAAGAATGGACTTAACAAGCATGAGAGAAGCTGAGAACACTATGCTACATTACTATGTTTTTTGTTTTGCCTGAAAACTTTAGGCAGCAACCCTCAGCTAAAACAGGCAGCTACAAACACTTCCATACAGAGACTCTTGCTCTGCCTGCTCAGGCACAGAGCAGCAGAGTGCACTTTACCCACACTTTTCCCAGCAGCACAATGCCCGAATGAGAAAAGGACCTGTGCTTCTACACTACACAAACCTCTGCTTCTGTCTTGCCAGTCACATCATCAGCTGAGACAGGGGATACATTTTGGGGCAGAATGTCCAGCATGGAGGCAGCCATGGACTGCTGTGGTGTGCCTGGCACCACCTTCACCACCTTTTATTTCTGCAGCAGCCTTCTAGAACAAGGAGGCAGAGAAACGACTGTGTGTATTTGCCTTGGTCTACCTACAAAAGTCCTTGAAGCCAAATTAACACAGGATGGGTTCTAGCACAGCATGTCTCCCCTGCCAGGTAAGGATCACACAGGGTCTGAACCAAAAGCAGGATCAGACCATGTACACACTTCAGTCTCAACAGCCAAGAATTCAAAGCAGCAGCAGCAGCTGCCCTTCCACAAACCATGTAATGGCTCACAGCAGCTGAGACAAAAGAAAATTCTATGTCCCTGCCAGCTCTTTCTCCTTGTTCTGCTCCAGCTTCAAACGCTCAGGACTCCTGAATACATATGGTAAAGGTGAACCAGAGCACCTCAGCACTGAGTAACTGTAGGTGGTAGAGTATCAGGTACCAGTAATGTCCACAGTAGACCTACTCTGGATCATTTGTGACCTCCTTTGTAGCTGCCAGTAATGTGCTCCATGAGCAGACATGGGATAACTGTATTGCATTAAGTGTCTTGATGTAGCATTTAATGTGTCAGGAGAAATTTATTTTCAGTGTTCTGAAGTAAGATATGTATTGGAAAACTAGAGCCTCATATCAATCCAATTCATACTAAAATTCTGTTTTGCTACACAGTGATTCAGTGTAACACAGGGTACCAAATATTCAGTTCCACTTCCAACCCCTCTCCTGATACACATTACTAATTGAATGATAAGTGACCCAAACGAAAAAAAAAGGTAACTGGCATGCTTGACTCTGCCTAGCATTGTCTCCACAGCAACTCTTCACTGAGGAATTTCAGAGGGTTTTTTCTGATACACATCTTGAGAAATCTCCAATTGCGTACTGGAGGTACGTAAAGCCTCTTACTTTCTTACTCTTAAACCTCTTGGTCTCGAGATCTGTATGGTATGCCAAGTATTTATTACAGCCACAGGTAAGAGCTACACAGCTACAGAGACTGCAATACATTTGACCACAGAACCAGTTTTCTGTATGTTGCTCCACCAGTGTTTGAAGTCACCATGTCTGCAAATTAAGAGCACGATTTTGCTGTTGACCCCCTTTCTCCTCCTGATACAGAGTTTCTTAGTGATCCTACAGTAACAATAAACTGTGGCAGTGGTTTTAAAAAGATCTGAGTTCATATCTACTTGATACAGTACTCCATCAATCCCTTCTGCTGATGGGAGATGAATTACCTCACTTATTGCTATGATGTGACAGCTACGTTGTTATTCTCCGACATAACAGCAGCTCTTTCACTGCTATAGTAACAGCGCTGTTCTTTCTTTTTCAAGGCAGTAGGTGCCTTCTGAAAAAAATTCAGTCACCCTACTCTTCATTCAGTCTCTCAGTAACCACTGCTTGAACTAGCTTTAAAAACAACTCAAAATGCCCTGACAGTTGAGTAGAAGATCTAGTCTTCTACACCAAGAGGAACAGAGGAACAGGCTCCTCCTGGTCCTGCCAGCCACACACCAGAACACCTGTCCAGCTGCCCACTCACCAAATGCCTCAGCAAGTGTGGGAAGAGGGGACACTGGAACAGAGTTTCACACAGACACAACAACCACTATCCTAGAGGTGGAGTGAGCGACACTCAGCTGGCTGGGAGTGCAACAGGGTGACAATGTGATCTACCACACTTACTCACAAGAGTCCCTGAAGACACAGTATCCAGCTGTGCCAGCAGCAGGGCTGCCAAGAGACCCCTGGCCAGCACAGCCTCATCCCACTTCCTCCTGCTGATCTAATTAGTCAAGTCCTAAGGAATCAATTGGTATTTTTGGAGCTAAACAGAGCTGAAACTAATGAACCTTAATATAGATCTGGCCTGAGGAAAGTCAAGGGCTTGGATGAATGGCTATACTGGCATACTTTTACCACAACAAAACACACAATTACTCATGGAACCAGTGTAGACACAGCTGAATTGAACAGAGCTGCTGTGGAGGAGCAGAGTCACAGCTGTTGAGCCCTTGCCTTTTCTGAGCAGTGTCCCATCAGCCTTCCAGCCCCCACCTAGCAAACACACACCTCTGCAGGTACATCAGCTCCACTCACCCGACCAGTTCCTCACCTGTTACCCCAAGCTATCCTCTGAGGGAGAAAGGGCTTCGGCCAGCACTGTCCTGTTCACCCCCCGGGACTTCTGCTGTCACGCAAATACCTGGTGGAAATCCTGTTCTGCTCACTCCTCATCAACTCAGCTGGGCTGGCAAAGGCACAAAAAGACGTTCCTTATTTAATACGGCATACGAGTTACACTTCGGAGAATCAGCAAATAAAACAAATCAGAGGTGGGTAGCCTGGAAAGATGAGAAGACGAGCTCACAGAGGAAAATACACCGTCTGCTTTTCTACATCTACCAAATCACACCTGTGTGACCTAAAAGAAACTTTCGACATAATATCTACAAGGAAACACTTCAGAAGAGGAGGCAGGCAGACATACACCATATCCCCGCGTTTTAGGCCCCAGGAGCCCCCGTTTCAGCCAGCAAAGGGAGCGGATGCCCAGACTGAGGACTCCTCGTGGAGCAGGGGCTGCCCACGGCGGGCGCTGCCGCGGCAGTGCCAGGGCTGGGGCCCCGCTACGGGCTCGCACCGCGCTCCCCTCACGCGGGT
>WEIU01005367.1:378548-495548 GCA_013389925.1 Aegithalos caudatus | reverse complement strand
AGAGCCCGTGAGGGCACCGGGGGCAGCGTGGGCACGGAGCCGGGCGGGCTCCGCACCTCAGCGCGCCGGCACCTGATCGCGGGGCGGGGTGGCCTCACACAAGTCTCCATGTCACCAGGGCCCGTGCGATCGGCGCAGTTCTCCGACTTGGGCCAAAGAAATTGGTTAAGATCATTCACAGCCTCGATGCTGTTAGGCTATTTTCCACAGCTCATTCCAGAATGTATTTCAGTGCAACTCATCTCAATAACGAAACAATGAGAGCAACATTTCCCTTCCATTCTGGCAGCTGCCGGTAGTGCCCATTATGAATGCCAGTGACCACAGTGAGGAGCAGCTGCGGTGTCATGCCTGGTTACAAACACATTCACAGACACAGCACAGTGGCAAAGTCTGTTTAAAGGGGGTATAAACAATTCCAAAATCCAGGCCATTAAAATGAAAGGTGGATGCTTACCTAGCTTTGAGGAGGCAGGATAAAGGAATGCTGTCTCATATCCGAGGGTGACTTTTTTTCTTAATCCACTGCTTCTCTGACAGTTCCCATTTATCTTCTGGCCCAAGAGCCCTGGTTGGCCCCACTGAGCAGCTCCTGTTTCTGCAGCTTCCATGCAATCTATAGCGGCCTTTTGAGCGAGGTGTGAACCCTGGCATGAGCTGGTGCGGTCCTGCTTGCCAGCTGTGGCAGCAGTGGTGAGTTCTACAAGGTGTCTCCAGGGCTTCTGGCAATGGCTCCACCTGCACGAACACCACACAGAACTGGGACATTAAAATGAATTTATTATAAGCTATATCGAGACTGACTTCAGTCCAATGAGAACTCCTGGTGTTTTTTCAGGAGCCTAGAAAATGGAACTGAAGTTCTGCTTTGCAGTGCCTGGTTTGGTAGAGCCACCAGAGCGCTTGGCTACCCTTTTCAGAGAGAGGGAAAGACACTGCTCCTCCCCTCTCCCTGCCAAACATTTGAGAGCAGTGGGGTGAACTGCCAGCCACAGAAAAAAACAAGAGCAAAAAAGGCAGTAAACAAGAGGCAGGTTAGGACATAGCCAGCCCTGCCAAACTGGAGCAGAACTGAGCTCTAAGGACTAGAAAAAATTCACTGGAAAAGCCTTTGCCTTTGAAGAATCTAAAATATGGCATCAAGTTTCATGGCTTGTGTTTCTTATTTATCCCTGAGATCACTCCCCTCAATCCAGCTATGAGATGGGCTTGGCATGGTTTACTACACATATAGTAAGCTTGCAGAACAGGTGGTTGGTTGTTTTCTTTTTTCAAAGCCCTGAATGGCTGGGCTGTATTCCTCATCATACAGGTGGGTCAGAAACTTATGTGTAGGCAGACGGATTTAAGGTGGGATGCCCATGAGCACCTGACTAGTCTGGACAAGACTGGCATACAGCCTTCCCCAGGCTGCTGCTCCGCTGTGTTATAAACTATGGAGAGGTGAGGGAAGCTTTTCCATGGAATTCAAGGTTGACTGGGCCAGGGCAGTTATGTACTTTAGCTATAAAAATCATGGCCCAAGTACAAAGGAAAAGAGTGTTACCGGGATGGATCTCCAGTGTCCTGAGTAGATACCATAGGGATAGAACACAGACTTGCATATCTATTGTCACACTGTGTCAGCTGCAGCAAGGAGCAGAAACTGTTAATTCCTTTGCCTAGCTTCTCTCATGGCAGCCAAGATTCCTGTGACAAGACACTTTCCTCTTCCTCTGCCTCCTGCCCTAGATCCCTGTCACACTGCTGTTGGCTCTGTGGGAGGGAGAAGAGAAACTGCAGCACAGGAAAAGACAGAGGAGTCACTTGGATCTCTCTGCTGCAAGCTGAACACGTTGCTGCTGCAGCACAGGAAGAACTGTGCCATCTCCCAGCCATGGAGGTGCATGGAGCTGCATCCACCCCAGCCTTCACAACCAGTCATGTCCACCAATGACTTCAAAGTGACCTTTTCTCACCTGAAAACATGATGTGTGTTTCATTTTATAGCATGTGACAGTGATTACTTCAGTGCATTCCAAATCCTACCCCTGGCAGCATTACGTGTATTATGCTTTTGGCTTCAAGCTGGATTTCTTGTTCTGATTTGCACTCAGCTGGTCCTTATAGCAAAGGAGGAGGGAGATGGGAATCAAACTGCATGGAGGCTCAGCAAAAACTGCTTAAGAGTGAAACAGAGCAAGATGTTTTGTTTACTTTTCTTGATTACTTTTTCATACAGTGTGAACATATCAGAGGGAACATAATTACACACATAAAGAAAATAAACCACAAAAAACCCCCACTAACCAACAAGTGAATAAAACCCCAAAGAACTGAGCCAACTAGTTTTTCTGCAAGATTAGTTTTTTGTAGCTAGGGTAGTATTGAAATCCTGAGTTGTTCTGTGCTCTATTCTGTGGCCCCGCAATGTACAGTGAGGCAGAATCTCTCCTTGTTCCACCCTTTCTCTCAGCCTTGTCCCATGAAGGTAGATCTGGCCAACAGCTTTCCAACACTCCCTCACCTCAATACAGATCTCCATGGTGGGGTTCTGATGAGAGAGCTAACAGCAGCTATACTTCCTGACCAGCCAGGAAATGAAAAGTGGTAAAGCTGCATAACTGTATTTCCAGCTCAGCAGCACTTACTTTTTACATTCTCTCTCTTAATTTAAAGATTTTTTTGACAACAAAAAGCAACAGTATTCAAACAAAATCTGTACTTATACAAGGATGTGCACACACTTGAACATCTCAGCTCCCAAAGGTGTGCAGCAGAAGCCCAAGTTTCTCAGAAAGCCACTGCAGAGTTCAGAGCAACACACGTATAAAATCCAAGCTCTCCCTGCAGTCAGCAGTAAAGAATTTCAGGCAGGACAAGTGTTGATTTAAGTTCACACACAAAGCAGAGTTCTCTTTTTAAAATGTTACTTGCTTGAGATATTTGCACTGCAGCTGATACATTAATTATGCCACTTTTTCTTTTCCCCAGTTACTTTTTAAAGGTTCACTCATAAAATCTTCTTGTGTGCGCAGTTTGAACTGGTTTCACTGCACCTGCTCTCTCCAGGCTGCGGCATTCAATTGTTTTTGTTTGTTTTGTGCTACTCTTCTCTAGCGATTTGTTTAGCATATAAAGAGAATGATGTTTGTTCCCCACAGCCAGAGGCTGAAGATCAGCCTCCTCCTTCCCTCTGAATGCTGCAGCCTGGTGAAGGCAGCTGGACAGGAAGTGGGCAGATGCTCAGCTGTGCCAAGAGGGCTGATCACTGCTGCAGCAGGGAAGAAAATCACGTAAAACCAACATACCTGCAGCTCATTCCAAGTCCTGTGTCTCCACACTGCTCTCCCAAGGCACGGCCACATATTGCCTCTGCTTCAGCTTTCTAGCAAGCACAGTGTTCTGGAAGCACCTGTGTGCATCCACCTCCCAGTGCCAGGGATTGGGAGCTGCACTTCCAGGAGCTGTGCAGCCCAGCAGCAACCCGCAAGCTGCCCAGTTTTGAGCAGCACAACAGTTTGATTTTGGCATTAAAAGCTCTAACTCTGAAGCCCTTGTTTTCCAGGGTGTGGTTAGCATGTTTAGGATGTCCATGTCCTGGCATGCCCATGCAAAGCTGCGGAGAAGCCTCAGGTGGGGAGTCTCACCTGGAGCTGGGAGGCATGTATGAGATCTGTAAAGGAATGCCCCAGCCTTCCTGCAGTGCAAAACCCCATTGCTTTGGGATGCCAAGCAGCCCCACGACCTGCCCAGCATGCACACACTCTTTTCTGTTGGAATAAACAGGTCAAAATCAAGTGGGCAGAACCTGAAGGGATATTTTTATCTGCAATTTACAGAGAATAGATCTCTTATCTCTGTAAGTATTATTTCAAAACAAATAACTTCTGGGGTGGCAAAGACACAAGTCAGGCCTCTGTAAAGCAAGCTAGAAGTGACCTCCAGAGGGGGAAAAACCAGGATATGTGCTCTAGTTTTGCATATTTAATGTAGTCATGTGGGAGAGAGGAGGGTTAGTTTTCTTTTAACCAGTTTGTACTTTTGCTCTGATGCCTTTTTTTTTTTTTTTTTTTTTTTTTTTTCCCTGCACTAAGAATTGACATCTTTCTTAGTCAGGATTTGTGATGGTTGAAGAATTGTAAAAGCAACACAGGAACAACTTCTAAAAAAGTGAAAGTGAATACATGAATACGAATACATATTCATCCATATCTACTCCATTGAATGCAATGATGGTTTGCCTTCACACTCTGATTCTCCTTATTTTATTGAAAATGGTTAGAAATTTAATTACTTGTCCAATCTCTGAAATCCAATTTCTAACTTTTCAGGCTGTAAGCTACATAAAAATTTCCTGAAGTGAAGCAGTCACAAGTCAGAATCAAAAAAGATGCATATTTGGCATATTACAGTGGCAGGGGGTGGGAAATGAGAGTATCTTCAGAGACCAACAGTCAACTAGAACTGCATCAAATTGTGATGTGAAGCAAGATTATCTTTGAACCAGAAAACTACTCATGGGGAAGTATCTACAGAGAGGAGCATCTGTATGGATTCCAACATATGCTTTGGGTTGCAAGCACACAGAGATGGAAAGCAGACAATCACTCTAATGGAAAGTATTTTCATGACAACTACTAGGCTAGCACTGATCAAAGACATTTTCTGCACTAACTAACTAACTAACATCAAAAGCTGCACCTCAGCACTCGTGGACAAAGGGGTAGGATCAGCATGTGTGCCTTTTCTGTTCTGCAGGACTCTTCTGTACCTGGAATGAGCTGTGGATGTGTAAATAACCTGCCTAAGACACAGCACTGCTTCTAGGAGATATGGCGCATACTTCAGAAGGAACAGATCCTTTTGTCAGCGCCTGTTAAAGACTCAAGTGAAGGTGGTTATGGTGAGGCAACAGACCCAGTTACATGCCCTTTCATTCCAGGATCTCAAGCCCTTCCTTCCGGGAAAGTACAATTGGGGGTTGGGGGAGGGGGCAGCTGAAGCGTCCCATGGGATGAGATAGGAGGAAGAAGCATCTTGTCCCCAGGGGAGGCTGAGCTGGGGGGAAAACTACAGCTCCCTAGCTGGTGCAGAGTAGAAAAGCAGCACAAATATTTCCCTTTCTCAAAGCACAGGCTTCTGACCAGCCCTGCCCACAAGTGCCCTGCAGTATTCCGAGGGAGGCTGCCCGCCCCCTCATTATTATTCCAAGCATTACTGAAAACCAAACTCCAGGAACTGCTTCAGAGGGAGGACTGGTTCTCATCACCACGGCTGTCAGTGGCTGAGCAGGCACAGGCACGGGTTCCTCCAGCCGGGAGAGTGACGATCAACACCCATTTCCCTGTGCTAGAAGAAATTAACTAACGCCAGTGCAGTGATTTCAGATTTGTACTGTTGTAAAAGAGGAGAATTTGACTTTATATAAAAACAAATAAAGTTACCAGAGTGCTTGCTTCTGCAGAGATTCCTACGTGTACTGGATGACTTCTAAAGGAACTGCTGGGGTGTACACACCTTTACAGCAAACGCACATTTAGTGGCACAGGTAATACAAAGTATAAAAGTTCTCCTTTCTTCTTCCATCACTCCCTAATCCAGTGCTCACATAAACAAGGGGTATAAAGTACTATAAAAATTAAGCCAAAAATTAATAAATCATTGGGATTCGAACCCAAAGGGGTGCTCTAGTCCAATGTCCAAGCACACCCTGAAATGTTAAGTTAGTACAAAGAGAGCATATTTTTATTGATAAACATTATATTGTCTTAGTGTAGATGTCTGACACATTATTAAATCAATTGACAAAACATTTAAAGTAATTCATTCTAATAAAACTTTTTGCTATTCCATAGACAATAGTGCTGTGAATTTTGTTTATAGCATAACACATTTAAAACACAGAAATACAAGTTTCTAATTTCATAGGTTACCAGCAAATAGAGAAAAATGCATGCTTTCATTTCTGTTAGATTTTTAACTTACACAGGCAAGTGGAACAGCTATGCATAAAGACTACTTTACAGTAAGTTGTAAAACATACAGAAAGGCTGACCTTATAACACTTGTACAAGTATGACAAAACCATTGCAACTCATTTCAAAAGGTAACAAATGTTTTGTCTGTGGCTCCACAATTTTAACACTTTTAAGCTGACTTAATAGAAAGCTATTTTGAGTAGAATTATATTACTAGAAACCACTGCTTGTTTTGCTTTCTGGCTGGTTGTAAATGAACATACATTATATGTACATTTGCACTCAGTTCCACCTACATTTTCTTCCTTAGGATTAGAAGCATCACGAAGTGCCCAGAGATAAGAGACCCAGACAATGTCCTTTGATCCCCAATCAAACAAAAAGTGCTCCTATCAGTCACTTTTATGGCTGTGCTTCCTGCAGCTTGGATGCTGTGACTGTATAACAAAGCAGAGACCTCACCACACCCATGATTCAGAGACTGGTATGGTCTCAGCCCTCTGTTTTAGAACAAGCCAGGGCAGCGCTTGTTCAGCAGCCTAAGACTTCAGCAACAGCACAGACCCAAATTTTCCATTATAGCTCTGTGAAATTATCAGATTTTGAACAGCTGACTGCTGGGCCCCAAAATGATTTAAACACCCCCCGAGACAGAGTGCTGGCCCTGGGGCTGTCCCCCCATGCCTTGTGATGCCAGGCTGACCATGGGTGCTGAGCTTGGCTGCCTTTGGCTCAGCACCAACATATGCACATCAGTTTGGGCTTGGCTCAGAAAAACACTGGAAGGGACTAAAACTTGCACAGCACACTTGAGGATTAACAGGTCTGTCTGCTCATCTTTTTGTTCTGTGGAATCCTGATTTACCTGAGTCTCAACTCCCATTGCCAGGCCTGTGCTGGAGTGCTCAGCAGAAGTGCCCCTTCTGCTGCTTACATACTTGTGTTTGGGCCCAGGAGAAGTGCCACTCCTGCCCTCCCACACATCCCCCACTGGCTGAAGCTCTGATAAATGCACCAGCAAGAGGAACACCCAAACCACTGCCAGACCTTGCCAGGAGGGTTCATATTGCACAGGACTTTGACAGACAGCAAAAAAGAAAAAAAAAAAAACAAAAAAAACAAAAAAAACAAAACAAAAAAAAAAAAAACCAAATCCCCCAAACCGTTACAAACATCTTCCTAGTAGGGTTTCAGTCTTGAAAGCAAAGATTTGATGTAAGGATGAAGGTAACATTCCATTAGTAACCTCACACAAATACTGCCTGCATAGTAGGGATTCTCAGCTTTACAGGGGGGGACAGTGAATTCAATCACACTGCTCCTCAAGGTAACACTAACTAAAATTTATCCTTAAATCTTCAATGCACTGCAAAGTTCACTGCACACTAGTGAACTCTCAGGTACACAGACTTTGACTGGCACACCTGTGCAGCCAGGGTAAGAGTCAGAGACATTGGGTTAAGCATCTCTCTCCCTTCTCCCCCAGAAAGGGACAAAGTATTCTCACCTTTTCTGACCAAAGACCAAGGGTTGCAAAGATCAAGCAGCATCCAGGAAAATCTTCATGTAAATCTTCAGTGAATCTCGCCAGTATCTGAATTACAGACAACTTTTTGTGATGTCATACTATTTTCACTTGCACTTGCTCTCCAGTGGTGCTGCATGATTAGAGATTCTCACTGTATCCTTTGCTTCTGGCACCCATTTAAAAAAACATTGCTTCAGAACAAAGTTACTACACAAACATTTTGCACTGGCTTCTTTCAAATACCTGTTGTGCTTCAATCTCTGTGTTTGCTCACTTAATCTATAAGCAATTTCACAAGGCAGTTCCATGAAATGCATGTTACGCTCAGAGGTCCTGACTCAGCAGTGAGAAACAGGAGAGAAAAAGGTTGTTTCTGAGAACTAAGGATGAACAACTCAGCTGAGCTCTATGATTGACAGAATATGGGAGCTCATTCTATGCAAAACTTGAACATTATACAAACCTTCATGAAAGACTGAGGCTGTACTTTGTGCAATCAGCCTTTATCTTCCATTTTGTTCCTTCCTGATCTAAAATTCCCCCATGTCTTTAAAAGCAGGCAAAATAAAGTCCCCTCCAATATATAGTCTGTAAATGGACTCCATTGTTGCTGTTGTATTTTCCCCTTATAAGCCCTACTGTATCCCCACTGACAGCAATGATGTGGTAAGATTCTTTTACACTGGAGATCTGGTGACCCCCCTGAAACCAAACCAGTGTGGTGGAAATAGTGGAGCATTGTGTTTGTGAGTGGCAGACCGTTTTTACTGCAGAATTTCAAGGCGGGAAGTCCTTGCCTGCTGTAAATGGGAACAATCCTGTCATAAAGCTAGGACAATAAAGGTCGGCTTCCCCCAAGCATTAGCTGGCACATGACACCTGGTTTAGGGGGATCTTCACATTTAACCAGAGCAAATCACTTACTGTTGAAAAGAACTGGGGAAAAAAAGCCAAAGGAGGATGACTTCCTTAATGAAACGGGGGAACAAAAAAAACCTAAAAATAATAATTAAAAAGTCTACTTGTGGGTAGCTTATGAAATATGAATTTTGGTTACTGCAAATGGTACCTCATGATAGTGATGTATTAGAAGTATTTAAAGTGCAAGAAGTATTTACTATTTACATATTTCTGCTCTTATAGATCAGCTGCAGAAGCATCTTTGGATCTCTCAGCACTTCTCAGCACTGGAGGGACTGATAAGAGATTGAGTGAGCTGAGCTACAACCCACAGCAAGGACTTTCTGAATTTGCCATCTCACTTCACAACAACAAAAGGTTTTATTGTTTCATATTATTCATTCTTTATGCTTGTGGGTATTTTTTTGTTACATAAGTAGTTTTTTCCACTTTTTTTTTCTCCAAGGAAATTCTTTCCTGGACAGGTTGGGGGAGGTGCCGTCTGGGTTTGTTTTCCAGAGGAACCCCATTCGGAGGTTTCCTCCCAAATTTGCCCTAAACCAGGACACCTCCTCAATGTCTTGCACATGCTCTTTTTTTCCCCCTCAAAGTTGACTCTATATTCAGCAATGGAACTGGAATTTCAAATGACTAACAATAATTAGAAAGATTACTGAATGTACACAGACGTACACAGGTAGGCAACTGCCATGCATCACTCACAATAACTTGCTACAACAAATACAAACTTTGCTTGAGTTTATAAATAGGTATGTGTAAGACTGTCTTAAATACTCATACACTTATAGCATTTTAGCACTTGCCATGATAAGAATTTATTTGTATGCAGAAACAGCTGGTTACCACAGGGTTTCAATTTAACAACAGTTAACACCTATACTTTACTAGGTAAAGTGTGTATATATATATATAAATATTGTATTTTGCTTGAATACAAATCTATGTCCATACATTTGAAAAACACTAAAAGTATGCCAATGAATTATATGAACTTGTGACCGAGTCCCTCAATAAAACTCCCATAGTATAATCTGGCTTCACAAAATGTAAACGGCTCAGGTCAGATCTGGAATCCCTTAATTACATCAATTATACTTATTGTCTAACACATATCTTTGCACATGGTGCAAAATTCCCTTGAGAGAATCTCTGAAAACACATGAGAAGTGTCCTGTGCAGTACCTGATTATCTCTAGTGGTTTGGGGCATTTTCAAGGCAGGCAGCTTGTGCTGTTTGGAGTCAGGTGCTTGGAGGCTGGTGTGCCAAAAAAGGATCTCCTTGCATTTTCTCCCATCAGCTTACCAGATGAAAACCTGCACACTATTTGTGCTAGCCCAGTGCATTAATTCTGTGTTACAGAAAGTAGGACATGGGTCAGCCTTCAAAGCCAGAGGGATGCAGCTTATGAGAAAGTGGAAGCAAAATTCTGAATCCTGGCAACACAAGGAGCAAGATAAAATAAGAAAGCAAAGTGGGTGGCTGCTGTTTGTACAGGGATGTCTGCCCCTGGGGGAGACTTCACAGAATGTCCCCACATTTATACAGGCTCCATCCAAAGTCCTCTTGTGACACAGCATCTGCCACCCAACATCTGCCTCTACACACGTAAGAGAACAGAGCCCTTGTTCCTCTCCTCTCCACCAAAAGCAGGCCTGACCAGAGCTAAGGAAAGACTTGGTCCTCAGGGAAACACATGCCCCTGCTCTGAAAAAGGAGCAATGTAATCCCAGTCTGGCAGCAGTAGCCAATAGCCAAGAGGTCTGTGCCCCAGCAGCCCCCACCACTCTTGAAAGGACAAAATGTTCAGCAGCAGGCATCGCTCCTCCAGGAACCCAAGGTCTCGCTTTGCTTGTCAGGCACGCCAATGGAAAACCTCAGCAACAAATGCTCAGCACTGGAGAGGATCTGTAACCAACTACAAACATCCTCACAGGGTCAGGCATACAGTGGTATGTTTTTTCTCAGCTGCAATAAAAACATTATGTTCAATTGCTGTAAAATTATCACGTTGACTTTTAGCACCATTCAAATCCTACATGGCAGACAAAGATTACACTGACAAGATTTCTGTCAGGTTGTTCTGGTGTGGAGGGTTTCAAACTCGTTCTGCAAGTCTATTAGAAAAACAGAAATCTATCTAAAAAATACCACAATAAAGTAATTTTTGCTATGTAAATATGTTTAAAAATATGTTGCTTTAAACAATTTGTGCTTTTTTTAGAAGCCTTCCTGAAATTAGATGCTCCTACACAAATTTGGATAACTTGGCCTAGATGTCAGACTGTTTCAGGCTAGCAAATAATCGATTTCATAGCCACTTTACATCCTCAAGGCACAACGAAACAGACAGCCATTTCTTAGCCTCTTGCTTTCCCAGAGATAAAGTGAATTCCAAAAGGCAGGGATCAAGTCCTCACCAGAGCTTGATTCTGCAGATTCAGCCAGACAAGTGCAAGCAGTTTGGGCAGAAGTAGATGCTTTTTGGAACTGTGCTTCAGATTTGAGGCCACTAAATGCTAATGGAGTATTCATGTAAATTCCCTTAAAGGTGCTTGGTCTTATTAATTGTCATTTATCTATTCAGGTAAGAAAATAAAAAGGCCACTCACACACACACACAAAAAATGCAGTGTCTCCATCCCTTCCAGGACTCACTGCTACAAACACAATACTGACCCTAAAACAGTCGCAGGGGTTCTGCACTTCTGCCCCTGATTTCACAAGGTCAGATTTCACTCAAGTCCCTGAATACTGAAAACTCTCTTCCTGAAACTAAGCCTTGCATTCTGCTTGGCACATCAATTCAGCACACTCAGACTCTGCAACTCCTTAAATCTGAAGTGGCTGAGGTCTTTTAAATATTCAAACTTCCACTGCTTTCCTTAAAACCATGGCTTTCAACTGATTCAGTTAAAGTTGTGTCAACCTAAAAGGGACATTCTTATCAGGATTTAAGTCTCTTTTAGACTGACTTGCAGCAGCTGCTGATCAAATGAAACTTTGAAAGTAAACGACAGAATTAAATTCAGGCAAGTGTGGTCCACTGAGATTGATTTTTAAAATATATTTTTAAACAAATTTAAAGCTCCAGTGGTGCAACTTCGAAATAGACAAACCTTGCACTATTGCATCTCTGTAAACTTTATTAAAAGGATTGGGTTTCCAAAAAACCTTAATGTAAGAAACATTTGTCAATCAGCAGAAAGCTATGGTTTTCTAAAAAGTTATTCAACAATACTGAATGTACATTTTATCTCACAAGTATCAATTTAAAAAGACATATAAAAATCCCTGTTCTGACAGCAGGGTATCAAATTTTACCTTCAGGTTGCTCCACCTGCCTTGAACTTTGTTTTTTCTAAAACTTGACAGCCATTCTACCTGATTTGTTTTGTCAAGAAAAAAACCCCAGTCCTGCACCTCATTCTCCACGAGCACCACCATATCACAAATCCAAATCTAATCAATTGATTTAAGTGACACAACTGAGGACAGAGAGCTGGAAACTAAGCATGCAACTGGCATCACAGCAAAACCAACAAATTATGCAAGTGAAAATCTCCCATGTACACCAATTTTATATTGGTGTTCCTAATAGAGAGAAAAGTCTATTAAAAAGAGCAGCACATGAAAAACAAAAATTTTAAAAAAGGAGGGGGGGGAAAAGCAAGTAAAAAATTCACTTTTGGTAGGGACAAAAGCAGTTTTCCCAGCACATCTTAAGACCATCTCTTATCATACCCTCTCCTATCATTCTGCCTTTGAACCACTGTCAAAGGAAGGCCAGCCACATCAAGCAGAACTGAAGCCAGCCAAGGATCACATATTTAAGTCAAAGTCAGAACTGCAGCAAAGCCTCTCCATGGAGGAAAAGGCTCTTTAATCTCCCTTTGAAATACTCATTGAAGATTGAAATTGCTAGGAATGGAAACAAAAACAATTGACTGGTCCAAGAGCCAGAGCAGCCTCAGACACGAAGGTGACTCTTGCTTTCAGAAAATGAAAACTGCAAATGAATCACAGTCATGCTAAAAATACCCAACACAACCCAGCTTCCCCAGTGGCTCCCTGCAGCCCCTCAGCCCTGGGCCTCAGAGCCCCTCAGCTCCCTCCTTCCCTTCCAAGCAGCCACCCCCAGCCCGAGTGGCTGTGCCAGCCCGGCTGGCTCCCAAGGCCCTGCATCCAGTGATGGCTCACGGCTCGCGCAGGCACGGGCACAGCAGAGCCTCCCATGGGGACACTGAAGCCAGGCACTGGCTGTCCTCCAGAGTCTGACTTTGGGAAGGGAGAACCCCCTGGGAGGAGGGAACTCCAGAGAGACTCAGTCCTCTGCAAGGCTCAGAAAAGCCCAGAGTATGCCCCGCATCGGAACAGAACTGTCCACGCCACGTACAGGAAGGATGCCAAAATTTGCCATTTTTTTTCCTCTGGGGCCTTCTACACAGGCCATGACTGTGCTAACAAGCGTGAGAGGTGCGCTCTCTCCTGGCACACTCAGTCGTCTGCTCTGTTCCAAAGCAGGCGTGGAACTGACGATTTAGCTGCAAATCAAAAGCACATCTGGCAGGAAGCATCGCTCTAGAATGTCCTTATTGAGCCATCTACAGCACAGGTAATGGCCATTCAAGGTACCTTTTTGTTTCTGCTTAGAACAAGCTGCTTGCAGAACATTCTGGCAACACACACAAGTATCAAAGCAAGGTATTTCAGGTTTTACACACAACACAAAACTATAATTACTACAGTATTTAATGCACACCAGTAGGAAAAGTTCCTAAAAAATACTTGTGCAGTTTTTGTGCCATGGGATAGGTAATGGCTATTTCGCAGAAATAGATCCAACTGGCTCCATTGGAGCAGCAGTATAAATATTCAAAATAGAAGAAATAATAGGCCCTGATATGAAACTTCTTTTTTTCCTTCCCCTTATCAGCAAGGACACTCTCTGCTTAGGAGCAACTGCATCTCACTATGAAGTGGAACTGCGTGTTTGTGGGGTGGCTTTAGCGACACATGCCACATTGTTGCAAACATCATTTGACTTAAGGAAGTATTTTAGGCATTTTAGTGGTTGTTATTATTATTATTCATTTCATTAACAACAACAAGAAAAGAAACAAAATCCCAACAACAGGAAGGTACAGTGGGCTTCCTAACACAATATGATGTCCCGTGGGCACAGGTACAAGAAGGCTGCTCAAACCTCAGCTGCAGAGCTCAACAAGCAGCAACACAATTGGTTTCCAGGATGAAAACTGGTGATGCAGACAGGTCATTCGCTCTCTTGGCTGTCTGTCCCTGGACCCTTCCTTCTTCTTGCCAGGGATCCACTGGAACACATTGTTCCCCGAGCGAGGCCAGTGGGATGTGGCTTTTTCCACAGGACTTCGCTGCCATGCACAGTGCAATAGCTGCCAGTGCCTCCACATGTTTGGTGTAACAAACAAAGAAAACCAGCTGCTGAGCTGAAGTGAAACCACAGGGTGTAAATATTTTCATTTACAACATTTTGCCCAAAGGAAATCAAACTGAAAAAATCAATTCCAAAAGTGCAAATTAAATAAAAATTGGCTTTTTGTCTGTGAACAGAACCTGGCTCTCTTCTTTTTTCTTTTAAAATGGAGCTCTTTCTTTTCCTGCTATAGTTTAGGGTTTGCTGTTTCAGGATTTTTTCCTTTCTTTCTGTTATGTATGGTTTGCTGTACCTTTACTATTATTTGCCACTGTTTGTACCATAGACAAAAACATTCATCTAGCTGGTAGTCTCAATACATTTCATAGCAGAACATATACAAGAGGAAAAAACATACCAAATGGATCAGAAGTGATCGGTGCTTAACGTAAATACAAGAGCCACAGTGGCAAGAACCCACAGTATCAATACATACAAATGAAGCAGTGATGGTGTTTCTCAGGGGTGGAATCTGCCTGCATATTAATACAGAATTATACAAAATCTAGCAGGGATATTGGAACAATGAATAGCTAAACTTTCACAATAACTTAAGATCTGTGAGCAAGTCTGCATTGAAGATATTCCACATATTTAAAATGTGCCATCTCCATCTGTGCCTTCCTCCCTCCCAAAAGGAGGGGTGATGAATCCACATGATCTGTTATCAGATAAGTTCAACTGCTTAAGACGACAAATATCTGGCCAGGTCCAGTGTATTCTTTAAAGAATGGCAAATTATGACTTCAGCAACTATGTCTGTGCAAAATATGCCTCTTTGCTCTTAAAGAAACCAGTGTCTGTAACTCATTTAGAAAAGTTTTCACATGTACTTGTGTCCTTCTAAGAACGAATAAGACATGAAATATTGAATCCCCCCAAAACAAGAAATCCAATGAAGCAGAGAAAATTCTGACCCTCCATTTCCACATGCAGACCATTAAAAACCAGGACACCTCCTTGGTAGCCCTCCTGGGCTGGCAATCAAACTATTGCTTGGAAATAACAAACATCCTAGTAATAAAATTCCAACATTCATAGTAAAATGGTAGCAGTGTTTACCCTTTGAATCCACATTTAGCTTGCATTCTTTAACAAATCTGTATAAGGTTAACTATTTATAGTAAAACGTCATCAGTTTTTTCCTTGACAATCTTCTTTTATCCATTCTTATGCTGAGTACCTTGAATTGCATTTCCATTTTACACTGCTCTGTGGCCTTTGGATTGTTACAGGAGACACAGCACTCAGAAGGAGAAGATTCAAGAGAGGACGTTGATCTCTGGCAAGTAAAAAAAAAAAAGAACAAAAACAATACCCCCCACCCGCAAACAAACAAAAAAACCCCTGCAAACCCAAAACTAAAAGCTAAAAACAAACAAAAAACACTCCCCACAACCAAAAAAAAATTTCCCATGATTCTCCTTGAAAGTCAACCTCCATAAGACCTACCCTCTTCTACATTGTTGCAATAGTCTAAAGTCATAAATTAATTAGTCTTCCATCAAATAACTTAAAAAAGAAGGAATTGTAGCAGACCAGTTTTGACTGGCTTAATGCCAGTTAGCAGCCAGTTCATCTTGAGTCCCAGTCACACTGTTCAAAAACTGAGCTGGGAAATCACATGGATGTTGAAAAAAACTCTTCACATCGATGAAGGATTGTTCCAGGTTGTGGGGGCCAGGGAGAGGGCAAACCTAGACAGGGCCACAGGTCCTACGAACAGTGAACAGGATATAGGTCACGACTTCGAGGTGCACTGCATCCAGGAGATGCCAGCCGTGGCTTGTATTGCACAGGTAAAAAGGAAGCTCCTCCTGACAGTCTGCCATCTGTGTTAGTGATCTCTGCACATTGGCAAGTTCACAAAAGTGAAAACATTGAATTCTGTCATGATGGAGAAACACAGGAAGATGCCGTAAAGGGAAAGGCACACACCCCCTAGCTTCTTATCCAGTTTCCATTTGTTCATGTGGACGCCAAAAACCTACAATAAACACAGAGTAAGCCACCACAGCAGGAACATTTTGAATAAAGTGGTAAATCCCCATCTCAGCTACAGGAGCAAAAGAGGGCTGTCCCCTTGCTGATGATGATTAGTTGGAAGCAATCACAAACTGCACAAAGTGAGCTGAAAACCACAGCTCAAGTAAATCAGAGCAGCAGTCACAGAAACCACCTGGACTTATATCACCTCACCTTAGGTTTCTGCAGGGAATTTAATTTTGGCAAGAACAATCCCATTTAATTCAATCAGAGATGGATTTAAAGGCCAGGGTCTTTTTTTTTAACTCAAAATGCTTTAAAAGTGCTCAAATGTGCTCCTCTGCATCTCAGTCTAGAACCACACAGTCTGAGACTGCTTGTTTGCTTGTTTGCATAGTTTGCTCCCACCAAAGATTGAAGTCTTGTGTACATGGGAACTGTGGGAATTGTGTTGGTGTGCATTGCGCAGGACACCCCCCATCTCAAGATTTGGAAGATGTCACATCATTCCTCTTCTATCATTTCTGGGAAAGGTCAGGGAACACCAAGTACTGATTTCAAAGGAAACATTGTCAGGCACTGTTTTTTCTGGACTGTGTTGTATTTCAGAAGGATCCTAGAGAGGGCTAAGCAACCTGCTCAGCATTTTGTCTGCTTGTCTCACAGGACAGTGGATCTCATCATGCATCAAAGGACCTGCTTCAGCTCTAGCATAGAAATACCAAATGATCACTAATGAGTCTCCCAGGGTCCTCCCATGGAAAACACATAGGCAGGAGTGCCATCCCGTGGGAGTGACAGCTCCTGCAAAGAGCTGAATCAATGCCTTGGGAAGCTTTCAACAGCAGGGAGCACCCCTATCCTGTAAAAACAGACTTTGCAACCACTATTTCAGCTGGAGGTGAGAGAGGAGCAGGTGAGGAAAATGTCTATAAAAATCCCTCTTTTGGAAAAGAAGAACAAAAGACTATATACATACTGTGACAAAAACTGATGCCAGCAGGAGACCAACAGAATAGATAAGTCCTCTGCTGTTTAACCGAATCTGTAAAAGAAGGAAGTTTATCAAACCATTTCACAATTTCAAACAATGTTCCTCTCTGCTTATATTTCCATAATCCTAAAGTGCTGAGATGCTAAACAGTGGCTGCAAGTAGTAAATGCCAAGTCAGACCATTACATCACAGATAACTGTGCCTACTCCCTATTTTGGCAAAGAAAGACTGTTATTAGAGGAGCACCCTTAGGACCTGACGGCATTTCAGTGTTCCACTTCCACGTAAGCTCTGCCACCCTTGTACTATTATATAATGACATTTTCTAACTCCTATGTGAGTCCTGCAAGAACAAAGAGGGGAAAGGAAATTTTGCATTCAGTCACCAGTTAATGCTTCACAGTGGGGGAAAATAAACAAAGACATGCACAAGCGCCTGATTTCTTCCCTACTCTTCCCTTATTTCTTCCCTTCTCTCACTCCTCTTGGTGAAGGGAACAAGTCAGTAATCTCAAAACCAGAGGCTCAGGTGCTGAAAAGTTGTCTGTACCAATGCATCGTGGCACACTAACACAGGCTGGACCTGATTTAGCACTGAGGCAGATCAGACAATGAGATAACTTACTGCCTGCAGGGCTGTGTACCAGGCTCATCACAGGCTCTGGTGCAACTGTTTCCATGGCAGAACCCCAGTTACAGTCACTGTCCAAGAGAAGAACCGAGATACAGGTCCACAAAGTTGGGAAGCTGTTAAATGACCGCTTTTAGAGGATTTGAGTCTAACCTAAGGAACTCGCCTGCATCTTTAAGGCCCAAATCCTTTTTAAAACATGATTTTTGTGAGACATAAAACTAACATTACAAAGGAAGGCTACAGGGAGTAAAGCCATCACTCCAATCCCGCTCCTCAGCTAAGACCACACTTCTCCTTGGCTTCCCATCCTTCTCTTGGGGAACTTAATCATTATCCTTTTGGGCATTTTTATATGACCTCAAACAGCATCACCTGCAGCATCATCAGGGGACCACTCAGTGGAGTCTCTCAAGGCACTTCTGCGGGAGCTACTGTGTGGAGGGAACATCCTTCTAGGGAAGGCTGGCTTCTCAGTGCTCCCATCCTTCTAGTTAGATTATAAAAAATCCAATTTGCAAGAGAAGTGGGTATTGCTAGTGTGACAAGTAGCGCTACAATTTTAAGAATGCAGGAATGCTGATACACTTGTATCATTTTGCACCACAGCCAGGAAATCGTTTTCACCCAACTTTGCTCCTAAATCCAGAGTAAAGATTTAGGTTCACTCCCCAAGAACCACTGAGGGGACAGTCTGCCTTTAGAGTCAGAAAGCATGATCAATCCTGACACTTGGAAACTCTGAGCCTGCACTGCACTCCACACACCCAGGATCTTCTAAGCCAATCGGTGCTGCCTGAGCTTTGCTGTTCCCTTCACGCATGTTAAAATACCAGCTCACACAAATGGCACATTTTCCTTCCCTACTGATTGTTGACACCATAAAAAAGGCTACAGCCATGATAATCATTTTGTCTGAAAGGTGCTGGAGGATTTCTTTAGAATAAATGTGCTGTAAGAGTATGGATGGACAGCAGTACCATTACATTCCTACAGCTACTACGTGTTAAATACAATATTCTCATCAGACTGCTCAAAGAAATGGAGGATTTGGATTGCTTCAGGGCATGAAGACTGATTTTAGGACTGTCTGCATAACTGAAGACAAAAAATGTCATGATCTCACTGCTAATGTAAACTGCAGAGATGGACCAGCACGCTCTGCTTCAGCTTCTGCTTCCTATGCATCCACTCCTCTCTTGCTTCCACGCATCAGAATGGCCCACATGTAACAGCTAACCTGCATTTCCATTATTATAAAGTGCAAAAAAGCCCTACACTAACTCTGTGTACTAAAGCTAAAATACACATTTAAAGTTGTCTTCCCTGCTATCCCAAATGAATAGCACCTGTCTAGGAAAGAGATACTATTTTACAATTAATTCCAGTCTGGATTTGGGTCAGGAACTTTGTTTGACCAGTGCCAATATCTGTAAAAACTGTTGGTATAAAATGTATCAATTGGAAACGGATCTACAGGAAAAGGAAGCAAATGAAGAAGATGGAAATATTTTAGCATGGAAAGTGTCTGAATTTAACCTAAAGTACAGATGCTGCTTCTCAGTTACAACTTCATCCTCCATAAAACAGCAGAGCTTTCCAAAGGCCTCTGTCTAATTCTCTGAGAACAGTGTTTTTAAAGAGAAGTGTTTGGGTCAGCTTTCTTCAGACTACCTGCAAGGCTCTTCCTTGGAGGTCATTTAGGGGAATACAAGATGCTATGAGGGATAATTCAAAAGCAGAAAATCTATGCTAATTATTTACAGCAGCTTTACCAACGTAAGAACCACACACATTGTGCTGTTCCTATGTAGGCCAAGCAAATGTGGCAACTCCTTCTGCAGTGTGAGCACCAAGTTCCCCTCGCAGGGTTACTGCACCCGAACACTGGAGCTTCACTTCAGGTTAACAGTTCTCAGCTTGAGTTTAACCAGCCACATTCCTGGCCTGGTATCTAGCCCAGCTCCCACTGCTGGACAAAGCAGAGAGCTATTAACCTAAACAACAAGAATGTTCCTGGCAGCCCTGCCATATATATTAACAGGCATCTGTCCACTTCAGAAAGTGGCCCTACAGAACCATGGGTGCTTTTCATACAGTGCTGCTGAGTGGTTTTGAGAGAGTGAAATCCAAACAACGTGGAATCACCATGGTTCATGCATGCCTTGCTCCTCTCACTGTACTCTGTTTACCTGAAGGATCCTTCCACTCTCCCCACGTGCCAGAGGCTGCTGAGGTGAGCCTGGGCCCTTATGCAAGGTGAGCTATGCCTCGTGCAGGCCCCTGCCCAAGCCCTGCAGTGCTCCCTGCAAGCCAAATCCATGGGACTGTTGGTGTGCACAGGGTAACCCCACAGCATTGCAAGTCCAGTTCATTTGGAATTATACCAGGCACCCATCTATAGAATCCATCTCTCAGTCATCCCAGGGCAAGTGTGCTTTGGAAACAGGCTTACATCAATGTCCACTTGTTCCAACTGTCCTTCTGTTTCCTGTTTGCTTCTCAATTGTTTTATAGCCCTTTTCACATGTGGTTTCTGTCGTTTTCTGTCCCTTTACCACCTGCTCCATGGCAAGGAGGTGCCATGCATACATCACCTCCTGAGCCTCAATAGAAGCATCTGGAATTCTTCACACTATTTCCAGTACTTTGAGTTCACCAGCAACATTTTTTTACTCAAACAGTTGCACTTTTTCTTCCAGAAATTCCAGCTGTGATGTGTATCTAGTTCAGCAAAATGAGTTTTCTTGACAAACCTTTTCTTTTCCCGAATTTGACTTTGGACTAGCCGTTGCTGTTTTACAAATTTCCCATCAGTCTACAGTTCTGAAAATACAGATTTAACTGATTCCACTCCTCTGGTAACTATCAGCCTACCCCATTTCTTATCATGACTTTTAACTATGAGCACAGAAGCCCAGGAGACTCTGAATTTTGAAACAAAAGTTTAAGAAAAATGTGTCCTCGATCTGTCAAATTAAGGCAGAAATCAGTTAAGCAGCTCTCTCATGCGACGAGTGGCATTTCCTGCAAGAGGCAATGGAATACATTTCCTTGGGATATGTGAAAATACGCAAGTTCAGGGAAAACAAGGGCAGCAAAACATTCAAAACTCAAAGTAAGGGAGGAGATAATTTCAAGTTTTGGCAAAGACCAAAAAAGAATCTCAGCTGGAGTCATCTTTATAGTATAAGGAAAAGCCCAGTCCCCTGATCATTTAAGAATAGGAAGTGCCTCTTCCCCAAGAGAAAACTCCCTGCAGAGGAAGCACTCCCTCATACTGCAAGGAGGAAAAAAATCAATATTCCCAAACTCCCCTTAGAGGACTGGCTTGTGTATAGGAGCTGAAGCAAGGCAGAACAATGCTCTTCTGGCTGATAATGCACAAAACGCTTCCACGTTCACAGTATCCTCTGAGAGTTTGGGGGGGGGGGGGGCACCTCCCTGCTGCTTGTGCAGCAAATGCAAAGTGGCTGCCACCAGCTCCAGCCATTCCCATGCTGCTGTGGCAACCAAGGCTGAAGCTAAACAGCAGAGGAAAAACAATGGAAATAAAAGTTATTCTACTCCTAAGTTCTCTTCTGGCAGCTGCTCAAGGGAAAACAAGAAGCTATTGCCAAAACCCACACTGGTTTTGCTTCAGGGCCCAAATATGACAGAAATTACCCCTGTAAGGAATTTCACAAGGGCTATGCTTTGTTTCCAGTCCCTCAGCTGAAAAAGCTGCAGGTCTTCTTTATGTCTGGGTATGCTTCTCCTTCAGTGTCTCTGCCTGGCAGTGGAAATTCAGTCTAAATCCTGCATTCCAAAGGTCTTGTCATGAGACAGTAGTCTCAGCAAACTGGAACATCAAAATTCATGCATTCCTGCATGTTTAAATGGAATTTCCTTCTTAAATCTATTTTTAGATGCCTAAGAAAGTGCCCCTGTTTTGCTCTGTACCACAAATTACACTTTGCAGAGGGTACATACCTGGAGTGATGCATGTAGCCACGCAGGGTATCACACAGGAGATACAGCAGCTATGGCAGGAGAGAACTCCTGTAATGCTAGGAGGTGTGGCAGGCACACTTTTGCTCTACTACAGTATAATCATCCCAATAATCTCTCTGCCATGAAGCTAGGGAGCCAGCTTTGTCCTAACATACCATTCATCCTAGTGCCTTGGAAGTAAACCAGTGAAAATCAACTGGTCAGCGAAGAGCAAAGCAGTGATGCTTCCCATCTCCATGCGTGCTTTGCAAGCCTTTGCTTCCCTCTGGATTCTCTGATGCCTAAATATGATTGCACTGGGATTATTCCTGCTGCCTCAAGCTGTGTGTTTGCTTGGAAGGAATGTCATGTCTCTCAGACTTCTAATGTACTGTCAAATTTTGCTGAAACTGGCTGAAGTTATCAGGCAGAGGAGCAAATTGGGCTGACATGATTACAACTCCCAAATACTGATGTGATCAAATAAACCTGGCTCTTTATCCTTAGGCTAAAATCCCTGTTCTCTAAAATAGTGCTGAATGATGCCTGGTTTACATGCAAAAAAATATTCCAGAGAGAAGAAACTGGATGGAAGACATGGAGCAAACATCCCCCCAGTCTGCATATGCCAGGTGCACTGGGAAAGGATGCTTACTGGATTATAGAGTCAGCAACATGTACAGGACTTGATCCTGGAAGAGAGGAGAAAGTGAACTCTGTGAAAGAATTCTCAAGGTCCAGAGGGAAGCTGCTTTTCCTCCAAAACCCCTGCTGGCCTGACAGATAGCTGTGTACATAACAGAAGGCCAGAGCTGCTGCAGGAGGGTGGCCAAGTGATGAGTGGCGATGGAAGCTTGAGTGGGAAGCACAGAAGAAAGTCAGAGTTAGTACCTGGACATTAATGAGTGTTCAGAAACAAGGACCCTTAAAATTATAAACATATGGTTGGGTTAAAGACTCAGCATTGTAAAAAGTTTAATCCTGAATAGATCTGTCTTTTGACACAAAAAGGGTCAGTGGCTTGGTCCAAGCCAGGAATTCTGGATCTGACACCTGAGCTGAAGGCAAAGGGTGAGGCACTTGCAGTATAACCACATCCTAGGGGAAAATCATTCATTTAAAGCAGGAACAGAGAAGAAAAACCTCCTTCTCTAAACCAGGTGACAGATGCTTTCAAGATTCAGCCTGAGAATCATGAGACGGTTTTCTTTTTCCTTCTTGTAACAAGGAAGAATAAAATAAATACTAAGCTGAAGCATCCACTGACAACGGGGCTGGGAAGGGGCAGTCAAAAGAGAGGCACTCCATCAAAATGCGATTGAGCAACCAGCACCGGGACATGTCTCCAGAGATTCACGGCTTATTTCCAGTTCTGCCACTCACCTACTGTGGCTCCAGCAAGTGCATTCATCTCTCTGACAGGTCCCCCTCTCGCTCTTTTCTGGATTTATTGTTAGGTCACAAAGTTGCCTTTTCCTCCCTTGGACACTATGACACGGAGTGAGCTTTTTTAAACAAGTCTCAATTCCATGTGAAGCCACTTTGCGGAATGAGAAAGTGCTGAATGTCCATGATCACAGGGTGCCAGGCTGCCCCATACATGTGCACACACAGCATCAAGAAGGTGCAAATCATTTCCTTTTCTGCACAGTAACATGGCAGAACTCTTTACACCAGGATTAACAGGGAGCAAAATCTGTTCACAGGGGATTCTGAGGCAGGCAGACTGGAACAATATATATAGTACAGATTTTATGGATATATGGATATGACATTAGAGATATTAGTATGATATTAGAGATGTAACACAGTCCAGAGAAAGCCTGAGTGTTTAGAATCCCAGAAAAGAAAGGCTGGAGGGAGCTTCTAGGAGACTCTTCTGCATTAAAGTTTACCTTTAAAGACATAGTTTCCACAGAAGTTATTACAGCTTGTTTATTAAAATGTGTTTACTTTTAGCAGATGTGTTTACTTTAACTTTGTCACCGTCCACTTAACATTGAACATTCTAAGAAGGCAATCATGGATTTGGATCACCACACCAAAGTAACCACGATCAAGGCAAGCCCTTCTACACATCTTTCCCTGCCTCTGCAAGCAAGTCAGGGGCATCAAGACTGCTTTGAGGAGTTCCCCTGTTAGAGGAGATACTACAGAGACACATTTGGGTCCTGCCAAACACCAAAGGAGCAGTACTAAATCCTGTACTATTAGTTCAGAAATCACCTAGTAACTGACTCACAGTGATATTCAGTGGACAACCAGGCTGGCCTGAGCCCTCAAGCCCCAGTGCAGTTGGCAGGGCCTGCTCAAGCAAGCAGCCCCCAAGGCTCAGCCTGATAGACCTCAAGACCTGGAGGAGCTCCATGTCTGCTGCCCCCTCTGACCTGGGTGCCAGGGATGATGGCCACACTCCTGGAAAAGCAACCAGCATCTCAGAGCTGTAGGCACTGTCACCAAGGTACACCTGACTCAGCTAATGCCAGCGTTTGCTGGCAACTTAGTAAGACTTCAAAAACTAATTACTAATAACAGGGTGGTGAAAGGGGACTTGCTTTGTTTTAAAGTCCAATTACCCAAGGATTTGGAGATAAATCCGGGAACAGCAAGTGAAAACTGAGGAAACTCTCTTTTGCTAATTGTGGGGCTGTTTCCAAGACTCCCTTTTCCAACCATGTAATCACACTGTACAATGGACATTTGGGTGTGCAAAACAGTAGTGAAACTGTTACACCTCCATGAAAGCTGTCTGATTCTGTTCAGCCACTTGTTTTCATGCTTTTTCACAAAAATATAGATGAACTATGGATAAATTGCTCATCAAAGAAAGGGATTTTATAACTACAACACTGCTTCTTTGTGGCACTCCTATATTCAAGAAGAGGGAAGATCTGAGGAACTAAAGGCTGGTCAACCTGACCCTGATCCCTAGTAAAATTATGGAGCACATGATCTTGAGAACCACTTCTAAGTACACAAAGGGCAAGACATGTAGATTTATGGAGGGGAAATCCGATTGACCCTGCCTGACAGCCTTGTGTGAGGAGGGGGACTTGCTGAGTGAGGGGAGCGCAACAGACATTGTTTATGTTGACTTTAGCAAGGCTTCTGGCATCCTCTCAAACATCCTTAGACAAACAGAGGAAGAACAGCCTAGATAAGTGGACAGTAGAATGGCCTGATAACCAGCTGAAACACTGTGCTCCAAGTCCAGCTGGGGTCCAGTCACTAGGGACTTATCCTAGGAGTCAGGACTGCTTATTGTCTTTTTTAATTAACTGGATGATGGGAAGAGAGCAGGCTTGGCAAGTTCACAGCCCATACAAAACCAGTGAAGGTGACTGATGCTCTGGAGGGCTGTGCTGCCATACAGAAGGAGTTGGACAGGCTGGAAAAATGTGCAGGCAGCAAACTCATTAACATCTGCAAAGGGAAACAAAAAGCCCTGCACTTGGGAAGGAATAACTCCACATATCAGCATGGGGCTGACTAGCTCATATGTGATCATCCTGGTGGACACCAAGCTAAAGTCAACAATGCACCCCTGTGGCATGGAGCACCAACAGCATCCCAGGCTACATCAGAAATGTTACCAGCAGGGAGAGGAAGATGATCCTTCTCTGCTCACATCTGGAGTGCTTGGTCCCGTTCTGGGCTCCTCAATACAAGGAAGATATGGACTTGGAGAAAGTCCAGTGAAGGACCACAAGGAAGATTTAAGGGATGGCAGTATCTGACATACAGAGGGGCTGAAGGAACTGTGACGGTTCAGCCTAGAGAAGAGAAGATTCAGGGAGATCTTGGCAATGTGCATAAATACGTGATGGGAGACGACAGAGAAAGTGCAGCCAGACTCTTCTGAGTGATATCCATTGAAAGGAAAAGAGGAACCACACAATTTTAATTACAGAAATCCCACAATAATACAAGAATGCTTTTGACTGTGAGAGTGGTTAAATAACAAAGCAGTTTGCTGTGCAGACTCCACCCTTGGAGGTACTCAAGACCCAACAGGACAAGGTCCTAAGCATTCTGCTCTAGCTGACCCAGCTTTGAGCAGAGGGCTGGGTACTAGACAACCTCCAGAGGTACTTGCCAAGCTCAAAAGTTCTGTCATTCTCCTGCCTTTTAACTTTGCACTCACTCAGTGACTGTATTCAACAGTCTTCCTTCCCTCTGCCCTACACTGCTATCTGAGTGGTGTCCAGATAACAGCAACAGCCACGACGACTTCTCTCTGAGACTCTGTGGCAGAAGGAACCTTGCAGCAACTCTGGGGCAGCTCTTTTTACTTGGGAAGTAAAGGATAAGTTCATTGGTCTTGGGTAGTTTTGTCTTAAAGAGGAAAGCTCTGCAGTTTCCTGCTGACGGTCACACTCTGAAACACCCAATTGTTTAACAGTTTCTTTCACTTTCCAGTGTGCTTACAGTTTAGTAATGCCAGAATTTTTCTAAGCAAAAGCCCTACGGATCTCATCTATATTTTATATTTCACCTGTGTGTTTATCCCCTCTACCTTATTAAAAACAGGGTCATTGGACGTGGAATTACTTGGAATTGGACAGGGTCATTACTAGGAATATATTCAAGAGTATGACAATCCAGTGCACTCTAATGAGCTTGCTTATTTCAGCACAGACTTCTGTCTTTAAGGAAGAAATGGAAGTACTTGTCCTCAAAAGGATGGGAAATCCCCAGTGACAATTAATTTCTACTTCTCTCATATGGTAACAGGAAAAAATTACCAGTTTTTTCAAATAAAATCCACAGAATTTTTGACTTTTACTTCTCCTAGATAGATCCACCTAATTAAAAACGCACAAATAAATAAATAACAATAATGTGAACAAATGTAGGACTTACGTATGATCCATAATTCACTGCTAGGGTCTGCAAAGCCCATGGAAGGCCTAAGCCAATTAAAATATCAAAAACATTGCTTCCGATGGAGTTGGACACGGCCATATCTCCCATACCTGCAGGAATGGAAACCACATACACTCAGACATATCTCAGAAAAGTCTTGCTGCTTCAATCTGAGCCAATTGAGGCAATTTCCACTGATTAAGGCCACGATTTATGGAAGATGAACCTCATTCCCTCCCTTCCCTTTGCCACCCCCATCATACAAATCAGCAGGCTTCAAGGGGCTTAATCCCCATTTCAGGATCATCTGAGAATTCCTCTCCACTAATCCTCTGCTGCTGAGGGGACCCGCTGTGCTGGCTGTGACCTGCCAGTCCTCTGGTGCCATTTTCAGGGGGGCTTTTGACACTTTACTATGACCATGACACATGAGTTTATGTACAGGACTGACTGCAAAAGGTCTTGGAGTCACCTGTTCAGCAGCTTCTTATTTCAGTGAGGAGCCACTGGTTTTGCTCCCCAAAGCAGTACTGGCTACTTGCTTTTCCTCCTAACACACCTGTTGCTGGGGCCACAAGTATGGGGGAGCTGCTTTCCTTAAAAACAGTAGTATCTTCCAGTCCTTATGATTGTGAAGAAAAGGTGGAAGGTGACCTGAAAGATTCTTATGCCATTAAATAGTTCTATACCACTGATATTCAAATTAATAAAATTATTGTGATTATTGAGGAAGGCTTGAAGTTGACAATGCTGCCAGAACTTGCTCCACACTGCTGTTGAGAACCTGTTTATTGCTTTGCAATAGCAACACAATTTATTTTCTTCTCTGTTCTTGTTTTAAATTCTAGGCTTGTGAAAAGAGCTCTGTATATTCTCCTGTTGAGGAAACATCTGTGCTACCTGAAGAGGAGGAAAATGTCAGGACACACTTCCACAGGAGGATGCAATCCCTGTGATGACCTACCTTGCCTGGCCACGATAAGGCTTGCCATGCAGTCTGGCACGCTGGTTCCTGCTGCCAAGAAAGTGATGCCCATGATCACATCTGGAATTCCCAGTGTGTACCCAATGATTGTCACCTAAGGAGAGGAAATAAACTGTCAAGCAGTCTACAAAAATTAAGACCCGAGACCAACTTGCCCCAATTCTGCAAGATGCTGTGAGATAGCAGAGCAAACTCAACACTCAACATTTCCTTTAAATAGAGGCAGTGACAGGCTTTTTTGGTATATTCATCAACTGGCAGGGGATAGCACTCACCTGCTGTGTACCCTCTCATGTTAGTTGTTCCATACATTTCATCCACAGTTTTCCTGATACTAACCTGGAAAAGAGACTATATGGTCGCTCACTACCCTGGGTAACTGTCTGCCAATCTTGGATTAAGTTTGTAAACATTATTATATACAATACTAGCTAAGCAGACACAAAACCACCCTGTGGTTCTAGTTCTGCAGGAATTTGACTGAATGTCATGCTATTGTTCATGATGAATTCAAAGCATTATCATTCACAATTCTATGTCTCTTGCGCTTGCTTGTACCAAGAGAATGTACCAAGAAAAGTTATTGTGGCCAGATCGTCACTCAGCACCCCTCACACTACCCTGCAGGACCGGGAGACATTCGACTGCTGCAGCTGTAGTTGTTGCCCAAGGTAAAGAATCTGTATAAAATGACAGCCCTCAATCAAGTTCAAAGGCCATGGCTACTGGCCCCTAATTTTCTTCTCTGAGTGTGGACAGGTCCAATAGAAATAGAGGCAAACCTAAGGCTTCTCACCTGAAAATTCAGGTGTGTAGAACTTCCTATGCATTCCTCTAGACTGACAAACCCCCTCCTGTTGCTTCTCCCAAGCAGTGGTTTCTGGGTTAGTTGGTACGTACCATCCACACCATCATGTAAGAAAAAGCTGCAATCCACAGGGTAGAAGAAGCAAAGGTGACCATGAACCATTTTTCCAAGTGGGGTTTGTTACAGTTGGGCACTGTGAAGTACAGGACAAAACTCAAGGGCCACGTGAAGACCCACTTCAACATTTCTATCTTGCCAGCTGCCAAACAACAAAACAAAGGGAAAAAATCACAAGTCACGTCTGCTGTATTTCAGAATGCTATTATTTTGTTAGCATGTGCAAGCAAGATGCCAGGGACACCTCAGCCTGTTATGCCAACATGCCATTCCTTGTTCAGAAGATTATGATGTGATGGCAGATAGAGGGCAGAGATAGGCACAGGAGTATGAAGGGCCTTCCTGAGAGTTTAAGTAATGGGTCAGACCACATGTGCTTCCCCTCCTCCTCAGTCAAGTTCTTACAGAAACCACATAAAATGCAAGTCCAAGAAAGAGATCTAATGGGAGGGCACAGAAAAGACGGAGGCAGGCCCTTCATGAGAGAATTACAAAATTCCTTGCACAAGGGAATTACAAAAGCCAATGGACTCAACTTCCAATAAGGGAAATTCAGAATAGATGCTACATTAAGTTGGGCATTTTCTCTTTTTTTCCTGTTGTGGGGGTGGTCAAACATTGGAACAGGTACCCAAAAGTCTGTGGGATGTCCATCCTTATAGGTAATCAAAACTCAACTGGACAGAGGCTTAGAGGGCCTGCTCTGAGCACGGGTTGGAACCAGAGATCTGCAGAGGTCCATGCCAGCCTGTCACATACTATGAAAGTCCATAGGACATTTAAATACTCTCTTTAAGGCTCATGTCTTTTCCTCACTCAAACTACAGAAATGCTGTTTGATTGAGACCTGAACAGGAGTTCCCAAAATTGTGTCCTGCCCATAAAGGGCAGGACCACTCCCTACAGCATTCCAGCTCATCTGCAGGACAGCAGATCTTGCCACAGCAAATGCAACTCAAAGGCAGGACAGAGATACATTATGACCACCCCAGGACCAGTGCCCTGATGTGGTAAGAAACGCCAGGCTAAAAGGAGATCTCCATCCTGCGAGTGCAGTGCTCAGCAGCCTGAGGCACACGTGGGTCCTCATGAGTCATGAAGCTGCTCTGACTTTCTAAGACCTCCATACAGAACAAGAAGCACTGTGGTAGTGCCTAGTGCACAGCAGGAAAGCAGAGGCACTCAGGACTATCCTGTGTCTCTGCCCCATATCAGCATCACCAGTGCCTTGCCCACATTAGAACTGCACTGTCCAATCGAGGTAAAAGCACACCTCACCTCCCAGCAAAGGTATGTCCTAGTCATGGACACATTTGACCTTCACTCAGGCTCCTTGTCAGCAGCCCAGCCACCCTCAGCTTTCTCCACAGAGAGCAGAGATCCATCTCTCCAAGGGGTGAGCCATGTTTTGGGGGCAGAACCCATCCTGTGGAGATTGCTGCGTATCCCCTGTGACTGCAGCAGTAGCACAGGGCCAACACAGGAGCTGGAGTAGAGGTGTGCCCATCCCCAGGAGCCTGTACCCTGAGAGGTTCCTGCTGCTTCCCAGTTCCCCATTTCTTTTACATGTGACCAGGAGCCTCACTGCAAAGTGCAAGCTGATGGAAGCTCTGAGAGACGCTTCTATCTCTACCCGCATCCACAGTGCTTTCCAGAATATCCAAACAAACACCATACAAACACAGGAGCTTCTTACTGGGTAGGTCAAAAGGTGTATAAGGTCCTTCATGGTCATCGTCATCATCATCATCATCTTCCTCTTCCTCATCATTTTCGTTGTTCTCGTTATCCTCATTCTCGTTCTCATTCCTGGCCTCAGCCACGTCCTCATCCCGCCGCGTGCCATTCACACCGCGGTCGGCAGAGTTGCTGGGGCCTGTTCCATTCTCCACCACGTGCTTGATGGGTATTTTGATTGCTACTTCTGACTCACCATTGGTGTAAGTTCTGCTGTTGATCAGCCTCTGTCTCTGTAAATGAAGGCAATGTCTTGCTGAAATATAGGACTTTTTTTAAATTTGAGGTTTTTTAAGCAAAAGGGAAGAACAGAGGAAGAGAGATGTAGAATTCTTCAAAAATTTCTCTTTAAAGGCAAAAGGAATGATTTTCAACAGGTACAGCATGATGCTTGCTTGCAGCCCACTAGATAAATCTCACACATACAACTGTTACAACAGAAGGTCCAGTGGCTGTGGAATAGACTCCAGGAGTACTCCAAGACCAGAGACACATTAAATGTAGTCTCTGGGTAATACCATATTATTAAACAGATCTGCAGGGGGCACCTCCTGTGAGCAACAGCTACATGTAATGTAACTGCTTAACAACCTCTGCTAAAATCTCCACGGGGACAGAGAGCAAGGGATTATTTAGTGAAGTCAGTGTCAGAAGGATAAAATCTGGGACAGCACTATCAGGGATCCAGAAGAAACACCAGAGTTGCATTTCAAGCCAAACACTGCTACAGGAAAAGGCAAATTCAGAAGGAGAAGAGCAGGTGGGGGAGATAAAAGACACACCTCATTGATTAACATGCGGCTGGCCATGGAGAGACGTGTTTTGGGAGGGAAATGGCTGGTTATCATGATCCGGAGCCCAGCCTCGGAAAATGAAAGCTGGTGTGGGTAAGCAGAGAGCAGCTCATCAACCATGATCACTGAGGCTTTACGGTGGAAATTTCCTGCAGCCAAGGAACAAAAACAAATTGAGGCCTTCTTCCAGCAGTCTCTCCCTCTGCTCTATGTGGCTCTAAGAAGAATAAACCCATGGGTTCCAGAAGTTCTCTGTAAGAACCATACCTTCAGCTACGCCATTCAAAATAGGCCTCATTTGTCCTTAATTTCTGCCTTCTACACACCTTAGATCCCTGTTTTCAAACAAATTTTCAACATGGTATCACCATTCATGCTCCTTACAGAGAACTAAATCTGTTCTGCACAGTTCATCACAGGCCCGTGTTAGGCAGACCACTGCTTCAACAGCAGCTATCCCACCAAGGCAGTTACTGCCAGTTGTAACCTGCGCTTCTGTGAGGATATTGTCATCACCCACTGCTAACTGTGTTCCTGCAAGGTACCAACACTAATGAAAAGAAGATTCCTAATGTACCAACTTACAGCTCACAGCTGGGAACTGACACCAAACCTAGCAGCAAGTGCACGTGCCAGAGCAATCCACAGCATGGGAGCAAAGGGAGAGGGAGACAGAGGCCAGTCCCAGGATCATGCTCCAACTGGGACACAGTGCCAATGCCCACTGCCTCTGGGGTTCATCCTTCCTGCTCCTGGATGACGCCTTGGCCTGTGAATTCTGTGCCAGGACTGTGACTTGACAGCAGGGAAACCTGAGGCCTTACCCAACACACTTCTGCACAGGTTCATCAAAACAAGTGTTAAATACTGGCAAATGTTTTGTGGCATTACCATTTTAAACCATCACTATTAGTCTCACAGAAGACTATCTCCTCAGCCTTTCTGTTACTTTTTTTCCCTACTGAGGCTTCCATGGAATAGGGTAGACATGTGATCTCCTCTGTATTAAAACAAACAAACAAACAAACAAACAAACAAAAACCAAAAACAAACAAACAAACAAACAAAAAACCCACCAAAAAAACCCCACCACAACAACAACAAAACCCAATCAGACAGCTTTTTCTTGCGAGTTTTTCCACACTGGCACTTATTGAATGGCACCTGGAAGAACTGCCAAAACCAGAAATCTCTGTTTCAGATTATTTGGTCCTCTGTTCAGAGAAGACTTCAGAAAAGGCCTCAGAAGACAAACAATGTCTGAAACCCCCAGGGACCCCATAGCAACAGGTGCTGTTGATGGCCTGGTGGCCCTGTGCCCCTGGCTGGGACATGAAGCAGCACCACTTGCCTTCCCAGGCCTCCCATGGCCCAGTGCCAAGGAAATACAGGAACAATTTGCAAGAAGATGAAGTAATTCTTTCGCCTTCCTTCCTCGGCCAGTGTGAGTAACCACAAGTGTCCAAATCAAAAGTTACCATCAGAGTATGGAAAAACCCATTGTGGGAACATTAAAACCAAATCCCACAATTAGAACTAACCCTGAGGCCACTGGGTAAAGTTGGATGTGCAAGGCCTGAGTTTGTGCTCACTGAGTTTTCCCAGTCCAGCTTTCCTGGTACAGAATTGCCAGCACAGTTCTGCTGTGGAGAGCTCCAAGCAACAGAGAGCCAGCCCCAAAAAAGCAGCTTTCCCAAATCAGAGGGCACAGCACTGCTGACAGTTGTCCCTCTTCAACAGGCCTGTAAGTAGAGCTGGCAGACTCCAAGCATTTGCTGCTGCAAATAAACCCTGCTACATTTCATGTTTAACTGCTTACTCTATATAGACTATGCCTCTCAAGCCCTATTTGCAGGAAGAGAGACCTTTCTTTGGTTGGTTGGTTGGTTGGGTTTTTTTGATAGACTAAACAAAAGAGGCAGCTCAAGAGTGGTCAGAGACCAGGACTGATTTTGACAAGACAGAGCTTCTTCTCAGGCTAAGTCAGTGCCTCAGGGAAAAGGGAGGTGTTATTCCTGAGGACAGGTACATATACATTCCAGGCAGATACTGCACATGCTTGCTGATTGTTCTAAAAACAAAATAAATCCACTGTGAGTACAGTTTAGGACATCCTTGCAAATGCAGACATTGAACTACTGGTGCTGAGATATGGGATGATAGAATTTTTCTCACACTGAAGAAATGCAACCATTTTTATACATGATCATGACTAAAGTCAAACTGCAACAGATTTCAGCTGAAGCGGAACACCCTTAAAGACCACTTATATGGAAAAGTTGGGCATGGTAAAGCCAGCATGTGCAGTAAGAGTACAGTACCCAGACCCACATAGAATCCCTGCCCTCCCTTCACTGGGGGTAAAGTATACACTGGTCTAAGAAGGGCCTTTTTTCTTGCTCTGTTGATGTCCCTTTGGAGTGGAGTTAAATTTAACTGGAGATCCTGAAAATGGGCAACTTGTAGTGCAGACTAACAGTGCCCACAGGAGGACTTAAAATGGCTGTAAAAGACAAGAAAAGCAGCCTCTGGGCTTGAAGAAGTCCTTATAGCCAAGCAGTTGTCCAGCAGCAAGAATCAGCCACAGGAGACCTCAGCCACCTCCAGTGGCACAGGCTGTGGTGGCCGGGATCACCACACCGTGCCCCCCCCATCTAGGAGAGGGGTTCCAAAGGGGCCACCTGCCCCTTCCTATTTCATGGCTTACAAGACAGCAGCAGTTCCCACCATGTGAGCAGAGAGAGAACACACAGAATGATGCAAGCAAGAGGGTGACTTACTGGAACAGTTACCTTTCTTTAGTAACACCACTGTGGCATCACAGTTGCTGGTGTCGTCCATTTCCGTGTTACTTGCTAAACCATTCACCATATTTGCAGAGTTTTTTGTCTTCCTCTCAAAGCAGTGATGTATGGTTGAGTTGTACCTGCACAAATGAAACAAACTCAGGATGTACCTTTACTTCTTGACATTCTTCCTTTCCTAGCTTTGTATCCTGTGCAATTCAGTGAAGGGAGGGAAGAAAACTCCTCTGGTCTTAAGGAATATCCCAGAGCTCAAGCTCCATCTAAATTGTACATCACACAATCTCTCTGTACCCAGAAGGCTAGGAAAAATAAAAGCCATGGATCTTGAATGACATGCATGTGTATGTGTTAGGTGTGATGAATATTCTGTATCATGAGTAATCTTTGCTTGTCATCACCCAAGTATATTTTTATCACGAGTGTATATATATATATACACTCTATACTAAGATATACTATATAGATATACTATAAAATATATTATATATATACACTATATATACTATACTAAAATATATATATAAAAATATATATATTTTAATCACACCTGAGTATAAGCATTATTTTACTGGGAGGACTCAACACAGAAACACAACACCTTATGCTAAATTCGCCTCAGCTTTAGCAAGAGTGGGGAATAATTCTTGCTTCTTAGAGCATCCAAGAGCTGACAAAAGTATCACCCATGACACTCAAAGACAAGTGTACACCCCTAATAAACACCTGGCAAAGGACCCTAACTAGGGTGGCAACCTTTCAAGCTATATCCAAACATGTCTGAAAAGCCTGTTCACATTACAACGTTGTTTTTAGAAAAAAAAATTGCACACACTGTCTTTCTGGTTAGTTAATTGTTCCAAGAGTGACGCTATCCTCCATGTCAAAATTTCAAATTATTAGATGAATTCCGACTTATATTCCCTTCAGCCAGGTTGAGTGTTTTGCTGTTTTCACTGAGAATTGCTTTCACAATATTTACTCTATTCATCATTTCAAAACAAATCTCTAGCCTTACTTGTAGAGACAAGACCACTAGTGTGCTTGGCAGCTGGTAGGTTTTGTTGAATGTTCCAGTTTGAATCTGGGTTTCCTTTTCACTGGCTTTTGAAAACAAGACAGTAGGAAGGGAACCAAACAGCAGAACAGACCAGATTTACTAGCAAGAACTTGTGTGGAAGAAGTCACACAGACCAGATACTCAGAAAATCACTGCCGACTGTGCTGTAGTTTTATCATGGGTCTCCAGGCAAGCAAGAACTGCTGCAGAGCTTTGCACCCATAAAAAGTCGACTGGAATATCACTCCTGCTTATTTCCGAGTAGGGATGCTAAAGTGAAGTCAGAAGAGACTGTTTTGGTGGGACTTGAGGATGGATCCAGGTCTCTGCTCTGCCACAGGTTTGCTGCCTTAGCCTTGGTCAGTTCACATAGGACAAGATCCGTAAAGCAGATTCACAGGATAGTTTAGGTTATAAAAACCCCAATAACCATCAAGTCCAATGTTAATTCAGCATTGCCAAGCCTACCGCTAAGCCATGTCCCTAAGCACCATACTTACACATCTTTTAAACCCCTTCAGGGATGGTGATTCCACCATTGGCCTGGGCAGCCTGTTCCTGCACCTGAGAACCCTTTTGGTGAAGAAATTTTCCCTAATTTTCAAGCTAAACCTCCCCAGCAGAACTGGAGGCTGCTTCTTCTTCTTGTAAGGGCTAGGTGAGACAAGGGGAGCAGGAAGCCTTAGAATTTAGATAAGCTGAGAGCACATTTGACTTACTTCATTATAAAGATGTAGATGATGTACATCAGCACTAAGACTAAGGACTCCCACCTGGAAACAAGAACAACACATAAACACATCAGAGCAGGGCATGGCATCAGTGGCCCCTGTTCAGCCATTCCCCCAATTGCCACAAGCGTGCAGAAAGGCTTGACCCTCCTGGGCTGCCTTAACATTCCTCTGTAGAAAAGGGATGCATAAAGAAATGGCTCACACATCCATGCATGACACCTCCTTTGTTTTCTTGACTTCTGTAATTTTACTTGGCCAAACTGACCTGTCAGTTAAGAACAAGTGACAAAACCCAGGAGTTCAGTAACAAAGGGCACACCCAAGGACCACCAACACTTCTGTGAGGACGATAACCATGGGATGTGGCCAAGGGAGGAGAGCAGCCACCCTGCTCTGCCTGCAGGGGTTTAGAGCAGGATGCTGGATGTTGTAAAGCTGATAGTGCTGAGGCAACCTGAGCAAGGGGCAGCTGCTCTGCCACTACTACTGCAGCATGAGTGCTGAGAGTGCATCAGGCAGGAGTTCAAACTGCTGATTAGATACTGACATTTTTTCCCCTCTGCTGTTTCTGTGTCAAACTAATGGAGCAATGAAATTTGTATGAAAACAAATTACAATATGACTTTTATAGCTTGTTTCTAGGTAATCTTTTTCACTGTCAAAAATGTTGTATTCTGCTTAATTTCCCATGGCAAACTGCTAGTCTTAGTGGAAATCATCCATCATCAAACTACTGTATGCTAAACTCATGGAACATTTTCTCTACAAGGACACACTAACTATATCAGTGTCTCATTCCTTGCTTCTGAAGATTCAACACTCAGCTTTTGAGTATTTTTTTTAAGAGCACAGTTAAATACAACTGGCCCTCAAGAGAATTTCAGTTAATAAAAGTACACAAAAAATCATCAGAGAAAACCAGGCCATTGCCAAGAATGGGTGTTTGAAACCTGCCTCTGACATGGGCAAGAGCTAGTGAAGGAAAACACCAGCCCAGGCAGCCTGACGCTCCCTAGTGCTTGTAATTCAAACGACACCAGCTGGGAGTGACACCAAACCCAACACTGTCACCTCCACTGTCACCTCCAGGTGTCACCACATCACCTCTGGGACGTGCTGGAAACAAAATCATGAGACCAAAGCAACGGCAAAGTATCTGCAGCCCTATAGATATAGACTATCTAGACTACCATACCTACTGCACTGCACTTTAACACATTAATAGGTATTTTTTTAAAAATTCCTTTAAACTGGCCATTCACTAAATTAGGAAAAATCCAACTATACGCTTATTTATGACTGCTTGGGTGACCCCTTCTGGCACATCCACAGCTCTGCTGAGCACACTATCATCCCCATGATGCTGCAGGGCATGCAGAGGGCACTGACTGCTGCTGCTGGACCAGGAACAGTCCGATTCTCCTGAGCTTTCTTCTCTAGCTCAAAAAATTAGTTATTCTAGCCTGTCTTGTGCTGACATTTATCACACAGCAGCAAACAGCTGCCCTGCAGAACTTTTTAGCTTTCTCCTTCTCTCATCATAAACACTAATTATGGCAGCTTTTGTGGTATAATCAGAAAAAAATGAAAAGAAAAGGGATTCACTTACCAGGAAACTCTTTCATCATAAATAAACTGTGGAGAAAAGATTTAAAAATAGCACGTTATACACAAAACTACAGTTGAAAAAGCTCATCACCTGAGGCAGGGGATAGAGTAAAGCAAGCCAGGGCTCATGGCAATGGCATTAAGCTTGGGTGTATTTTGGCACTGCCCTCCTGCCCAGTCTTTGAACTTCTCAACCTTTAGTTTCTCTCATCTAGTCAAGGCAAGCAGGTACTCCTTCCCAAATGCCACTGGATCCTTGTGCAGCAGTTAGAGGGAAAGCAGCGGTGAGCCAGAGATGGGGCTGCACCACTCTGACACACCCAGCTGTCTCACTGGACATGGCCTCCTCCCTGCCAGCTCCCAGCCGGACGCCAAGTGACCTGCCAGCAGACCCACAGCAAGCTCCACAACTACTGCCACATTGTGTTCTTCCCCAGGGTGTTCTTCCCATCAGCTTGGGGTGACCACCACCCTAGCTGACTGTAGCTGCTGTGACAGCAGCCCCTTTGGCACACTCGCTGATGGACGGACACTGTTGCTTCCCCAACAGTGCTGTGTGGCCTCCTTAGGCAAGGAATGCGCCTCCTCCCTAAGGGAAGGACCAGCACCATGCTGAGGGGCACGAGGGAAGGTGTGTGAGTGAAGGACCAGCGCCACGCTGAGGCGCATGAGGGAAGGACCAGCGCCATGGAGAGGGGTGTGAGGGAATGTGTGTGAGGGAAGGAGCAGCACCATTCTGAGGGCATGAAGGAAGGACCAGCACCATGGTGAACGGGGTGAGGGATGGTGCATGAGGAAAGGACCAGCACCGTGCTGAGGGGTCTGAGGGAAGGACCATTACCACATAAAGGGGCATAAGGGAAAGTGCACGAGGGGAAGGACCAGAGCCATGGTGAACGGGATGAGGGAAGGACAAGCACTTAGGTGAGGGGTGTCAAGGGAGAACCAGTGCCATGGTGAGGGTTGTGAAGGAAACAGCAGCATCACAGCAAAGGGTGATGGAAGCGCCTGTACTGGCAGTGGCTGAAGGCTCACACGGGCAGTGATGGAAGGGTGGCACTGGCAGGTGGCTGCCATCCTCTGACCAGGCCCTTCCCCTTGCTGTGCTCTGCCAGCCCTTCTGCTCCCCAAACCTCTGGTTCTCCTCCCACCACAGCAGGATGGCTGCAGAGGGGACCCACAATGCCGGTGCCTCTGCAGGAGGCTGGAGCTGGGGTCAAATGCAGCCCTCACGGCCTCAGCGACAGGCCATGGCCCTTCCAAAGCACCAGCAGAGAAATGTGTGCCCTCACCAGGGATTACAGATCCACAACTGTGCCCCAGGGACAAAGGAGGGAAAAGGAACGAGGCCCTGAAAGCACAGTGAACACTTCCCTTGGGCCATACAGCAGTAAATAGTAATTCCTGTGTGATGACAGCCAGCACAAGGCAAGAGTTACACTGGTTACTGGAAGAAAACATGACCACAAAATGCTGTAAATTACAGTTCCCAGTCACCATAATCTAATGTGACAAGGCATGTTTTAGGTTACAGTGTTTTGGTATGATGGGACATGAAAGCCTGTGTATGGACTTCTGAGACTAAAAATAGCACACATCTCAATTTTGCCACTAATGAATCTGACCACATCCCTCCAAGTTAAGATACACAGGCATCTTTTTTCTTTCAAGAGAATAAGGAGTAAGTTTTGCCAAATGCTACAAGAAGACAAGGTAGCATTGTAATATTATTATAAAGTTTAAAAAAATCATAGGGTTGAATCAAGATGAATTAAGTAGGGTAAATGTGGTTTATCCACTTCTAATCTCTATGGTTTAGAGTTCACTCTCATCAAAAGACAGCAAACAGGTGAATCTATACTGCTCTATTTCTTACAACAGCATTGTACTTCCTTTGCTAGTGCAAACGGAGTCAAAATCATATTGATTAACCCAGCACAGTATCAAGCTCTTTAAAGTTGCTGTGTCTTAGCATTGGAAGGAATAGATGTATTTCCCCTCAGGTGTATTTATGATTAGTAAAGATACCAGTGGAGTGCAACTTTTAACACAGCATCACAGGCTGTTGTTTAAAACACCATGAGAACAAACTTCTACAAACAATACAATTCTTCAAGATTGATGACTCTATTTCAGCTGCAGAGAAGTCTCAATGCCATCATATGGAAAAATTACCCCTGCATACAAAGTACTGAAGTGTCTTCTAAAAGGAGCACACAAATCTGATGAAGGGGGAACCACAGGCAGGTTACACTGTGCTCTGCACAGAGCCCATGGTTCGTCTCCCACCTAAGCCATGGGGAACTGGAGAGTCAGAATTTGAGGAACGATATCCTGCCACTTCAATTTGATTCTGTCTTAAAAGGCCAGGAAAAAGATGCTAGGAAGCCAGGGGGTCCTGGGTGTTATGGGTTAATACAGTTTCGTTTTTAGGTGAAGAAAAATATGGAATATCATCCTGTCAGGACCCTACATTTCTTTAGAAAGGACGAAAACCTATCAGAGGACAGTTCTTTGCTATTGGCATGTGGTTTGACTACTGAGAAAACAGAATGCCATTTTTGGCAATACCAATATAAAGTTGAGAATGTGGCGGGGCCGGGTGAGCTCCCAGGTAACATCGTGTGGCAGCCAGGGCAGGCTGGCCCAGGCCTCGCTGCCCCTGCACCTCCGGGAGCCGCTGCCCCTGCAGGGGAGCAGCCCGGCCATGCCTGGGCCTGAGCACAGCCCGTCATGGGGGAGAGCATGTTCCTCCCTCACCCCTTCCTCAGGCTCTGAGCGGCCCGGCCATGAGACCGAGGGGCGGAAAAGAAGGCATCCAGCACCTCCCCACCGGCATGGCTTGGAGATCTTGGCAGCTCCCGACGGCAGGGACCAAGTGACCACCGCAGGCCTGGGCACGTTTAACTCTTCCCTGCCAGCAGATGAACTCCCAAAGCACTACCCTTCCCAGAGTGAAGACAAGACAAAGTAATTGAACTATAAGGAGACATAGCATGAAACCAAGTTAGTGAAGAGAGAGTGGAAAGACTATTGGGGAAAAGGAGGAGGAGTGGCCTAATGTGGCTGGACATCTTTAGTAATATTGGAGAATGGACTATTTTTTCCTGTAACATATAGATGTTGTTTTGGGAGGGATGTAAATTGCTTAGTTAAAAGTGATATGAAGCTTTTTGCTCCTAAGGAAAAGGAGATTTTTTTTTTTGAGATGAAGATGATTTTGGAAACAGAAAAAGAGAATCTCTGCCTTGTAATAGAGGAGGTATCCTTAAACCCTCAATAAGCAGATTATGGCCCATATGCACTGTTGGGAAAGCTGCTAATGGGTAGGATTTCACAGTTTGCAGAGGTTCCTTTCAGGCCACTGCAGATGTGTGGCATACAAGCCACCAGAGAACTGTTCCTCATGTAACCATGTCTCCGCGGGACTCACTCCTTTCCTAAAAGAACTGATGAAAGATTATTTTTAAATGGTAAAACTGACTGAAATTACAGGTTTTGTCTTTTTATGTTGTGTGCAGGAAAGTGAATACTTGTGGGGGGAGAGATCGATGTTTTGAAAGTTTCATTTGGTTTTTTTTTCCTATTCTCTTCTTAGTGTGTGTGAATAAACTATCTTTTGTAATTTTAAGGTAAGCCTGTTTTGTTTTTTTGGGTTCTCCTAGTCACACCTCAGAAGACAGCAAACACTGAAACCTTCACACTGGGTGAGTGAAGGGAAAGAGAAACTTCTTAAACTGAAGCAGTGCTTGACTGAAAGGAGAAATTTTTGTGTGCTGTCAACTGGGGAGCAATATTGCATAAAGGGTTGGTACATTAGCTAGCAAGAAGCTAAACCTTGAAACACTTAAAATGTTTTCCCTTCCTCCCACCTTTCTCTGCTTTTCCCTACAAGGTCTTTGCAATGATTATTGTTATGGAATAACATGGAAAGACCTGGGATGTGCTCCACCTCTCCCAAGCCAAAATAGCCAGGCAGCAGTGTAACACAGGAATAAAAATTCTGGCAATACCTTCAAGCCTCCACTAATGCCTGGTGCTGCATTATCCTGCGCCTGGCTGCCTGGAGGGCCTTGAACTGTTCCACTGATAAGATGAGCAGAAGAGTGGGCATACAGCTGGAGAGAAGCTAACTCAAGGCTTAGGGAAAAAATAACCATATCCTGGTATTATGGGGTACACTTCCAAAAGAAAAGGACTCCTGCAGTTCTGTAATTACGAAGAACAGCTTTTACAGAAATAAAGTATAGGAGAGAGGTCTTAGGGATAACTGACATGTCTGTTCTGCAAGCCACACAACTTTCTCATGACACAGAAATAGTAGATAGGAATTTCAGGGGTGCACTGGACACAAAAGGGTAGAGAATTGTTCTCCACATCCTGATGCAGCTGACAACCACAGGGATGAACCAGCCATGAAAAAAAACAAAAACTGCTTTGCTTAAAGAATTTAAAACTGATGACAGAGTGAACAGATTTTCAACTTGTTTGCCTCCATGCAATAAATGAAATGTCCAATCCAAGCACCAGGAGGCCAGATGCCAGGCAGATGCCCACATCTGTGCTTCCTGTGGAATGACCTAAGAAAATGCCTGCTGGATGTCTTTAAGCTTGTGCAATGGAATTCACTCCATTAGTATGTGTGGCTCTGTTTGTTGTTTAGCAACACTTTTTGGTATGAGGTTACTGTCAAGCTGTCAAAATTAAAAAAAAAAAAAAAAAAAAACAACAAAAAACAAAACAAAAAGTTTTTTGTTTTGCAGCTCACTGCTAACAATTTTGTAGAAAAGGTACAAAATGGCTGGTCTTGCAGTATGGGGAATAAAAGTACAAACAGGTTGAGAAAGACCCCTTTTGGGATGAGGCAGATAGAGGCCTTTGCAGCTACGGAGTATGTCTGGAAACATGGGCTTGTGCAGGAGGAAACAAACCAAAACCCACTGTTGAAACACACTAACCAAAGTAACCCAGACTGCAGAAATGCAGGCGACTCTTCTGACTCTAAAGTCCCCTTCTCGCTGACATATGGAAGTTAACCTCACAAAATCACTCCCCCTATTTTAGGAAATCTAGGGTACTAGGCTAGGTTGGGGGGGAAAAAAGAAGTTCAACTGCTACCTGAAAACTCAATTTTTACATTTCCTGGCAGTGTTTGGTATTGGTTGCAAAGTTAATGCTAAACTGACAGAAGGGTCTTTATCTAACACTCATGCCAATATTTTTTCACTGAACAGCCCAATTCTGAGAGCTGGAGCATTTTCTGAGCTTGATGAAAAGCAGGGTAGGCACAGCACTAAACAGCTGCTGAAAGTGTAGTCTTGTTTGAGGACTTGCTGTCAGCATACACTGAACCTGTCCCTATTATGTGTGGAAAAACTAAGCTTAGTGTTTTATAGTAGCTGTTCAGGATCTCTCTCCTCTGGGCACAAGTGCTGCCTACTTACAGGTTAGTGACATGTTTTTTAGGAAGTCATGAAAGCCACTTCCAGGAGAGCACCGATCCACCCACTGCAGCACTGCCCGGAGGCTCAGAACGTGGTTTAGCACTGCTCTCCATGCCTGCACTGGGCCACCACACCCCACCCAGCTATCCCTTTGGGCTCTCCAGACACTCCTCCATCTTCTGCCCTTGGGCCACACTTCCCAGCAGAACCAGGGAGACCACAAGCAGTTTTTCCACAAGAAGAAATCCCCATGAGTGCTTGAGCTGGGATCTCAGCTACAAGACTGTGATGCCATGGCAGGTTCCCTTCATACGTGGCAGTAGACATAGGCTTCCACAGATGAAGAACCTTCAAAAACTTACCACAATGAGTGCAACAACAGACAGCGTGTAATAGATTGAATCTCTCAAGAGACTCCACGACGACAGTGAAACAACCTGAGGAAACAGGCAATGAGAGGGTGTTAGCCAGGCTCTCGCCAGCACAACTGCCACAGCAGCAGTGAGTGCCCAGGTTCTGCCTGTCACTCTGTGGGAGCTGTCCCCATCCATGCTAAGACTCAAGGAAGAGGCCCAAGACAGGAAACACTTTCTGCAGCTGCTGGGGGAACAGCTGCAAGGGAGACAGGCACGGCCATATCTGAAGTACCTGCGGACTCAGCTGTCCCCCATGTCAGGCTGTGTGTCCCCAGGGAGTCTATGAGGGGTACTGCTTTACAGGAAGGAAGGGGCTTAGGCTTTACCAGTACAACCACACTGATGAGCATTACTACAGCTCTGCATGCATCTACGCAGTTTTTGGGACAAACACTCAAGTCAATGCTCCAGCAAAGTGTTACAAACAAAACCCAGGAATTTAAATGCAGTGGAGAATAAAAAGGGATCACTGTGCAGTTCATGTCACTTGACACCTTCTAAAGCCACAGAAATGAGGAAGACTTCTCACTGCAGGATGTACAAGCCTGCAATTCAGATCTTAGAAGAAAGTATCAGTGAACGAGTTCATTAACAGTATTCAAAAGGACAGATTAAAACAGTCATGTGGAAGTAACATCTTCAATATGATTCAATTTTTTGCAGCTCTAGGAAGTCCCCTCAGTAGAAACTTCTCCTCAAACCTGTATTTCCCATTTCTGGAGTGCATTTCAAATACTCTGAGTCACATCCTTTAAAGGTGTAAAGCTGAGGGTGAAAGTTGGGAGATGGTTCATTTACACTGATTTGGATCTGAACATACACATGAATTTTCTGACCATACCCTCCTGTCATGCTTGTGCATGAATTCAGTCACATGAACAGTAACTTCATTTTCAGGTTTTTTTCAGAGTTAGCAAAAAGAATTTCCCAAATTTCTCTTCATATTACCTCTTACAATATTGGAATTTTCCAAAACTGCTAATGAAACAAAAGCTGTAAAAAGATGCTGGCCATTATACCTAAAAAATCTATAGTCTCTTAGCAGCATAGCTTTCTAAAATATCGATGTAATTTATGCCCAGTGTAAAGCCTCTTTATGCAACCATTTACATGTTAGAAACTCCTACCTGAAGCAAAAAAGCAGGCTTTGAGCCCTTGGGTCAAAACCAGATTTCTACCAGCTGACAATATATTTCAAGGCACAAAGACATAGGTGAATGGAGATGCTTTCTGATGTAAATTTCCAAATGTAGAAATGTGGAGTTGGGTTCATAATTGTATTCAGAGACTGTCAATTAAATCTCACATTTTACATCAGTGTGCCCCTTCATTCTGATTGAGCAAAATTTGCAAGAGAGTTTATAAAACAATTTGACATTATTCTTCTCAGCTTTCAGGATGCTGCTTAAGATCCTCTGCACTTGCCTCATCATGGATGCTGGTGGGGATTTTACAGTTGTAAACTTCAGTTCTGCACACAAAAGTCACATTTCTGAAGCAAAGGACAGCCCCCACAGGAAGAGGCTCTGTCTCATAATCTCTGTCCCTGACCCTGTGGGGTGTCACCACACCACACAGCACACTTATGAAAGCAAGGTGCCCTGCCTATAAGGAGTCAAGGTAGCCTTCCTCCTGTTCTTTGATATTCTACAATGATCTTAAAGGTGCAGAATAGTATTTTACAAGGAATTTTCCTCAGACACCTGAATGAGCACAGTAAGATCCAGATGCTTAAATGGAGCTTTCTAGCAGGGACCTACTGCACAGAACTGACAGACCAAGATCCTGTGGGAATCAAAAAGACTCTTGTGCTAATTCCAGATCAGACTGAAGGGAACATGCTCATGCCTGGAACCTGTACAGCCTGATCACATTTCACAGACATCTGAATGGGTCACACACATCTTTAGGGCCCAAGTCACCTAGCTCAAGTTTCTGAACCATTTGATCCATGTGATGTAGGGAAGCTACACATGTAAGGCAACCTTGCACCGGGGGTGAAAGGAGCACGTGAGCACTGAGGGCAACGGCAGCACTTAGCCTGCTGGTCAGAACCATGTCCTGAGGCAGAACTACTGAGCTCCAGCCTTGCTGCTACCAAGGACTCCATATAAATCTCAACACGCTGGAAACCACTTAAACTACAGATCAGCAAGGCAGGAATTAGGGAAGCAATCAGCTTGGGTAAAAACATGATCAAATTTGAGTTTTAAATCAGCAGTACTGTCATACTGTAACCCAGCAGTGAGCTGGTCCCACAGAAGCTGAGCACGAGGCAGCTGTAGAACCACTGATTGTCAGTGTGGTGACGTGTCCTCCTTTTGAAGTAAGTACCTGAAATCCAAACCCCAGACAAGTGCCTCTTAGCTGTCCCTTACCACTCAGTGGGGACTGAACCCAGTTCCCCTCAGCTGAAAAGAAGAGCTCTGAAGTCAAGGCTTGAAGAAGAGCATCCCCTGATGGCTCCCACATCAGACACACTGAGCCTGCTCCCCTGCATGCCACAGCATAACTCCTAGGGGCAAACTTTCCCATAATAGGTTCCCGGTTTCTCACAGGTAAACCTTCACCCTGCAAAATCCTACATGTAACATTGACTACGCAGAATGCTTACTTCCCTTATTGATGGTCTGGAGAGCAGAAAAATCAAGATTTTCTCAGGTATAGCTTGATTTCTGAGGTTTGCAATTCCTGGAGCCGTGGCCCTATGAAGCACACACCATCTCCTCCACCTAGCACACATGTGGAGATGAGGCACCAGAGGGAAAATCCCCTAGAATCAGACAGTGGTGTCTGCTGCTTGTAGCACTGAAGTCGGCTACAGGGACCCAGGACGTCAGAGGCAATATGCCCCATGCCTCATCCTAGAACTTCACCATTTATGCTCTGTAAAACTGACCCTTCTCTCTTCTGCTTTTCGAAACTGTTTCTCTGCTCTGACCAGCATGGAAGCTTTTCTCCCATCCAGGAGATATCCATCACCAGAGGCCACTCAGCTGGCTGTTTTCCAGCTTGCTTTTCCCACGACAGCAATGGGCACAAGATGAGGCAAGTGTGGCAGGACAGGGCTGCTGCTCCCTCAGCAAGGATGTCTGTGCTCCTGCTGCAGGAGTCCAGAGGCATGTGCACTCCTGAGTATTCTGGCTGCTAAACTTCCAGGGGAAGCATGTAATCACATCCATGTTCTTGAAGCATCTTCTTCACTCCAAACTGTTTTGGCGGTTTTCCTCATCTCATGGCCAGTTCTTTGCTTGACATTCTCGAGTGTTGATCAGCTACTAACACTGCAGGGAAGTGCTAGGCTTTGGAAGCAATCTCCCTAATCTTGTTTCTCTGTTACCCTCTGGCACAGAAGGTCTAGATTTTTAGGTATTAAGAGCTAATAACCTAATTTGCCGATGTGGAGAGGCAGGAATGCTTGGACAAGGGTGTCAAAAGATTAAAGACAATCCCTACAAGCAATTAGCCTTAAGAGTCTATGGAGGTCAACAGGGATGTGCCAGCAGTGAAGCCACCACTGTCAAAAAGCATCCAGAAGCAGAGAATCTGGGTCAGACCTCATGCTGCCCCTCTTTGATGTGGACTGCACAGAAATTATTAGGGAAGCACCTACTCTACCCTAGCAGATGCTGGGATCTGAGTGCTGGTCTGTGCCATCTGACAAAGCTGCTGCTCACTGTGAACCCTTGCAAGCCCCTGGCCCACAAAAGCTGGGTAGCAGTGCACTGTGTCAGCCCTCTGGGGCAGCTGTAGCCAGACATGTGGTGGAACCTCCTCACACACTGCTCCTGCTTTGTAGGTGCTGCCCTTGGAGCCAAGGAGGGGCGTTCTGAAGCCTGCTGGGGTTCCCTCCAGAAGGGGCTGTGCTCCTGACACTACTGTTCTGCAAACCCTCAATGCAATTTCATATCAGCCCTGTGATAACACAGCAGGATCTCATGCCAAAGCAAGATAAATTATGAACTGCTGGCCACTGTTACAGGAAGCAGTGAACTCAGGTGGAGGTCTGGGACAGATTTTCAGGGAATCAGGCTCGCCATAGTTTGCAGTTAACCCATGTCTTATGCATTCAGAATTATACAAAAAGAGAAAGGACTCTACCTCAGGTAACAGAGCACAAGCTCTAGTTTTAAACTTTGCAGCTGATTATTTTTCTCAGCTCAGGTAATTTCAAGGACCTGGCCACCTGCCTGCTCAATCTCACTGGTCACTGTATCAGTGAAGCATCACAGATGTGTGACAGTCCCTTACTTGTATTCACTTTTACATTAAATTAGGCTGTAGATCCACCTGTGGCTGTCAGCAAGAAGCCACTGCAGAACCTCTGCACCTTCCCTGGGAGACACGTGCAGGATTTGGTAAGGTTTGGAGAGTGGTGGGTTCCCAGTGGCACTTTTGACACATCCATAATTCAGAGAATCAGCCAAGCAGGTCCAATAGGCTCTCAGAGGCGCCATCTCCCAGCACAGCTGGAGTCCTGATCCCACACCCCCTCCTGGCACACTGAACCACTCTGTCACAGCAGACCTTTTAGACAGATTCCTGCATGGAAAGCCACTGCTTTGCTGTGCAGAGCCTCAGGAAAGCCAGCAGGCAGCCAGCAGGCAGCCAGACAGCCCTGTGCTGGGACCGACAGCACAGCAGGATGTCCTGGACTAAGTGACACATCCTCTATACCCCATGGTCCAAATATCCCAGGACACTGTGAGTATCCAGCTCAGTCTCCAGACCATAATTTTGGCCAAAGACCCCAGGATCCCATGATGCAGCATTTGGGCTTGCTTGAGGCTTTGACCAATACTAACCACAACTCCCAGCTTCAGCAAAGCACCGAAAACAAGCACAAGTCAGGCCAAAGAAAAATCCAGGCCTTAAAATATCTGTCTCTCTCAGACAGTTAAAGCAGCCATGATCTAAGGGACCCGCTGTGTGGAAAGCCTCCTTCCATTTACCAGCCCCCTAATTTCACCTCTGGTTTGCTGTTATCTGCAGAGCTCAGTTGTCACTCTGGCTCCCAGTCCGTACACTGTGCACCAACTCCATCTATTTCAACACTTCCCCAAGAATATTTGCTTTTTTTAAGCCTCTCTTGATATTTTCATCACTGCCACAGCAATTTGTCTATGTGACATTCTCAGAATGGAAAGAGTGGACACTTTCCAAACCTCAGGACAAAGCCAGAAATATCTCCCTGCTTAACTAGAAGTCATAATCATCCATGAGTTATTTGGACCAGCACATCTCTTTAGCTCAGATGCCCACAGTGCTGAGGCAGCAGGACCCCAAGGCCTCTGCTGGGCCACAAGATCCACAGCATAATTCAAGGACAGCTTGACAGGAAGGTATACACAGAGTAAACATCTCCCAGTCTCTTTGGACTGGTCAGTCCTTGCTAGAAAAAACATGATCTCCCTTGCTTTTACACTGTAAATGATTTGAGAAAAAATCCTACAAATGGTACATCCAGAGTATTGATCTGTGTGTCAATTTTGACAGAGAAAACTTAAAATGGTGATGGTGTTTTGTGGCAATTAGGAAGTAGCCTTGGTTTGCTGCTGATAGGAATCCATTTGCAACTCTTCTGATTGCCCTGGCCACCATCTCTCAATTAAAGGCACCTGAAGCTCCATCCATACCTCTCTGTCCCAGCTGAGTCTTGGCACAGACTGCCTGATGTTCCACAGCATCCTGCCAGCATCCCCCTCTGCTTTTCCTCTACCTGGGCTTTTACACACCACAGCCATGTCAGCAGCTCGAGGTACCCAAGGATCACAGCCTTGGCTTCTGGCACTACTTCGGTCTGACTTATTAGTCTGTCCCATGTCTGCAAGACAGCCCTGTCAGCGAAAGACCAGGCTTATGGTCACTATAAAACACTGCCAGCACCAAACCCCAATGTGCCCTGGGCTGTGAGAGCAGTGATCAGTCCCAACAGCTGGTATTAAGTTCTCCTTAAACTACTTCCCCAGAGTTTTTCATATTTTCCACTGACGGTCACAGACCAATGAAGAAAAAGGGACAGCATTCCAACTCTCCCTTTTTAAAACTCCTCCACAGTCAAGAAGAAGAAAATAAAAAAGCTTATGAATGCAATCATAAAGTCCAAGGTCAGTAATGGCTGCAGTCAGAGTTGTGAGTGAAATTAAAGCTTAAAAGATTAAGAGGCATGCAAGCTGGCTGAATGGCAGAAGTGGGGTAAAACAGATTACAGAAGTCCCAGTTGCTTCATTAAAAAAGCATTCTACCAGGTTATTAAACTCTGTTTAGTGTCCATGTCAATATGCCTGACAGTATTTCTCAGGTGTATTTTCCACTGACATAACTCCATGGCAGCTGGTAATTCCTAGAGGTGCCTCGGCTGGCACATGGGTTCTGTGACCTGGACAGAGGAGAGCCTGCTGAATTTAGTTTACTTCCTGAGGTAAAAGAATCCCCCTGGAAAATAAGGAGGCAGGTCAGACTGTCAGAGTAGTCCCTTTCTGCTCCAGTATGTTAAGGAATGATGCCTTGCTGTCCACCAGACCCTTTGACAGAACCAATAACTGGAAGAACATTGGTGGCACAACCCAGCATTCCTGGTCCCCTGCTCCACCCAGAGAAGCCTGTCTATTTCTGGGGAAAGGTAAAACAGAGAAACTTGGACTCAACAGAAAAACAGAGCAGTTAAATACTAATTAACAAGTCATGCCATGCATATTCAAAATTACATGGTAATGCTGGAGTGACTTGTAACTCACGGTTATACTGCTCTCACATAAGCACTTCTCACCCTCCTTTGCAACGCTGCAAAATGCTGTGGGGTCAGTGCTGGGAGAGGACAAAGGGGGACAGGATGGCGAGGAGAGAGCAGCAGAGCTGCAAAAACAAGAAGGATCTCTATGGAGGAATGTCCCAAACCGAACAAACTCTGCTTGTGCTGGCTTGAATGAGAGGTGAATTAAGCAAGGACTGCTTGTGAGAATGCTGTGTCCTTGCTGCCAAGGACGGTGAGAGGGCAGGGGAAGGAGGGAGGGAGGGGAGAGCTTGAGAAGCACAAACATGAGCATGAGAGAAGACAGAACAGAGCAACCAAGGCCTGGAGGGGACCCCAGGCTAAGGTCAAGCTCTGCATACACAGCTGGCTTGCAAGCATGGAAAAAGCCCAATACAATCCATCACAATGCAGACAGCAGCCTCCTCGCTGCCATCCAGTATTGTGTCTCCATGAATGTTGCTGGACTACTGTCTGAAGGGCTGCATCTGCTGCCATTCCATTCTCCCCCAGTGTTCCCTTACCTCCTCCTTCCCCCTTCGCCAGAAGGAAGCAAAGCAGACACAGCAGCTAAAAAACAACAGTTGGGTTATGTGCCTTAGCAGTTGCCTACCTGTAAGGAGATGAGCTCGTGGCCCTGATGTAGGAACGAGGAAACAGCTGCAGGCACATCCAACCTGCATTGCACAGGCAGGCAGGTAATGAGGACAGCTCCTAACATACTTCCATATACTGAAACCATCTACAGCTTAGAAGTTGCATCTACCACCTGGATGAATAAGAGCAACCTTCCTCTGGGTGTGAGTGCTATGCAGAATATTTCACCAGGAGGTAAGAAGAAAGCAGGAGGAGCTTCTAAGGCTCACTGCCACAGGCAGTGAGTGGGCAGCATTCACAATCCACAGGGAAAACCTGAGCTCTCTCTCCAAAACATATCTTTGTCAAACACACCAGATGCAAAGCTCCTCTGCTTCTGCAGAGGCCCCAGGTATATTTGAAAGCCCTGTTTTTCAGACTGTGGATGCTAGTTTAGAAAATCCAGCCTTTAGGGGATGGTTTTCATCTGGCCATCAAACACATGGGCAGCCTGCATCCACTGTCACTTCTTTTAATCCCTCCAGCCCAAAATCTCGGGAGATGAAAGCAGTGAAAAATATTATTTCCCTGGCTACAGAACAGACTCCTGTACCTCAAGAGATGCCTCCCTGGCATGGGTAATATTAGCCAGAAGAAGTTAGGTCAAGGAGAGGTAGAGCAGAGGAGTGGGGAGAGGAGAAAGGATCAAAACCACTGGAAGAAAGCTGGATGCTCAAAAGGCAGCTATGGGTGGATGCATGACCCAAGGGAGGAATCTGCTGAAAGCCTTTCTCTCAGGCCTGGAGGGGGAGTGAGGAGAAGGAACACCATCACACTGGCAAGAGCAACCACTAAATGTTAGGAGATGTAGTTAAGTCACTTGCTTAGTTCCAGAAAAGAACAGTCCTAGGGATGAGGGCAGGGCTCGGGACAGAGGCATTCTGTGTGGTGCCCTGTGGAAGGAAGTGGAAATGAGGAGAAGAGGGGTTCATATGGCTGAAGGAGCTGAATGCTCCCAAGCAGAGCTGGGCTGTGTGGAGACTGACATGGCCACTCAAACCAAGGCCAGTCCAGCAATGAAAGCCCTATGGAGTAACGGGAGCAGCACCTGAAGCCAGGACCCACAAGCATACCACAGAATGCTATGCACCAGGGGAAAGAGCAGGCCTGTGCCAGCTGTAATTGGCCCCTAAAATGACAAGTTATTCTTTTTTATTTAATCTCTCTGTGCCTTGTTTCCCCATCTTTAAAACATCCCTTCATCTCACAGAAGTTTGGGGAAAATTAATTAACTGCTCATCAACTGCTCAGATACAATAGCCACGAGATTGGCAGAAGTTCAAGAGGAAATTAATAATTCTGCCTTTGGAACAGGGCTTGAATAGAGCCTGGTAAATAAGGCAGAAGGGCTCAGAGTGAACAATAAGAGAAAACAAAATCCTGAATAGCTGCTCATTAAGTGAGCAAACTCCATTCTGTGTGCAGAGGGAGGCAGGGAGCCCATGGAGAACCCGGCAAGGGACCTCATAATTAAAGCCTGGATAATAATGCNGGTGCAAATTAAGGGTGCACAGGGAACCCTCACACTGCTATTTCTTAACTTTTCAGTATTTGACTTTCAACCCTCACCACATTCTTTCAATGCTTTTTTTTTTGGTGTGCAGTGTCACACAGAGGTGTGGGCATACTCCCCTTTTCCTGTTCCAGCAGTGGGACAGCTTATTCTGATTTATCCTGAAAAGTGTGCACATACAGTCAGTAAAGGCTTGGAAGAATAAACAATTAGGGCTGGTGATCAAGCAAATGCATACCAGTTTTTTGGGGCTGTGCATTTGTTTCTTTTTCTAAACACAGTGCACATAATCAAAACAGTCTTTGCTTAGGCCAAAGAACAATACATCCAACACAAGACATACAAACTACAACCTATTTTTAAAATAAAAGATATCCTGGAGAGAGCTGGACAGCATTTTACTATTCAACTGTTTACCAGTCAAAAAAAAAGTCCAAAAAAAGTCTTTCTAAAAGAGTGCTGCTGGAAACTCAGCAGAAGGCCCCTGCAGGTCTGACCTCTGGGATTCCCAGCCCAAGGGCAATACATCTGAACATCTGAGGGCTCTAGCTGCTCAATCCACAGGTCTGAGCCCAAAGAAAAAATCTTGGAGCACAGCAAGCAGCTTTGACCAACAACTATCCCCCAGGTTCACCTGGCAACTCACTACTGAGCTCCAGGTCCCCAGCAGAAGAGACATCTAACCAACAACCAAATTTACCACCTATGTTAGTGCCTCTGTAGACACACTGTTGACAATAAAGCCAAATTCCTATTCATATTAACACAAAACAAATGATGAATCACACCACTAAAAGAGAATGACTTTTTGGTGAAAGGCTGGGAGTAGGAAACATTGAAAACCATAAACTGACACAGAGTTTTATCTAAAGCATTGGAATTATTGAGACTGAAATTTCTTATTTTCTCACTAAAATCACAGTTCCACATGGTGACGTCAATCATTTCAGTGCTCACCCACTCTCTAAGGGTTAGACTGCAGCAAAGAGAGGTTATGTGATTTGACTAAACCACACACAAATCAAGGAAAACAAAGATGAGGCAAAGCAGTAAAAATCTCAACTCTTTGCTTGAAAAAGACTCACAGACCATGCCTAGGATGACTTGAACTTCTGAAACATACTATGGCTGGAAGGCTGAAGATGGCTGAAGGCATTTACAAGAGCATTTTGGCTGTGATTTATTCTTATGAAACACCTCCCACCTGCAAAAGGCCTCTCAAGACAAATTACATTCTCTGTCAAGCCCCCAGCTCTAGCAGGCCTTTTCCACAGAAAGCTGTGGTTTTATAGCCACTTTTTAAGCAGGTTTGAGGCATACAATCAATATTGTGGAGAGGAAAAATCAGAATTGGTTCCCCTACTATCATTAACTGCTAGACAGTTAATCACCTTCATTTGCATGAAAAAAAAGAAGCCTGAGAAGGCAGTCCTACTGATGACAGGAGAACACCTCTGGGGACAGAGCCTCATGCCCTGAGGAAGCTTTGGTCATTAAAAATTTACCTTGATTAACTGGGTTTTCACAGTAAGTTACAGCAGAACCACTGGCACATCGAGCATCTGTAGCTGCCAGCTACAGATGTTCCATGCAAATCAGGACATATGGGTGGTTAAAAAGTACTGCTCTGACCTTATCCCAAGGCCTCCTCACACTAGAAATGTTCACCTTCAGCCTGTAGAAGTTCACTGCCAATGAAAATAGAACTGAATCACAAGGAAAACCCCATCTCTCTGCATGCTTTTCCAGACTAACCAGTGTCTCTTCTCCTCAGTTCTTATTCCATGCCCTGTGCTGGTAACATGACCCTGCTTCTCCTCTTTACAAATAAGTCTGCATAGTAACATGTCAAGGAACATTTATGAGATTGTAAAAATACCTGGCACGTTGGCAAGTGCAAAGGTAAATGCAGATTCAGGTGTTTAATTATACAGTCAATCATGTCTGCAATTCAGACAGCAGCTCAGATCTATCTCACAACTTAATTACTTTAATTTCAGATGAACAGCTTGTGTTGTCAGGAGCAGTTTGACACACTGGAGAACAGTTGCAAACTACACTAGGAGCAAATAACCAACATTTATTCCTCTGCCCACTCACACACCTTGGGCAGCTCAAAATGCCCACACTGATGTTTGCTGCTCTGTTTTTAATTTCAAAAATGCAGGAGGAACAGCACAAGGTCCTGTTAAAAAGAACAAAGCGAGAGAAATTTGTGGCAAGGTTGTGAACCTGGCATATGATTTTGCAGTAGTCAAGGCACAGGGTGAAGCAAGAACTGTAAGGAATCATTAAATGCTCTTACCTGTCCTGCAAAAAGCCCACACACACCAATAATACAGAGGATGTTGAATACAGCTGAACCCACGATGGTTCCAACGCCTACATCTCCTTTTGTGATAAAAACACCTGAAAAACCAGTTCAAGAGAAGCTGTGTAAATGGGAAAGAACTGACTTTTTTCACATAAAATTGCAGACCTCACATCCCATTAATGGCAGGTGCCAGTTCTGCCTCTTTTTCTCATATTTAATAGCACAAACTGCAGAAAGTTGCTTTCTGAAGGGACCTGGTTGTATTGTGTGATGGAAACCAAGCACCTCAGACACATCCAAGTTATTAACTTCCTGGTCTTGTGACCCAACATTATGGCAATACACAGCACAACACACTGCAAGCTCGTGAGAGCAGCTGGTGGGACACAGGAAATTGTCTCCCATAAGATATTCCCTGACCAGTACTCTGCTTCTTCCCATATCCCCAAACCAAGTGGCTTCAATAGGGATGATGCTTCAGAGATGGAGATGATTCGAGCTGTCTGGCCACAGCTACTCACAAGCCAAGTGATGCCTCTCAGGACGAATTATGGGGCTGTGTTACAAGCTTTTTCAGAGCTCTTCTGTCAAATATGGTTAAAATTGGCCAATGAGGTTAATGGCGAGGGAGATGAACTGACAGACACATCCATCATGGTGCTGCACAAAATCCTTTCCTTAGGAAGCCAGACTAAAAATAACACTCCATCTCTTGCTAGCTGTCAGTCTGTTAAAATTCACCATTTGCTTTTAAGGTTCCAAGACTATTTATCTGGCCAGTGCAGTTTATGTATCTTTTCCAGCTTCATCCTTTTCTCAGAAACACAGAAGCACTCACATGCCAAGTGACATGTGGCACCAGGTGGGTTACAACACAGCAGGAAAATATCTAATGAACATCAAGGCTTATCTAGAGTCACCTGGAGGAATCTGGTTTTGTTTTCACCCTTTTATTGTACTACCCTTAACTGAAGGACAGTCCCAACTTGGTCCAATTTAAGTTCCCAAATGATAAAGCTTTCTTGTGTAATCAGACCTCTCTGCAGAGCACACAGCTTTGCGTGAATTAACTTGTGATCTGCATCTGGCAACTGTGACTGAAAGACGTGTCTCCTAGAGAAAGTATCTGAGCTGAGAACTAATTCCATTCGATGATGAAGAATCCGTACCCTCCCAGCTGCTGCCCTGATGAAACCCCGCCAACAGAGGCGTGGGTGAGTCAGACTGCAGGAACACTTCACCCTCGTGCTTAGTCACAGCATCACTCTGTAACACTGCCTGCAGTGTCCCTCCCTCATGGCTGTGGGACCATGAGAGTTTCCAGAGTTTTGCACACTTAAGGATGGCTGAATCCCTTCATCACACTTCCCATAAGCAGAGATTTGATTTGGAAGTGTGATGCCCTGACCAACCTGTTGCTGTGAGGAAGCATTTCAAATCCTCGTCTCTTCCCCACTCTGGCTTTTCCAGGGAAAAGTGGTGTTGGAAGACTAACCAGAGGGGAGGTGATGGCAGAGAACCTGCTGCTGAGGACATGAACAGTGTGTCAGGGTACCAGCCAGAGAGGTTGGGGGAAATCCTTCCCCACTGTGTCCTGCAGGTGGTGTGGCAGATGAGGTAGCAAAGTGGACAGGAGAGGGTAAGGCTGTAGGCGCAGCCTGGTTAATGGGCAGCCATGGTGAAGTGCCCTCTGGTCCTGGCCTGCCAGGGTCACATCTGGGCCCTGCTGTGAGATAATGACTCTCCCAGAGTCACTTCACCTGGCAAGGACTCCCCACAGTCAGTGCCACGTGTGCCCAGAAGGAATTATAACAAACCTTGCAGGCAGGCAGCAATCCCATTTCAGCTCTGAAAACAGTCAGGGAAATGTGCAGGTTTTGGGAAGCAGCAGCAGGTTCCTTACCTATGACAGATGTGAACAGCTCAGGAGCAGAGCTTCCTGCTGCCATGAAAGTTGCCCCAGCCACATCTTCACTGAGATGCAAGCGCTGCAGAGGAACACAGAGTCAGTGATTACCACACTGAGCAGCTGAAGGAATTCCACTCTCAATGTTAAACTGCCTGCTGAGAGCAGGTACCTGTTAAGTTTCATGTAAACAAAGGTGAAGTAGAGGGGAAAAGTGACCACAGGCACTGGCTACTGAGGTCAGCATTGCCTGGCAGAGAGGGCAGGTTATAGCAGTGACACTTTTAGAGAGGAGAGAAAGATCAGCAGTCCAGACAACAGGAAGGCAGCTTCACCACTCATGGGTCTGTCTGCTCCATGACCCCAGCAACAGACACCTTATCTCTCCCACTTTGGCCTGTAAAGGACAGGGCTGGGGCTCAGGCTTGGTTTACCTCCAGCCACCTTCCCTGGTACAACTTATGCCTTGGTTTACCCTCTCCTTACCCCCTTTTTCCCAGACTACATCACTTACCTCCTGTACTTGTCCCTCAGCAGTACCCAGAGACTGTCTGAAAAACAGGGGCTTCTTGAAGGAAAAGGACCCACTGTTCTACAAAAACATCGTCAGCATTTGCTGCTTCCAAAGATTTCCTTGGTTAATTACACCCTCTATGTTGTCTGCACTCCCACTGCTCCATCTGCACCAGCTCCTGCTCAACAGATGCCACAAGGCACCTTCTCCTGTTGAAGAGGAGCAACAACCAGCTCCTGCCATACGGCCACCACCCTGAGCTGTTACTACACCAAGGCACCAGCTGCCACTGTGGGAGCACAGGAAAGGCAACCAGGAGCATGGGGAAGGCAGCTCAGGTGCTGGGAAGGGTCCCTGGAAGTGTAATTTTTGAGTCATCCACAGGCCCGCAGAACACAGGAAACCTCCCTCTGTCCCCGTTCCCCTGCAGCACTGCAGGGCTCCTCTGCTGCTTCATCCTTGCCCAAGTACCTTTGCACAGAGACAAGAGAGCAGAAATCTTAACAGCAGCCTTTTCTGAAGATTCCACAATGGATATTACTGGCCCCTAAGGGAGGGTAACTCTACCCATTGCCCATACATAGGTAACAACTCTTTGTACCTAAGTTCCTGGGACAAGGGAAAAGGACACCTGGTGGTACCCGCGCCAGGAATGCCTTTGAAGCAGAAGACCACAGCATTGCTGGAGTGTTATAAAGCTTGTGGTACCCAATAAAATACAGCTTTACAGAAAATTATTTCAAACAGGATTAAAACCATTGTGAGAGAAGTTCACAGGACCAGAAGCAGATCCCCAAAGTCCAGGTTCTTCTGCAGGATGCTCTACGAAACTATGGAGACAGCCATCGTACAATAGCTGCTGGAACTCACAGTGACTCTTGAAAGGAAAGCCACCAGCCAAGGAAACCAGCTGTGACTTCCTGGGGGGGTATTTTAATTCAAAGCTACAGTACATGCCCCCGAGGACAGTTTCTAGAGAATTCACTGAAATGCACATGATGATTAAAGTGATACAACAGAGCAGAAAACAGCACCATGTAGGAGGCAAAAATGTATTTGCAGACAAATGTTTGCCACTGACATAGTGTAAATGCTCTGTAACATCAGGAATGGAGCAGCCAGGCAAGTGCAAATAGAAACTGCTTTAGAAAACAAATTAAATTCAGGGTTTTGTTGTAAGTACATCTGAACTAACACAGAAAGTGAATGTCTACCATAGAGAGTGTTTGGAGCAAATTCTCATGCCAACGCACATTTGGGAGCACAAATGGCTTGTTGGTTGAACACAACAACTGCTTCCCAAACTAGATGGAGCTAAGCCAGAAAAAGGACATTTGTTTTAGAATTAGAGCATCTAAACTGTGAGAAGATGTAGAACAACTACTGGTAGATCTTAAAGATCTTAAAAAAAACCTTCAGGTAGGAGGCCTGAATTCTTGGTGCATAAAAACATAAGAATATTTGAGTGTTTCCAAACATCAGCTGTGTGGTGAAAAAAAGACCTTTCTGGGAGAGAACCAAGCAGGAGCAATAGAACAGGTAAAGTCTGATCCATTTTTATGACCTGTTTGGATGATCCCTAATGCCACAGCACCTTTCTCCTGGACAGTAACTTCTCAACCCAAGTACTCTAGCTCTGGTGTTCAGTTGCTAAGCTTTCTCTTTTATGCATAGTTGAATAAAAATTGTTATCCTCATGTTATTGGTGGCGCTGGATAACAGAATGGTTCAGAACCACTAAGGCATATGAGGAATTGTGTACCATTCAGAAGACAACAAATAATCAAAAGGCAAGGACCTAAGCAAGTGAAAACTCCCTTCTAGGGCCCAGGGGCTTGCAAATACTGCAGTAAATCACACAGGGAGGATGTTTGCTTTTTAGACATCAGTACAAACCCAAGTACCTCATTTGTCAGAACAAATGGCACCGCATGGCTGGCACTTGTTTCACCAGCTTCTGGGGCAGGTGGAGACACACAGATCCTGCATGTACAGAGAGTTAATGACCATAAAAGAGCCCCTTGCTTGTGACAATGAAGTTTATTACCAGTGAAGTTAGAAACTGATAACACTATGTGCAGTGTTTCCTACTGTCATTTGTAAAAACATCAAGGATCAACTTTTCTACTTAGCAGTACAGGAAACAGAGGTGCAGCGAAGCCATGGAGCTTGTCCATGGCCACTCCGAGTCCCTGGTAGAAGTGCAACAGGAGCCAGTGTTCCACAGACCCAGGTCGGGCCTTTGGGCCATGAGTGAGGCTCAATCAAAACACACTAATGGGTGGTATTTAACAAGGGCATAGCCAAAAGAAATAACAATCTCCCTTCATCTCCTGTCTGTGTCCGTCTGGATGGCTGACTTGACCTTGAGCATATTGACAGCACTCCAAAATACAAGCCTGTCCTGGACGCTGCCCACTCAGCTCAGGTTTTGTTCATCCACACACACCTGAGCCAGCTTCTAGAGCCACATTTCCCAGTGAAGTTCACTTGCCTGGTAGAGGGGAGGTCAAAGAACTCAGCGTGTCTACATTCCTATTCCAGCATCTCCTATCCCCATGTCCACACCAGTGTTCTCTCTCCTGAATCTTGCAATGGGGTTCCCCAGATTCAGCCCAGAGGGTGCAGCGATTTTGCAGGACAAAAGCTCCTGCCTTGAGTTGTTACCTTTCAGTTACCTCTATACTTAAGCAACAAGTGGAATTTCCTGGGGGCTTTTTCTCTTGATGATGCAAAAAAGGCCCACAGAGCAGGGTGCTGAACTTCAACTATCAGGTTAGTTTAGAGATAGCTTCCATCAGTGCTGTCAGCACAAATGACTTGCCCTGCCAACTTCCACACCCCTCCCAGGGCCAGCACAGCCCATGCCCTGACAGGTGATACTTGTTCCCAGGCATATGGGCAGGTGTCTTCTATAAATGACACAGACCTTCCACTTGCCAAGGCCAACCATATTCTCCATACACAAAGATTTCACTGCCTGGAACTGACAGCAGATACGGCTTGCAGTAACTTTGGGTACATAGTCTGTGTTCACTCTGTGGCTGTCTGAGCTGATTTAGGCTGAAATGTACTCCTTATCTTCTAAAATTTAGGCATCCCGACCTTACCAAAGAGAAGCAGAGTCCCTTGCAATTGCTGGAAGCATTCACAAGCTTCTTTACAGCTGACCTAGCTGTCCCTGCTGCTTTACAACTTACACCCACACAACACGAGGTATGACAGTCATGACTGTGAGGGCAGGGTACAAGATCTGCAATTTCTAGTGGGGTAAATCACCAGAGATTTTAATTTGTGTCAGCTAAGGCTAGGGCCTGGTATTTCTGCAGAGACATCTGCAAGGACATGCAAACGAGAGGCAACAGCAACCACCAAAGTGTGAATGCCTGGAGCACTTGGAGAGCCTGTCCTGCGAGGAAGAACAACACAGAGCTGAGTCAACGCGCACACATCATGTTGAGCAACAAGACAAGCAGCACGGGAAACACTGCAGGAAAACAGTAAATACACCATCACCACAACCATCACCACACCCCAAGGCACCCCAGAACTGCTCTGAAAGCAGCACATGGGGAAGGAACACCTAACACTTACTTCGCAGATCTTTTCCAGCGAAGGGACGAAGAAGTCATCGCAGACGATTGCCAAGGCATAGAACATGTACACAGCCTGCAATGGAGAAGAGAAAAGGCTGAGTCTGGAGACTGTCACACAGAACTGAACAGCAGCATCCCAACGCATCTCAGGTTTGATTTCGTATATACTTTTCAAGAAAACAAAATACTCTTGCAAGAATTATTCACAGAGGTGTCTGGGATTTAATTGAAAGATGGAGTATTTATCCAAAAGTTCTTATAAACTATCAAAAGCTGCCAATGTTTTATCTTCACCATAAGACTGCCTTATTTTTTTTTTTTAATTCTCTGGACAATGCTATGCCACAATGAAGTATTTTTACGTTCTTTCTTTTCCCCATGTGCAGTGCAAGGCTTTTTTATCACTGTGTTCTGTGAAAATCTAAACCCTGGAGGGGGCATTTTTGAAATCTAGTGTTCTGAAAAAGGGGAGAGGAGCTTGTTTTCCTGGACTGAAGCACAGTGCCATGTTACCTGGGTCCCAGTGATAAATCTTGCTGAACTTCACATAGGAACAGATGAAACCAAGGGGGAACACAGGACTCAAAAGGACACCAAGCCAATCAGCTCTTCAATTTCATGCAAGAAGCATTTAATCTGGGTTTCTGTACTACTAAACCATGTGCTGGGGCCTGATCTCTGCCCTGAGAGGCAGGCTGACAACCATGCAGCAAAGGCCTGGAGGGCAACCTGGCCCATACTACCCACAGGGAAGGAGCTCACTCCTCATCTCAACACAAAAACTGCCAAAGGATGGGAAAACACCAAGTGGCATAGGGGAAAACCAGGGGAAAAGTATGGCAGGTACCAGCAGAGCGCAGCCAGGCTGAGTCTGCCTCTCAGCCCACTCTGGTTTTCTGGCATGGACACATCTGAGACTTGCTACAAGGTTCAAAGACAGCTCCACCTTTTTGGTGACATCTGCCAAGCACACACACAGAGTTACTTCTAGAAGCAGTGCAGCTCCCATGACTAAGTACAGCTGAGAGAAGTGGCCAATATTTGTAGAAAAACAGTGTATTAATCCTAGGGAACCACAATTCCAAGCACATCACCAACAGATTCTCTGGCGTTGCTTGTTGTTGAAGTCCTGCAGCTCAGGTGATGGGAAGACACTGAGGTATTTTTATCTGGAGAGAAAGCAGCAATAAAAAGGGCATCCAGGTTTCCAGGTTTTTGTTCTTGTTTTGATTTTCCAGGAACTGGTTTAAATCCCCCAACCCCATCAAAAACACAGATTCTAATTTGCCAGAACTACAACTTTGCTGCAAAAAGCCAGTAATCACTGTACATCTCAGCCATGAAAACTTTTTGAGCTCAAAAATCATTCAAGTGTATTGTTTTTCAGGATTAGATAGATGGGAATTTCATCGTAACAAATGATTTTGACACAATCTTGACACAATAGGTGCTGGAATATCATTTGGACAGTTTCTGTGCTTCTTTGTCCCTCATCATAAATATAAGTAAGTGTAACTTAGGCTTTTTGAAAATCTTACGCTGCAAAACAGCCCTGAGGACCACAAGAGTAAGCAAAATTCCACGTCTCCAACTCTGTCGGGTGCAGCAATGAACCTGATCTTGCAAAGGGAGCACCAGCTGCTGACACAATACTAACTATATGAACAGAGATAAAGGAAGAAAATGGCTTGCAGGCATTGTGCATCATAGGAACATGGATCAGAAAGGGGTCCAGAGAGAGAGCAATGTGGCCAACTTCCACTGAAATACAGCAGATAGAGGGTGCCTAACTTCAGCCTGGATTTTTGATCTGCTAATCATATTAATCTGCAGTGGGTCATGCCCTCGCTGTCCTGCCCAAACACGCAGTAATGCCTCTCAAGAATGCCAATCTGTCCATCAGCATCATCCCTGTAAAGTGAGCGTGTCCTCTCCTTTTGACACAATCCACACCCATGAAGCACAGGGCTCCACCTGGCTGCTGGTCTTCCTGCACCTCCCAGAGGCAGCCAAAGGAGCAGAGGCCAAGGAGAGGCAGCCACCACAGCAGCCCATGCCCCAGAGTCCAAGCAGCTCACCCCAGATGCTCCCACACATGGCACACATGCACTGCACTGTCTGTAGGTGTCCTTAGGCAATGCCGAGCTCCGCAGAGCTCACCAGAGGCACCAGGGACAAGGCACCCAACAGTTTTTCAGTTTAGAAAATTCTTTCTCTGGATTTTTATACACACAATCAAATGATCCCAGGGGAGAAAGGGTTTGTGTCACTTCCAGTGCAAAGACTGCCAAAGCACCTCCATGTCCCATCATTAAAGTGGAACCTCATAGTGTCCAGGTTTTTAGAGGGCACAACAACAACCTTCACAGGTGATAAAGGAATTTTCTTTTGTCCACCCATGCCTTCTCATTAGTAGGATTAGATATAAGATGAAGGCAGAAAGGGCACTGAAATGAGTAAGGAACGGAAAAATAAATTGAAGGAACTGCCCCCCCCAGGCTCTTGCTCATCTCCCCCAGGAATGGGGACTGGCCCCCTGCTGCAGAAGCTGGAAGCACAGACTGTTGCATTCCTCAGGATGAGTGCTAGCACCACGCTGACACACTGACCAGGCTGAGCCCAGATGACCTGTACACTCCAGCATTTACTTTAATGACCTCACCGCTGTCACAAGTCTGGTTTTGGCTGTGAGTCTTCCCTAAGTTCACTCAAGTGGCTTGGGTGCAATAAAGTGTAAAGTGTCAGAATCGAAGGAGTATCTGGCTAAACCCCAGCCTTGTTCACAGACTAAACCATTGAAAGCTACCCACAGTCACTGAACACATGGGGACAGTAACTGTTACTTCCTTGGAAGCTCTCCAGGCTTTTTGGTGGGGCTTGTTTGTTTGCTTTTTAAACAAACAAAGCAAAGCAATGCTTAGAGTTTGGGCCAGCAGGAACACAAGCAAAACATTTAATTTAATGTCAAGCCAGACTCAGAAAGAGACCAGGGGCCAGTGGGGGTGTTTTTATGCAAGAGGGAGGAAGGCAGGAGCATCAGGGAGACCAGTCTGCATGGCATGTTCGGTGAGGACAAGACCAACAGACACTCAGCATGACGAGGTGGTATCCTTTTCCATCTCAGTCATCCTGCGATTCCACCAAGCAGTCCCATGGATTTTTCCTTCAGCACATGGCCCCCTGTCCTTGTAGGCACCATGGGAGCAGCAGCTCTGGAAAGGAGCAGGGCAGCTTGGACTAAAGCCTGTTCCACCTGAAACTGTTACTGGGAATTACGGAAGTGGTTGGGGGAACAGAACATGGCCTGTGTAATGGCAGCAGAGCACAATGTAGAGGACTCAACACAGAAAACGAGGCTCAGCCACAGCCTCACTCAGTTGTATTCGGCTCCAAGTGATGAAATGGGAGTCTTTAGCCAGGCTTAAAAAAACACACTCACTCCTCCTCCCCCAAAGGACATTAAAAAATTAGGAAAATGAAATGGCCATGCATAAAAGGATTATAAATGCCAGATTAAGTATCACATTAGGACTGAGTTTAAAATGACGATTCTAACAAACAAACATGCAATCTCTGCATCAAGTATCTACCTCAAAATACCTGTTCCATTGCACAGGACAGAAATGGTCATTTTTCAAGTTTGTCCAGCAGTCCTTTGAGCTTCCCATTACAGTCTTCATACTCGAACTAAAACTTGCTTCACTGAGCTGAAGAAGCTTTTCACAAGAGACCATAATACCATAGGAGCAGCAATCCCTACAGCCCTGCCTTCTTCCCAGGGGGCTGGCAAAGGCCCAGATGATGGTCCCTGCTGCTGCTGCACAGACCCCTGCCCCGGGGGGCAGGACTAACAAGGGGCCACCCCTGAGACCACATTAACCAAGCACAGGGCTTTCTTCAACTCTGACTGCATTGCAAACCCACCTAAAACTCCACTGTTGGAGGAAAATTAAAAAACCCCAACCAAAGCAGGAAGCCACAGAGCCCGGGTTGACTCTGGCCAGTAACTTGTGTACCATGATGTGCCCAGCAGTGTTCCCACAGTACCAGCACGGATAGCCAGGGGAAATCACCCCCCTAAGGAGACAGCTCTGTGTTGCAGAAATGAGATGTGTCTGGGTACTGACCCGATGCAGAAATAGATTGAGACAGGACCCATCCAGGGTGACCTACATTTCCCAAGCGCCTCGCAGGAGGGAGGCAGGTGCCTGTCAGAGCCCCCGTTCCCATGGCTACAAGAAGCAGTGACAAGTCAGGAGCAGTAGGGATGGCTGAGCACAGACACTGCTCCTCTACCCTGCTCAGTGTGGATGGCCCAGCTCTGCCCAGGGACAGGCTCAGCTCTGACCCTGCACAGGCTGCTCATGCTGGCAACCCAACATATCCTGGCACTGCACTCCAGATCTGCTGGAGGAAACTGGGAAAAGGGGAAGCAACACTGAGCTGTCAAAAACACCAGGGTAACACAGACACCCAAACCCCCATTCTCAGCGGCCAGCCAAAACCTTGGAAATTTCTCAGCAAAGCTATTTCCCTCCTGTCTCGAGGGGGTAAGTAGTGCCAGTGCTTCTAAGCATGGCAGGGCTGAAGATCTGCATGGGAACATCAGCTGGAACAAACTGAAAACCAGGGAGAGGCTAAGAGAGCAACTACACAGCCTTCCAGTACCCAAAGGAACAACAGGAGAGCTGGAGAGAGACTTTGACAAGGGCTTGGAGAGACAGGACAAGGGGGAATGGCCTCACACAGACAGAGGGCAGGGTAGATTGCGTATTAGGAAGAAATTCTTCCCTGTGAGGGCGCTGAGACCCTGGCACAGGTTGCCCAGAGAAGCTGTGGCTGCACCTGGATCCCTGGAAGTGGCCAAGCCCAGGTTGGACAGGACTTGGAGCAACCTGTGGATAGTGGAAAGTGTCCCAGCCCATAGCAGTAGAGTTAGAACTGGATATTGTGTAAGGTTTCTTCCAATCCAACCCAGTCTGTGATTCTACAAACAACATTGTTAAGATTGCAAAAAGAAGCCCTTGGGTGCTGGGCAGCCCCCAGGCTGCAGGAACAGAATTAAAATCCAGACCCTGGCCCCTCCAAACTGAGCATCCAAAACCAGAGACTTAGTGGGGAGTTAGCAGCTCAGCCTCTTCTCAAAGGAGACATGGAAATAATGAATGGCAGTGAAGCAGTCAGCTGCTGAGCTCTGAAAAAGTATCCAGGAGAAATTAAACACCATGACTCTGACCTGTAATATGCCCTCAGTGGCCTACTTTTCCTTCAAACCAAAGTATTTTCAGTTCAGACAAAACTGTTGCTAACCTGCCCATATTTTCCTAGATTTTTCAAGTGTTTAGGGATTAACTTTCATCTTTGTGAAGCATCAGATCATGTTTAGTAATTTACACAGCCCCACTGTGAAGATTTGCTGGGGTCTCTTTTCCATTTTTATTAAACAATAGAGAGAAGATACCCTGGGAAGCCTCCTGCACTCCCCCAAGGTCCCAGTGATAGCTTTTGTCCCATTCCTCTGGCTTCTGGTAAACCAGCTTTGCCTTGACATCTTTCAGAAATAAACATGAAAGTACAAGCAAAGGGGCAGAGGAGAGAAAACAACATTTTTACTGAAATGAATAGAAACTGCTTAAGAGGAAGTCACTAATGTGAGAAGCATGGTGATGACCTCTAATCATCACTGATTGTTCTCCCTACCATCACAGAGCCCCTTTTACAGTCCAATTTTCTCAAACCCAAGAAGGAACTTCAGTAGAGACAATGAAACTTGGTGTCTGTATCCTCTTTTCTCCAAAAAAGTGCATTTCTGCTTCTGCTCTGATTTCATCACACGTTTGGTAACTGGGAGGTAAAAAACAGAACTGGAGGTTCACTACCCCAGTACGAAGAGCACGCCTTCCAACCCAGACTAGAGACAGGTTGCTAAATGCTGATAGTTTTCTGTTTTCTCTGAGTATCTTTTCTTTTTTATCTATCTTTTTCATATTTTTCTTTGACAAGAGGTTGTCTCCAGCTATCCCGGTACTAGAGAGGCTGAATCCAGCCAGGTCCTGCACCTCAGGGACTACAAGGCAAAGAGTGGTCAGTAAATTTTCCTCTAAGTCCATGAAACTGCTACAGAGAACAATGGAGCACCAACAGATTGAGGGAGCTGCATTGCTGTTTGCTAGCAGGGAAGAAACTGAGTACATTTCTGCTGGGACAGTGGATGCTTTTCTACTTCTCATTAAAAACATGTAGATAGTGGTTTCCCCAAGGAAGAGGAAAATCCTGGAATAATTCCCTGGGAAACCCCCATCTAAGTACAGCAAGAAAAAGGCTTACTCACATGTTCCCACAGTTCGAGCATGCAAATCATTACCAGAAGGTTCCTAGTTCTTTGTGTTACCATAGGGTGATTTTTGGTGCAGGAATTATAATATTCCTAATCGTTCTCCCCTACTGGACCCTTCCCTCAGACCCCACCTTAACTCCCCTCCCACACCAGGATGTATAAATACCCCTGTCTGACCCTGGACTCTTGCTTTTTGGCCCTTTGTGACTGCCTTGTTCCAGTTTGCTCTTAAACAGTGTACACGTTTTTGTACTATTAAAATTCCTTTTCAGACAACTGGATCAAGGCTGCCCCTCTCTACCAAGTTGCCATCGGGGCAGAGTCCCAAGGAAACTCAAAGGGGTCTGATCGTCCGGGCTCAGACCCCCAGGAGCTTCAAAAACACATTTTTCTTTTTATTCTGAAGTAGACAGTTCAGTCCTCCAGTCTCCATTTTGATACATGTTAAAGGCACATTCAGTGTATTCAGAACCGAATTCATTATGGATTTTTAGGAGTATTCTTGTCAGCGATATAAAATCCAGCTCAGATCCAGTGCTCAGTTTTCAAAACATTTCAAAGCTCAATGTTCCCATGGAAACTTGGGATTCTTGAACTTGCCAGGCATGGTCAATAGCAACGTTACTCAACGAATTTCTGCAGCTATTTAGCAAAAAAAAAAAAAATCCTAATATGGAGAACTCACATTAAAACATTCAATACAATCTAATTTATACTCAAAAAATTATTAATCACAGCTAATGGTGACTGTTCATTTAAGCTGAATAAAAGCTTGTTAAAAGTCTCTAAACATTCATTAGAAGCAGGTATTTTCTTGGCTACTTAAGAATGCCTCTAATGTAACTCATAGAGCTGATAAAGCAAACTTTCCAATCCATATAATCCCACGGATATTTCTATGTCAATTATTCTATCTCATACACTTCAGAGTGTTCCAGAATTTCTTCTTGCAGAACTCTTGCATCTTTTAGCTCTCTGACATTTAGTTTCCATCTTAAAGATGCCAAATTGTCCCTTTTCAGAGACAACTTTCTCTTTCCGATGGCCTGGCATGCTAATGGTATCTACAGAACAAATGAAAAAACGAAGCAAGTTTAAAGCATCCTTCCATTATTGACTCCTTTTTATCAGAAGATCCCAAGAACAAAAAACTATCACATCCCTGATGACACAATCTGTATAGGAGACGAAAATGCACCAAAGAGAAAAAAACTTCAGTCAGAGCTCTGGAACACACTGGGCCCTGTCCATGCCAGGAGAAGAAAGGCAAAGTCACAACACTTACACAGAGGACGTGCAGGACCACAGCTCCATGTCTCCTGTCCTCGTTTGTGAAGATGTCATTGGGGAATTCATGGAGAGCTGCAAAAAGGGAGGAGGGGGGAAAAAAAAGCTCAGATGTTTAATCGGCTCCTCACACCCACCCCATGTGCCGCTCACTAACACAGGGCTGCTCAACCCAGCCCTGCAGCCATCTGCCAGAGGCTCTGCCTCACCTCCCTGTGCCTCAGCTGACCTTGTTCTTGGGTACCATCTTCCCCAAATGTTTACTGTGCCATTTACTTCTGTGGCCAGCACCACACTGTGACCCACAGATGCCTATGGGGGGGACAAACACCCTCCCAGAGCACAGCATGGCTCCTTCCTTGAGGGAAGCAGTCAGAGCTGTCCAGAGCAGGTGCCATATCTCCTGGAGGGGTTGGCAACTCTCTTCCCACTGCCCAACAATCCATAGAACCATTGAGAGGAGCACAACTTGCACTTCACAGCCTTTGCTGCAAATGTACTGTCACAAGTCACTGAAAGACAAATTCCCTCCATTTGCTCAAATGCTTTATTTCTGCTCTGGATGTATAAAGCTCTTAAGGACAGCCTGCCAATTAGGCTGCAGGAATGGCTTTACATTATAAACCAAAAAGCCAGTGTGAAGAAGATGCTCTAGCATTCAAGTGCTTCTCAGTAATTCCAGATTTTAAACAACAGCTTTCTGCTAATGGTCAGTTCTTCACATTCAGTCATCAGCTGGAAAAAATCAAACTGCCTTTGACATCTTTAGCAGGTTATTTCTGCCTTTCACTTCTCTAGCATTAATAAAGCTCTAGGAATATGAACTTAATTAGCAACTGCACAGAAGATTAAAAGGATAAACAATCCGGCTCACTCTCCTGGTTTTGCTGCCTCTTAAGCAATAATTGAGCAAAAGGCAGCTGCATTTTAATTTTGTTCCTCATGCAAGCAACAGCTCTACCTAGGCACTGTACCGGAGGAGGAAAACACTATTTTTTACATAGAGTGTTTTGCCCAAAGGCTCAGGTTATTACTGTTAATTGTATTCCTATGGATTGGTAAATTCTATAATAGTCCTAACAAATTAGCAGGAGGTATTGGAGCAGTACAGATGGCATCTTTAAAATATCTGTAACAGAGGAACACAGCAATTCTCTTGTCCTTTATGAGAACCAGCAATTCCTGTGACTTTTTATCACCAGTCAGGACTCACCAGCAGCTGTGTCTATTTCCAGGAGCCGTGACTACTTCCTTCTGAGGCAGAACTAGTCCTACCAGGCTGCCTTGCCCTCCCACCCTAGCATGTGTGCTGTGATAGAACTGCCAAAGGTTGCCAGAAACACCCTTAGGTGTGCAGCCTAAGGAAGTGGTCAGGAAGATACCAGCACAAGGACAAGCACAAGGTTGAGAAAAACCCCAACAAGCAACACAAAACACTATGGAAGCTGGGAGACAATGAAGGTAAATCAGGTGGAAAGGATTCATCCTTCCTCAGCAAAACTCTTCATTATGTGAAAACCCAATGTTTCCCTCACAGCTTTAAGAAACGTTCCTGACTGTTCCTTGTTCCACAAGCAAAGGAAACACGGGGAGGTCTGCCTGCAGCAATATGCAAAATGGCTTGCTAACACACGTGTGTATGCTTCCCCTCCTCCTGCAGCTGCCTCTGAGATTTTACATTCATTACACACAGATGATAAAAATCCGATCCCTTTATCAAGAGTCTCTGGGAGGTTCAAGGAGCCTGAAGTGCACCTAAGGTAAAGGCATACAGGGAAAAAATAGTACAAAAATATCATAAGCTGTCTCTAGTGTCAGGCTGGGAATCCTGGCCCTCCTTCCTGTGTGCAGCAGAAATGCCCAGTGCTCCCCTCAGGTTCAGGTTCCTACCCTACACTGGCAGGAAATGCACCTCCTCTTCAGAGAAAATCCAGGATGTCCATCAGCACATCCTCCATGACACTGTCCGAACACAAACACGTTTAGCGGGTTACACTTGAAAGCATGCAATTATAAACTAATGTATGCAAATTTGAAATCTGCTGCATTTTTATTAGCTGCATCAGGTGCAGATGAGTACAGATAAGAGGAGAGCTTTGGAAAACACAGGAGCTCCTTTCTGAGAAGAAATAAAGGGTGCTGCTGAACACCACTCCAAAAACAGCTGCCCTATTTAGCAGGTTTTAAAAGCTCAGACAGCTTGTTATTTTGCTAAAAGAGTCCCCAGCCTTTGTAGAGAAAATAGGTGCAGATTTTGCCAGGTTTATTTTGATTGCACAGAAAACCCCAACCACCCTGCCAATGAACCTAAACTTAAAGAATAAAAGACTTCTGCCTAATAATCCACTCTGGTCCTGCAGACTTGGCAGGTATCAGCCTGGAGCAGCAGAAGGGCAAGATCTTCACAGAGCTCAGTACCTCACCAGTCACCTCCTGCATGGACATTAGGCACAATTCTGGGAGCAGCCCAGCACTCAGCACATTGTCAGCACATTCCCAGGGGGTTCCAGCCCTTGGACATACACAACTCAGTCTCAGTTTTCAGCTCCTGAGGATCACATTCCCAGAAAACTGAGGGCTGCAGTCTGCAGCTCAACACAACACTTCTTCAGAGGTGCAGAGTTCTACCTTGCACTAGGGCAACTTGTAGAACTATGAATGAATATTAGGATTATTCACATTTGGAAGTAACTGGAATTAGATGGCCATTAGCAAGGTATGGGTTGGCCTTGGAAAGGGAGCTAAATATTAGAGAACAGATGAGCATTAGGTGTGGGAAGCTATGCTGTTTTGCACTTGACTCCAGGTGTTCTGACAGGCAGTGGCTGCTGCGCAGGACAGGGAGCCCACGCCTTTTGGAGACACCATCACAAGGGCATGGCCAGATTCAGAGGAAAAGTTTGGACCTACACCCACCAAGAGAAAATTATTTTACTCATAAAACAATGAGCTAGAATGAATTCTAGTCCTGTTATTCTCAATCAGTGTGCAATTCTGTAAAATTAGAACCCTGTTCAGCCCAGGCCACAGGTGACTTACAGAAGGTTTTGCATCACACTGCACTCAGAGGATTGGCTGGCACAACACAAACCTGTCTCTGCCCAGGCCAGGTGTGCAGGGAAGGTGCTGTTGTACCACTCCTCAGGAAGTGGCACTTTTCACAACACTCTTCCCAGCTACTCCTTCCCCTCTCACGTTTAATGTTCTCACCTCTCCAAAAGGATCACTTTTCAAAAAACCCAGCACTTTACTGGATCAATAGTTCTAAATGCTGTGACATCCACTTATTTTTTAAGAAGTCTTTATTGCTAACCAGTGTATCTACTCTGGGGACAAGAAAACCCTTGGGAAATCTCCCACTGCTTTAAGAGATGGAAGATGTTCAGCCTGGCCAAAGAGTTACCAGCATAGAAAACAGATTTACAGCCTTGGTTCATTTTCCTCATTCTGAAGCCACAATTCTTTCTCTGCAAATTCTGCTGTCAGCTACGAGTGACAGATGTTAGTGGAGCAGACCTTGTGACATGAACCCAGACAATGTCTTTTGCATCCATCCTGATAGCTTTTTACACAGGGAAACAAAAGTAAAGTTCAATGCAATTCATTACCTTTCTCTCTGTACACTCAGAATCATTGTTTTAAACTCAAGCTCGAGATCGCTGCTGGGTTCAGGGTGAACAACGATATCATGTTCAACACCTGCCTGCAGAGTGTTTCACCCAATTCCCTGACCTCCAGCAGCACCCCTGGACAGTACCAGGTCTGCCTCCCTGCTGTCTGTCCCTCACAGGAAGCAGGGACTTGCCGGGGTGAACCTGCAAGTGCAGGAGGTGAGTGGGCTCAGGAACTGCTGGATCTGTGCAGCCTCCTCACACCTCTCACTGCCTGGAGACCAGCTCAGGCACATACAGCCCACCAAACCCTGGTCCCATGAGGAACAACACTGAGTCACAAAGCACAGGCAAGGGACTGTGAACATCTTTAGCTGCCTTTAAAATCAATGAGATCAGCCAAATTCTCTCTGAAGGGAGGGTGAGTACCTTTTATATATTAATTAATTAACGTTTTACTGTCTACCAAGTGAAAATGGTGTTTGCATTGCAGTGGCATAAGCTAAAATGTAAAGAGAGCCAAACTATGGTGATACATCGATAATAAAATATTTTGCTAATGTTTCACTCATGTCTCCACTTAACTGCCACAAACCAGCAGCTGAAACAGCGTGGGGCACAGACCCCACAGTAAATCATGCAGCACGCCCAGAGGCACCATCCCACACCTCACAGTGGCTTTTCCAGGCTCCATGCCTGGCCCCTTGGAGCAGCCCCTGAAGGGACAGACAGCAGTCATCCAACAGAGGTGGCAGCAAGAGGCAGAGCAGTGGGAGCACCTCTGCTGAGGCCATTGAGCCGGACCAGGTACCTGTTCACACGTGCCTATTGGTGGGATGAGCCAGACAGAGCAGGTGTAGTGTGAATGAAATGGGAGAGGTCTGCGTTTCTATTGAGTAAGATAGGCATGGGTGGAGGGAAAGAAAGGAGGGAGGGGATGGAGGAATATGAGATGGTGAACCCTGTGCACCACCGGGAATTCAGAACTGGCATCTCATTTGCATGGGGAGTGAAAACAAACACTACTCTCGCTACTCTGGAGGAAACACTCAAGAGAAATCACAGCCTGAAAGCAGACAGCAGAGCAGCTCCAGGGCCCTCCAGCCACGGAGCAGAAGCAGAAGCAGCAGCAGAAGCCCCGCTTCTGCCTCGCAGCACCAATTCCAGGAAGGGCAGCTCTGGCCAGGCTTGTGAGATTGGGCTGCAGGGCTGTTTTACCTGGGTGTAAACATGCACAAAGCTACAACAAACATAGTTCTGTGGGCATCCCCAACAGCTGAGCTGCTTGTCATTCCATGCACATCTGACTGCCAATTCTCCAGAATTTCAGATGTTCAGAACTGCGCAGAAATTGCAAAAAATGCATTTCCTTTGAAAGAGGCACATGAAGTGCCCAGCCCTGCACATCTCATATTGTGGGGTCCCCCTTTCCTCTCTACTCTCCTGGCTGTGTGCTTGGTGGCACTGTGCCTACAGGCTCAAGTCCTGCTCCACTGTGGGACTCTTTCTCTATGCCAGCTGCACACACACTCTCCCGACACTTTCCTCCACTGCAGGAAGTAAAGTCTCGAAAGAACAAACCCCTAAACATAAGCAGAGCCCTTGTGAGGTCAAAAAGGTTCTGCCTTGGCTTCAGTGCAAGTGAGTCACTTGCAAGGTCAGAGGCACATTGAAATCCAAGGAAAACAAATATAATGAGTAAATATATCACCAAATAAATGGGGGAGAAATCAGAAATAATAGTATGCAACATATGGTTCAGACAGAGTTTATGTCAAATAACAGCAGCAAGTGACTTTTAAAGAGAAGGTGTTATGGGTTAACATGGTTTATTTTTTGGTGAAGAAATAATTGGAATATCACCCTGCCAGAACCTTTAAAATCTCTTTAGAAAAGATGAACACTTATTAGAGGCCAGTTCTTGGCTATTGGCATGTGGTTTGACCACTGAGAAAACAGGAGGCGATTTTTTTTGTAAATACTATATAAGCCGTGAATGGGGTGGAGCCGCCCTCTTTCTCTCCTAATGATCCACCTGGAAACACCACGCGGCAGCTGCCGCCCGGGCCGGGCCCCGCTGCTCCTGGGCAGCCGGGCCGGGCCTCCGGGAGCCGCTGTCCCCGTGAGGGAGCGGCCCGGCCATGAGACCGAGGGGCGGAAAAGAAGGCATCCAGCACCTCCCCACCGGCATGGCTTGGAGATCTTGGCAGCTCCCGACGGCAGGGACCAAGTGACCACCGCAGGCCTGGGCACGTTTAACTCTTCCCTGCCAGCAGATGAACTCCCAAAGCACTACCCTTCCCAGAGTGAAGACAAGACAAAGTAATTGAACTATAAGGAGACATAGCATGAAACCAAGTTAGTGAAGAGAGAGTGGAAAGACTATTGGGGAAAAGGAGGAGGAGTGGCCTAATGTGGCTGGACATCTTTAGTAATATTGGAGAATGGACTATTTTTTCCTGTAACATATAGATGTTGTTTTGGGAGGGATGTAAATTGCTTAGTTAAAAGTGATATGAAGCTTTTTGCTCCTAAGGAAAAGGAGATTTTTTTTTTTGAGATGAAGATGATTTTGGAAACAGAAAAAGAGAATCTCTGCCTTGTAATAGAGGAGGTATCCTTAAACCCTCAATAAGCAGATTATGGCCCATATGCACTGTTGGGAAAGCTGCTAATGGGTAGGATTTCACAGTTTGCAGAGGTTCCTTTCAGGCCACTGCAGATGTGTGGCATACAAGCCACCAGAGAACTGTTCCTCATGTAACCATGTCTCCGCGGGACTCACTCCTTTCCTAAAAGAACTGATGAAAGATTATTTTTAAATTGTAAAACTGACTGAAATTACAGGTTTTGTCTTTTTATGTTGTGTGTAGGAAAGTGAATACTTGGGGGGAGGGAAGGATGTTTTGAAGGTTTCATTTGTTTGTCCTTTTTTTTTCTCTTATTCCTTATTATTAATGTGTGTGAATAAACTATCTTTTGTAATTTTAAGGTAAGCCTGTTTTGTTTCTTTGAGTTCTAGTCATATCTATAAAAATAGCAAACATAAACTACCACAGAAGGTTATACTTTCCTTTGTTCAGTACAAGAACTAGTATTTCTCACAACAAGAATCTGGCAATTGCTTCCCAGAATCTTTCAGAGGTTTTATATTCATATTTCGCTTGACCATGGTATAGTTAAGAGCTGCTTATATATATATATATATGTATGCTTAAACTAACAGAGGGCAGGGGTAGATTGGATATCGGGAAGAAATTCTTCCCTGTGGGGGTGGCCAGGCCCTGGAACAGGCTGCCCAGAGAAGCTGTGGCTCCCCCTGGATCCCTGCAAGTGTCCAAGGCCAGATTAAATGGAGCTTGGAGCACCCTGGGATAGTGGAAGGTGTCCCTGTCCATGGCAGGAGGTGGCACTGGATGGGCTTTAAGGTCCCTTCCAAGCCAAACCTTTCTGGGACTCTGCGTCAGATTTTGTTCTGCTCTGTGCCCCCGCCCCCATCCTGAGCAGCAATTGCTCCCTGTGAGAGGAAGCACAGAATGCTATCAGCAGAACTGCCAGTGGTACAACTTTTACAGACCTAAGCACAGTTGGTGTTGGATCAAGATGTGACAAATGCAATGCTTCTGCAAAGTGATCCATTATCAGCCACACAGTCTGATCAGAAACAGCTGGCACAAGGAAGGTTCTTAGCAAAACCACAGGAAGAAAAGAACAAATCCCTGGCTGGCTTCTGTCCTCACACAAACTGCCAGAAATTCCTAATAATTTTCTGGCTTAATTACAGCTATTCTGGAGTCCCTGGACTTCTTTTGATCTGGAACAGAATACAGTTCCTCTTTCATTAGCTTTATTTTGGGAAACAAATATTTATATTGTGTTCATATCCATAGGCAGACTAACCAAAAAAGGCAACTTTACAAGAAGCACTTCTATAAAGCCACCTAGAAAGGAAGATGCTGCTGTCACCTTTCTTCTTTTCTTGGAGGGAAATGGGAGGGACTTTTTAATCTCTCAGATTCCCAAGTACTGGATGCAGGGATGGAATGAGTTCAAAGAAGGGGAGCAAATTCCTCTGTCTGCTTTAGTCTTAGACCCATTATAGGGGTGGCTGGGAACCTGGATTGAAACATACAAAAAACCCAACAAACAACCTCCTGCAAAGGATCAAACTTTTGGATTTTGTCAAAAACATGTTTAAAATTGTGGGTTAAACACATGGTCCAGGAATAGAGGCAGCTTACATGTGGACCAGCCAAAGCCAGCTCTGCCCAACAAGCAACAGGGCGATGCCACTGTGAGCACCTGCAATGTGGCACAGGGACAGAGGAGGGTGTGAGGGGGACAGGGACCCTAGAGTCACAGAGCCCTTTAGGCTGGAAAAGTCCTCAAAGGTCACAGAGTCCAGCACCCAACCCAGCATTGCTCTCCTGCCAAAGCAGGCTCTGCTCCAGGCCACCCAGTCCTCCCAGCCTGGAGGCTGCCATGGGCTCTGCTTCCCACATGCCATCAGGGTAGGGATTTACTGCCCACAAATGAATTTCAACATTTGAACTGCCAGGCTCATCTGCAGAGCAGCTCTAGTATGCTTTAAGCTCCCTTGAATGTATAAATGCTTAAAGCTATAACAATCTATTTGTTATTTTATATTAGGTATCTATTAACTATTTTCTTATTTTGATATAATCAGCGTTTACCATCATTTGGAGATTAATTCTGGATAATGAGGACACATGGTCTGTCCCCTCTAAAGGCCAAGAGTTGGTTGGAAAGGCAGGGCAGCCCTGCCATGACAGGGAGCCCCTGTCCTGACACCCTGGGGAGCACAGAACAGGACCCCAGAGCATGTTAGGATTTTCCATTTAAGCTTATATGACACACACACAAAGGATCTCTCAGCCACAACAGAAGCAAAGACATCCTTTCCCTTCCAATTTCCATCCCAACACAAGGTGCTTAAAGTGCTCAGGCACTTAAATCTTATGTAAATTATATTTAGCAAATCAGAGAGAGTTCCTTACTTCAGACATCCATCATTTTGCTCTTTGCATATAAAACTGGCAGGGAACATTTCCATTCCAAGATTGCAAGGTTAAAATGCTACACCTACCTAAAGCATTTATAAAAGAGAAATTAGAGCAATCCTTTACTTTGATAGAGCAATGAAAGTACATTAGAAAGGAATTCTTGGGGGTGTAAACATTAGCATGGGAGGGATTTTCAGGTGACAAAGCAGCACGGCTCTCAGGATGATAGCCAGCCTTTTCCAAGGCAGCCCAACATCTCTGGCTTCAGCTTGGCTTGGGATCAGCCACAAGCCCATCTCCAGCTCTCTGCCTGGCTGAAACACATAGCACAGGGCATTTACTTGTGCCCTTTGAGCATCATCAAATCTTCTCGAGCCCCTTTTTCAGTTCATTGGGATTTCTGAGCACCACTCTGCTCCTCCAACCATACCTTGGACCCTCAGCTCACACCACTTGCACACCTGACAGGTTCCCAGAGTTACCTGCTAATGGTCCGAGCATTATTTAATCCAATTTTTCAGCTACTGCATTGTGAAGTTCATCACATCCAGGCTCAACTGGGAGGTTTCTCAGCCTACTAATTACCCTGCCACCAGCAATTCCCTTACTCCAGGCTGAGATTTCACCAATTTTCTCAGCGTTACATGCATTCATCATGCACTTGGCAATGACTATCTCAGAGAAGACTGAGACACGCGCTGTCTCAAGAAATGGGATGAATCACATTATTTCTAAAAAGACTCAGGGCAACTGCACACCATTCTGCTGGGAAGAGTTAGCTGGGAACTAGGGATGGCTGTAGAAAGCAAGCAAGATCCTCCATGGATAGGAATCACAACAGCCCTGTCTAAAATTGCTTTCCAGCAATTAGCACTGACTAAGGACCTCCAACTGACTTTAAACTGCTGCAGTTTGACTCCAGCAGCACAGGCTGTCACAACACCCTTTGGAATCATTGCCCTCAGAGGGCTGAGGTCAGTGAAACTGGGGGTTCTGGCTCTCCAGCACATCCCTGACAGAGTGCAAACTTTCTGTTCCCCACATCTCAGCTTCTGAACTGCACAGGAAGCTCAAGAGATTTTTGTCTCCTTTGTAGTTATCTATATAGTGCCACTCTTCCTTTTTGCTCTCATTTTGTCCAGAAGAGTGTCCCTGATGGAGGAGCTCTGTGCTGCTCAGGGGACTGAGGCAAACAGCGAGCACCATCAGTGTCCAGATCATTGGAAAACCCATACCCAGGCTTTGCTCTGTCCTCTGTCGCATGGCAGAGCTGAGTCCTGCCCTTTCCTTTGGGGTCCCACTGACGGATTTCAGCTTTGCTTTCCTGTTTTCCTCCTAGCCAGTTCCTACACCTGAACACAGTTCAGTTTATTATATGATTGTGGGGAAAAGTGAACACGCATCACATGCAGATGAAGCAAAGTACATGGCAGGTCCCTCTGCAGTCATGCATTTTGCTTTATGGTGACAGGCAGGCTTAGAGCCCAATCTCCAGCATAAAAATCACATCAATCAATGTCAACATACTATTCATAAATCAGAAAGACAACACTGACTTTAAATAGGTACCAGTTGTTGCAGAAGACAAGGCACTTCCAGAACTCCATCTCCAAAGCGCCTTTCATCTCACCCAGAAACTGAAACCCCCTAAATATAGAACGACTGTTAAAAATTCATGAGCTTCAGCAGTTATTTATCAAAGTCGTGGAAATAGGATATTTTCATGATGGTGAATGTCTTGACATTCATTACTAATAAGCAAATGTGCTCTTCATTACCATTTTAGAACAGAACATCACTACCGATAACCAAGAAAGATTGCATTACCACTGGGTGTTAGCATTAGCTTTGCTACAATACACACATCATACCTGCCATCTGGATGCCTCACACTTATTAGTTCCCAAATGATGATGTGGATGAGGCCAGCTCTGTGGAGATTGACCACAGAAGGCTGCCAGGAAGGTCTGTCCCAAAGGTGGGATTCCTCTCTACAAGCCATGCCCCAGACCACATCTACAGTAATCCCTCCTCCCTCCAGTCCCCTGGATGCTCTCAGCAGAGCCTGCTGGAGCGTCCCAGCTCCTCGGTGGCAGTGGCAACTGGACACAGGCAGCACCCCCTGCTCACTGCAAGGCTGCAGATCAGCAGCAGCGACAGTAGCCACATGGCAGGTGACAATGCTGACTGGGGCATCATCAATGGCAGCTCCTTTCACACCCCACTCACAATCTCCTACCACAATCATTGGACCTTAAAGGATCAATGAGAATGCCGAAGAAGTGAAAGAATAATTCCTCTCTGTGATGTCTTTTATACACTTTCTATCCTGACATGGAAAAAGCATTCATTGCTGTCTGCTGGAAGAAAGGAGAAGCACTGAGAGGAAAGAGCAACCCCGTCACCTCCCTCACATGACAAGAGAAAGCTGGATATAAAAACAAGGTGGTTTGATTTCAGTGGATCCCCAAGAATTTGTTCTTCCAAACAATCAGAGGGAGCTCCAAGGGCAGCTGTAATTATCTAAATCCCCACACAAGCAGGACTCTTTTATATGAGGCTGGAGGAAGGACCATCTGTTTTATGAAGGTACTATGAGGCCCTTTATTAATTTTCTTTTTTATCCCAATTATATTCTTTTCCTCCCCTTCCCCCTAAATGGAAGCATTGCCTTGGTAATATCCAGAGTTTTAAAATAAGATTATCTTTTCAAATGAGAGAGTCTTTAAAGTGGTATTATATCTTACAATTGTGAACTAGTCTTTCAATCAATTCCAGAGGATACACTTACAACCTCATTACTCTGGAAGAGCCTACATTTGCCAGCAACAAATGTGAAGCATTTAGAGGAAGTGCCTCCAGCCTCTCCCTCACTGAGCAGCCCAGAACTGCACTCTGGTGCTCCTTGGGAGCTTCAGCCTCGCCAGAGGAGGAGGAAGGGTGTGGTCTTAGTTTCAGAGGTGGTACCAGCCAGCAGGAAGCTGAGGATTGAGAGGAATTACATTATTTGTCTTTACAAACAAGCCGTGAGTCTGCTGGTAGATAAAACTAGCACTGGGAGATAAGAGAAACAATGGGAAGGATTCTACTGATTGATGAATGGGAAAGAAGATATTTGTCTTTACAAACAAACCATAGGTTTGCTGATAAATGAAACTGGATATTGAAAGATGAAAAAAACAATGGGGAAAACCCGTAAGAATTAAAAATTATGGGGGTTATACATTAAAAGGGGAATCTTAGGTCTTAGGCATTCCGGGAAGTCTGTACCTCTCACGTACCTCAGCCAGTGGGGAAAGAGAGAGGGAAATTAGGATAAAAAGGAGGCTGCATCCTCCGAAAATTTGAGATACCCCAGGGGAAATGCCCCATGGCCTCTCCCTTTATTCAAATAAAGTAAAAGGACTCCTCTATCTCCTTTTTGGACATAAACCTCTGGTGTTTGTGGATTAATTTTTCCTAACAGGATGGGCCAGGCCAGCTGGCAGGAAGGGGACCGTGACACAGCAATCTGTAGGGGTTTTTAAACTATTTCTCCTCTTGCAAGCCCTCCTAGCTCTGCTTTCTACAGCAAAATCCTGTGTCATTGAAAGGTTGGCTTGTCAGGGTGGTGCTGGCATTGCTGATGTTACAGCTACAGCTGAAGACAGATAAAAAGCACCCCAGAGATGTTCTCCCATCAGTGCCTTACTTAATACCTTTACTTTTACATCAAATATCACCCACCTCATCACCCTGCCCACCCTCCTGCCGCCCTGCCTTCCAAGATGGAAAAACAAGAAGGCAGCATTCCTATCCTCAAGGAAAGTCTCTTTGTGTAAAGGGCTGATCCCTGAGGAAGCCAGACATGATACACATATTGTACAGCCCTGTCTTAGTTTGAAAGACAGGTGTCCACCAGGGAAAGCCGGAGCCCCCCTTGGAATGGAGAATGCAACCCCCCTCCCTCTGAATTATTATAATTTTGAAATTAAGGGGGTTCTCAGGCAAAGGTATGGGGATAGGAATAACAGTTCTTTACTAGTATGTATAACAAGGCAAACAAAACAACTACAGCATTAACAACAAACAGAACCAGGAACCTTGTGACAGCCCTCTCTGCCAAGATGGGAAGGGACAGAGGAGAGGCCCTGCTTCACAAAACCCAGGGGCAGACCAATCTTGGTACCCCCGCAGGACTCCAAGGAGCACCAAGCTGGAACGGCAGGAATGAGCAGGAATCCCAGGCTGGTGGATGAGATGCACCAGAAGTGCATCCATCAGTACTGGATGCATACATCATCCTGCAGTTCCAGCTACCTCCACAATGGTAGCTGGAACTGCAGGACATCCCAGCAGGGCAGGGGGTGCGGGGGCCACAGTGTAGCAAAAAGACCCAGAGCAGTCCCAAAGAAGCGGCGACCCAGCTCCAGCAAGGCAGGAGAAGGTGAGCACAGGACTCCTGGACACATGAACAGATGGTGGCAGATCCCCAGGTAGGACTGGACTTCGGTGGTGACAGCAAACTTCCCCCCTGCCCCACAGCAAGCAACAGCTTGGCCATCCTCCTTCCGATGTCAAGAACGAGAGCGCAGCTGTGGCCCCAGCCCCGTCCTTTACCTGCCCCCAAACTTGCGGTATCTTCCCCCTCCGAGGTAGAAGTGTAGCCAGGTGCTACCCTCCTCTCCTCTGGCCACTTCTTTTTCTTTTTGCTTAAGTACCAATAAGTATCCAGTAATTAGTTTCCTAGAAACTTATGGGAAAAAATTCTGTAAGTAAAAAAGAAACAAATCTAACCCCCAACAAGTCCCCTCACCTGCTCTCAGCAGGGCTGGAGCTGCAGAAGGGTCACATCATCAACAAGAATCCCCCACTGCATGTTGCTTCTCACTGAGCAAATTTCAGAGATTCCCAAAGAGGCACATATGTAGACCAGGGCCATGAGCTCACATTCTTTCTCTGGCAGCTGTGGATGCACTCCTGGGATGAGAGACCCATCTGCATCCCACTGTGTCCAGGACAGGCTCCCATGCAGGGCATTGACCAACCTCAGCTGCTGGGCCCAAATATTTACTGTGTGCTGCTGCCTGTACCTGACTCACATGAAATCCACCAACCCCATCCCAACACATAGTTTATGAGGGCAGTTCATTAAAACCTGTCCATCCCTATTTGGTTGCTGCACAAACACCTGGGGAGGACAGTGCTGGTTCCTATCATCTGCTCTGGACACTTGCCCTTTAGCTACAATTGGGACCTTCCTGAGCCACAGGGAATATGCAAATGCTTAAACTTCAGCCATTCTGTATTGTAAATTCACAGTCCAACTCCACTTCCTAACAATGCACATACACGCTGCAGTAAGAAGTGGCCCAGAGCCCCTGAAAGCAGTAATATAGGGAAAATCCACTTGCACGACACATGGCTATTAGTTTTAATGGCTGCAAGGAGACAAAATTTAAAGCAAAGTGAAGGAGGATGGCAAGCATCTCCTTGCATTCCATAAGGCTATAGAAAAGGCTGTATCACTGAGGATGCTGAGTCAGAGGCCTGGTAAAGGCACAGGCAGCAGGAAGAGCCAGGCAGCCCAGTGAAGGACACAAACCAGCTCGGGATGTGAGCAGGTACACAGAGGGGACACACCAGAACCAGCTGCAGTGAGCCAGCCAGGCCATGAGCTGGTCATAGTGATTCATCCTGTCAGGAGAAGGCTTCACTCAGCCACACAATGATCCAGGCTAATTTCCTCTGCTAACCTATACATCAGTGCATCACACTCGAGGAATACATGCCAGACACTTTCAAAGAGCTTTGGGGAGGTTTAGCCAGAAGGGCAACGGATTTCAATGGCAATCACACAGCTAAATAGCATGTTTCCCTTGGTGGCATAACCTCTGCATAACTGTTACACTTCCCTGCCATCAATAATCTGCAAACAGCCTTAAAAAAGGCCTCTCATCTCCCTTGCATGAATCATTTCAGGGGCTCACCTGCTAAGGGACCCTGTGCACCCCACTGAAGTCTCTGAGGGCTCTATTTACAGGTGTCATTCCAGCCATGCAGAGGCTCAGGCACAGCACTTCTCTCTGCCTGGTTACTGGTCAGAACCAGGGCAAGGATCCAGTGGGGATCCAGAGATGTGTGCACAGCAGCTGGAAGTCCTCTCAGCAGGGGAAACTCTGGGTGTTTGCAGAAGACCAAGGGCACAACACACACCATGCCAAGCTTCGGGGCACATGGTTGCGGCGCTTGGCTGCCGCATGGACCTTGGGGAAGTAGGCACAAAACAGTGAATCCTGTGGCTGCAGTAGTCTGGGAAAAGGGGATTGGTGAGAGCCAGGCAAGACATGCCTGTGCATGCTAATAACCTGCTGGATGGCGGAGCCCTCCAGAAGGAGCAGCACTACTGGCAGAGCAGCCAGCAGCTCTGCCATGCCCTGCCCTGCCACACGCGCATCAGGGGGCTCTGCACAGCAGCAACTTTGTACTTGCAGTTTCATACCCAAGGCTCTTCCTTGGGCCTTATACCCCTCTCAGCCCCACCAAGGGAAGTTGAAGACAAACCACAGCAAGCATAGGCATGATATCCCACATGAGAACACAGCAGTAAAACATCAGGCCCCGACTCAGACAGGTTTTGTTGGTGAAGGAAGGAAAAGCTCTATAACATTTTATCTACACACTGCTCCTGGCATCTCTGGGGCTAAATGGATTTCCCAAAGCACAGGGGGCAGCAGCAGAGTTCACTGTCACACAGGTGAGATGTAGGGACATCTCACATAAATCAAGATGACAACACCACAGTGCTTGGCAATCTCCCTACTCTGTTTTCCAAAACAGCCTGAGTTTTTAGAGGCTTTCAAAGCCAACAAGCTGGGACAACTGTACAGCCAATGCATTTGGCTGGCCAGGAAGCAGAGAGGATGAAGAGAGAAGGCAGAGGCAAGGAATCATGAGCACCAAGGCAGTTGTGCCCCTCCGCAAGCAGACTGCGATGCCAGGGCACAAATCAGGCCTGGCAGAAAACAGTGCATGCACCAGCACCTTCCAGTGCTGTCTCCTGTCAGCTCTGAGCTGCTGCTAATTCCATTGGATGCCTCCCCAGGGTTGACAGGCATCCCTTTTACACTACAGCTGAAGACACAAAACCTGGATACAGCAAAATGCAGCTCATTCCCTTCCCCCAATTATCATTCCACATCAATCAGACAGAAAAGATTATTACAGGGTAACAGGGTTGAGAAGAGAGTAGCTGAGAAGGGGGACAGCAAACCAATCCCAATGTTCTGCAGAAAGTGGCAGCACAGTTTGCTCCTGCTCCTGTATGCTGGTTCAAGCGCAGCAGCCTGGGATGGGGGTCAGCTCATGTTTGGGGGGTTCTGCTCAAGTCCAGGCAGCCTCTGTAACCCCCGTGCAAAGCCACAGCCCCGCTGTTCTCAGCACAGCCCAAGCCTTGCCCCTCCTGTATCTCAGGCAGAAAAAAAAAAAAAAAAAAAAAAAAAAAAAAAAAGAAAAAAAAAGGAAAAAAAATCTCTTTTTCCTTTCTGCCTCCTGACACTCCCTTTCCCCTTTCTCATAGCTCCAGGGTATTGATTCCACCACCGAGGTGCCTCTGCTGATGCCTGGGGAAGGAGAGTGTCCCTTCCACCTCCCTCCTGCCCAGGGGTACACAGCTGCCACTGCCCACAGTATGGCAGGCTGAGAAAGGATAAAGCCCCTGTCACGGGTTAAAAGTGGAATATGACCTTGCAAGGACCTTGGAACCTTTAGGTGGGCAGAGGAGCACCTATGGGCGGGGGGCTGGCCCTTGGCGATTGATGTTTGGTTTCAGCCATTGAGGGGACAGGAAAAACAACTCTTTGAAGAAACTATATAAGTTGTGAATCACCAGACCCTCTGTCTCTCTGTCCTGGGATCTCACGAGGTAACACCGTGCCATGGTTGCTGCGTGGCTGGGCCGGGCCAGGCCCTGCTGCCCCTGGGTGGCCAGGTCAGGCCAGGCTGGGGCTTTGGGAGCCGCTGCCCCGTGGGGGGAGAGGCCTGGCCGTGCCACTGGGTCCGATCACAGCGAGCAGTGGAGGAGGGGAGGAAAAGTCCCGGCAGCTGCTGCTGTTGCCAGATAGGGCTGGGGGGGATATTCCCCTCCGCCCCTCCCACTCTTTCAGGCCTCCGGTAGCCACGGCCTCGCAGGGGAGCAGCCCGTGCCATGAGACCGAGGGGTGGAGATGGGAACATCCATCAAGTCCCAAGCAGCATGGCTTGGAATTCTTCACAGCTCCCGCGTGAGAGACCTTGTGATCAGCACAGCCCCGGGCATGTGTAACACTTTCATTGCCAGCAGATGAACTTTTCAAAGCACTGACCCTTTTCCCGGAGTGAAGACAAGGCAAAGTGATTGAACCATAGAGACGCATAGCATGAAATGGAGTCAGTGAAAAAAGAGTAGAGAAACTATTCGAGAGAAGAAAAGGAGTAGCCCGTATGGCTGTAACGTTTCTGTATTTATGGAGAATGGACCTTCTTTTCCTGTAACATATAAATGCTGTTTGGGGAGAGAATGCATGGCTCTAGTTTGAAGTGATGTGAGGCCCTTCGCTCCTAGGGAAAAAGGAGATTTTGCAGTTTGATAATAGAAGAGGCATTCTTAATACCCCAAATAATCAGTTTATGACCTATGTGCAGTGATCGGGCAGCAGCCATAGGTAGGATCTGTAGAAGTGTAATCTCCATAAGATGCAGAAAGACTCTTTTCCTAAAGGAACCGATGAAAGATTATTTTTAAATGGTAACCCTGACTGAAGTTACAGGTTTTGTCTTTTTAAGTTGTAAGTAAGAAGGTGAATATTTGTGGAGGAGAAGGGAGGATGTTTTGAAGTTTTTTTTTCATTTGCTTCTTTTCCTCTTTTCTTATTCCTTTTTTTTTAATGTGTGTGAATAAACTATCTTTTGTAATTTTAAGGTGAGCCTGTTTTGCTTTTTGAGTTCCCCTAGTCATATATAAAATAATAGTAAACACTAAACCATCACAGCCCCAGAGAGGCTAAAACTCCCGACCTCCTCCCCTGTGCCCAGGGCTGCCTTCAGGAAGTTCATGTGGTGAGGAATATTCCTCATCCCAAACACACTGCATGTCAGGTTTGCAATGAAAGACTTCAATTAAAACTGGCATCTCCTGCTGCCAGCAGCCCCAGCCCTTCCAAGAGATAGGCTGTATGGCAAACTGTGGTGGTTAGGCTAGGAAGTGATTTTTCAGGAAGTTATAGCTAAACAAACCAATTAGAAAGGGATATGTGAACCTAAAGGGTTAAATATCAGGAGATCCTAGGAAACAGCCCTTTTTCCTTCTGGCTCAAGGAGCAGGTAACACCAGCTCTGGGGCTGCTCTGTGGCACAGCCCGGGCCAGCCAGGCCTCACCGCTCCTCCCTGCTGGGGGCGAGCCAGCCCCAGTCTGGATGTGCCCCATGGGCCCCATCGGCTGCCAGCAGGGGAGGAGGAGGCTGCAGCTTAACATCAGCTAATTTTAAAGCCTACCCCGAGCCGGGGGAGATGTCCTCCGGGCCCCCCGATAACAAGCTATGGGCCTGGTTGGGTCGGGCCCACCCCAATGGGCACCGAGGCAGCAGGGGAAAGAGGCATCCACCAGCCAGGCTGCTCCAAGATCCCTCGTGGTGAAGCTCTCTTCCCCCCATATCCATGGCTTTTGAAAATCCTAGAGGCTGCTGCCCGATAGAGATCACGTGACCATCTGCAGGCCCGGATGAGAATGTTAAACTCTTTCCTGGTACAGATAAGACTTTTTAAAAACTCTAATCCTCTTTTTGAGATAAAAGGACAGAGTGAAACGTAGAGAACACAGCATGAGATGGAAGTCAGATGGAGAGAGAGTGGAGGAAGGATGGAGGAGTTGCCTTGTTGGCTGGACTTTTCTGGTGAAACCATGGACAATGGACTATTTCCTGTAACATATGAATGCCGTTTGGGGGATGTATGGCTCCAGCTGAAAGTTGTGGATTGATATAATTGAGATTTAATGGTGAATTCTGAACAGAGGAAAGAAAGTGATATGAAGTCCTTTGCTCTTAGGGAAAAAGGATATCTCTAGTTTTGAGATGAAGATGATTTTGGAGATGGGAGAATCTGTTTTATACTAGAAGAGGCATCTTTAAACGATACCCTAAATAAGCAGACATGGCCCATAAGCAGCTTGAGAAGCTGCTAATGGGAGGGACTTCACAAAGGCAGGTTCCTGCACAGCTGTTTCTGTGAGAGTTAAGACCCACAAGAGAACTGTTCTATGTTGTCAGTGGGGAATCTCCATGGAAGTTCTAAGAGAGACTCCTCTCCCAAAAAACTGATGAAAGATTATTTCTAAATGGTGAAACTGACTGAACATCACAGGTTTTGTCTCTTTATGTTGCTTGTGGGAAAGTGAACACTTTGTGGTGGAAGGAAGAGTGTTTTGAAAGTTGCATTTTGATTATTTTCTTCTATAAGTGTGTGTTAATAAATATATCTTTGTACCTTTACATTTGGGCCTATTTTGCCTTTTTCTCCTAATCCTACCTCACAGCAGAAAAGACACTTAAACCACTACACTAAATTTGGCAAACAGAGATAGGTGAATATGAAACCATTACACAGACCCAATATAGTAATCTCCACAAGTGGAATTGGATCCACGCTGCTGTAATCCAGGATGAGCGCAGAGCTACTCACACAGGGCACTGGTAAAGAGTATAATTACTAGAATTAGTTGGGGACAAAATCTGCAGGAAAGCTTTTCTCTGGTGACCAAAGGCTACATTTTTTTCAGGGCACATGGAAGCCCTTGTACCTTCTCTCTAGATTCCTTTAGTATTAACTTTTGGAGATAACCACAAACAGCTCTAAACCAGGAACACCAGGAGCAGTATCGCCCTCACCAGGATGCAAACAACAAACTGTAAGAAGGCTGTTGAAACAAACACAGCCCTAATGCCAGAAAAACCCCAGAGACCCTTGAAATAGCACCAGCACCACTGCTGGCCACCCCTGACCTCTGCTGGAACCACAGCAAGGTTGAACAGGAGATCATTACAGGATGGCACAGCCTTAAATCTGGCACCAATGCTCAATAACCAGCCATGTGAAAGTGCTTCTTATGGCCTGGTCAAGAAGTAAAATATTGTACAGATATTGCCAGGCACCCAACACTAGGGACTGACAGTACCTCTGCTATGGGCCCTAACAGAACAACCATAGCCACATTTCCAAGCAAGGCTTAGCAAAGCAAAATATCACCAAAGAGCAGCTGAATAGTAATTAATAAGACTGGAAGCCACAGCTCTTCACCTAGGAAAATCCTTCCAGCTAATTTGTGGAACATGAAAAACATGGCCAGGTATAGCATCTGCTTTATTTCCCTGCACTGTTAGTTCCCAGTAGCAAACAGGAGAGGAAAGCACTCCCAGGTAGAGGAGCCTGCCAGCTCTGACCCTCCAGCCCTTTCCTGAAGGAGGCACAGAAGCTCCTAAGCTGGAAAACAGTAATGTTTCTGGGTCATAGGCCCAAATATCCCCTTCCAGACAGCACAGCTGGAGGAAGCAACATCTCCCTGCCCTAGCTCTGGTTAACTCAGCCCTCTGCGTCTCAGCCCCAGGCACCCTCCAGGTCCCACTGTTCCAGCCCCAGAGAAACACATATAATTAGGTGTTGGACTAGGTGACCTTCAAAGCTCTCCCCCAACCCAAAAAATGTTATGGTTCTATGATAATTAACACAACAAAACAAAAACCTGCCCCGTAACAGCAGTGACCAGAATGATCCAGCACATCTCTACCAACCACCTGGACACAGAACCCAGCAAGAAGACCAGGGTCACTAAATCAGGAGGGTAACAGCCTGCTGCTGCCCAGGATTAGTGTACCCCCATTCCTCCACAAAATCAGCTCCAAAATGATGGATAGCTGTGCTCTGCACAAGGGCACACAGCCACTGCAAATTCAGAATTGGGCAAGAAGCGACAAAGTGTTTGGATCACAAATACTAATTTGTTCCACTTTTAAGGCTTCTTTCCATGATATTTCCCAAAAGTGCTGCGAAGAGCTGACTAATCACCTCACAGCACAGGCATCACCCCTGCCACTCCACTAAGCAAACAGGGAGCTGCAGGGGGTGAAGTGACTCGCCAGATACCAAGGCAGTGTGGAACTGAGGGACTGCCTTCCACACTCAGACTGAAACACTTTCTCCCATTTCCACCAGGCTCAGCATCATACCAGAAACCACCCCACCCCTTCTAAACCCCAATAAAAATCCTTCAAGCCTGATTTTATGGGACTCAAACCACCCTGATTTTATGGAAAACTAAATGATTTTTGTTAAATGCCCCCCTCCTGTCTCCAAAAGCCCTGATTTTAGTCAGCTCTCTGCTGAGTATTTCCCTATTGTAATTTGGCTCGAGCAGAGCAAACCAAAACCAAGGAAAGTTTTTCTACTGAGTACTTTAATCCACCTGAAGCCCTGGACATACAGGGCTGGCTGGTTTCTAGGACAACAGTGCAAGCTGGGAATAAGATAGCTTCAGAGGTCTGGACCCTTTGGAGGGGACCTGGATGTGGAATACAGCTCAGGCATTGAAGGACAGAGGATCTGACCCATCTCAGTGCTCGATTACTCTGATGGAAATCTGGGACGTACACTTCAGCTTGCTGCCAATGCCATAATTGAGTGTGGAGAGAGAGAGAGCAGCATCTGACCCCCACAGAACCACTCAAAGTCATCTCTCTTTGTACAGAGGGACTGGATGGAAGGAAAATCCCTGCCCCAGTGTTAAGCGAACCAGAGCAGGAACATCCTGGTGCAAGGAGTTAGCCCCTGCCAGAGCTCTGGCATGTGCCAGGCAGGGAAGCGCATTTTCTCTCTTCCCTTTCCATGCCTGACTTTTCCCTGGCCCACTGTGCACATATCTGCAGGTGGCTGGGACAGAGCCCCGGATCCCACAGGGTGAACACTCTTCCCAAAGCACACACTATGCCACAGCCATGAAAACAGGACACACTTTGTGCTTTTCCCACAGCAAGGCTCCATAAGTGAAACAGAGTATTTTTGCCTCAGCCATGGGGAAAGAATTAATCTGTAAAGCAGCACACCCTTAAATGGTGTTGGTGGAAAGCACTACCATCCTCACCTAATGCATTTTCCGATGAGTTTCCTGAAAGGCTTCCCAGCTCGTGACAGGTCAGCCCTGCACGGGGTGGCTTTTCCTGCACAGGACGAGGCTCTCTGGCACTCCACCACAGCCGCCTGCTCTCCAACCAAGCACTATGGAGGCCAAATTTTCCTTTTTCAGCTGTTTGATATACACAGTTGGAGCTCTAATAGGTGGATAGGATCCCCAGGGAGGCTTTGTGGTTGGCTGGGAACATTTCCTAAGGTGTTTTTGAAATGTCTTTTAACTCCAAGATTTTTTCCTCTTCCCTATTGTTCCTGTTATTGCTGCCAAGCTGAAACATAATGAGTTCATTTAAACTGGATGTGGAAAGGTTTGCAAGGGATCTGTGAAGCTTTAGTTGTTCCCACGTCAAGGACAATGGCAAGCAGGTCTGGCTGAAACATCTCTAACAACAGGTGTGTTTCAAACAGAAAGAACCAATCAAACTCTCTAACACTGAAATTTCCATTTAAGTAGTATTTCAGTGCTTGTCAAGCTCCCTAACAAGGCTTTACTCAAGCTGACCTTCCATGATATCCCTGGCACCAGGCCATGGAGGGAATCTCCACACTCTTTGCTACTGTCCAATCACTCACAGAAAAAAAATCAACAGATCATAAACACCAGAGAAACACTGGGAATACAAAAGCACTCCAAATCACATCTCTCTCTGGCGTTTTCCTGCCTACTGTGAAATTTATAGTTTTGCCTTTAATGGCTGGTCATCCTCATCTGACATGGGAGCACATGGTCAGCTACAACAATCTGCCTTTGCTGTCACCTCACAGACACGACAGGGATTTGCTAATCAGCCACTCCTGCTCACTGCATTATCCAGGTTAGACCTTTTCCCACCCTGAACAGGCCATGAGGACAAGAAAACCACATGGTTAACATCCTCACTGCTCAGGAAAGAGTCAGGAGGCTTCACCCAAGATCCAGCTGTGCTCTGATGGGCCTGGCATGGACAGCAGGACCAATTTGCACCTTTTCTTACTGAATAAAACAGATGGGCAAAAGGGTTCTCCCAGTCTCATCCAGCTGGCTGGTGGCAGATCTGGAACAATAAGCTCCAAAATTCCTGCTCTGCTCATTGATTCTGGCTGCCAGTCCTAGATCTGATGAACCCTGTGTGACACAAAAAGCTGCCCCAGCTCCCTGGGATTTTAGAGATGGGTAACACTTATTATGTTGGTGTTGAATTTCAGTCGGCTGCAGAGACCAGAAGGTTTAGATTTGTTTAAACCAAAAGGTTTAGATTCATTTAAAAAGCACATTAGACTAATTCATGAGAGACAGGTTCTGTCAATGCCTATCAGGATCCTCAATTCAGATGCAACTGCCGAAGAGCAACTGTTCTGCTGGAGCCAGGATTGTAAAACCAACCTCTGGTCTAGCCCACTACAGAAACTCTCTATACCTCCTAAATATACCAAGCCACTCACCTGCAACACTTTCTCTGTGGAGTCCAAAATATACCCAAAAAATAGCCAGATTCTGCATACAATACTTTCTGAGCTGGCATCCAGGGATGGCAAAGGTCAAGTGCGCTTTGTTTTGGCACAGCTCAAGCAAGCCTGCCCCTTTCCAGAGAGGGCAGCCAGACCAAAGATCCTATTTCCAAACCAGCCACAAAGTTTATGTTTCACCTCCATCCTTGGCAGCTGTTTGCCCTGTTTGCAATCCAGACAGTTTTTACTGTTTACCCTCACATTTATTCCAAAAACAATACAATGTGCTCAACAAAGATATGTCAGGAGAACTCTGCACACAAAATAATATCAGCAGGCAGGTCACTGGAAGTTTAGTGGCTGGATGCCAATCAGATAATGATTTGCAAGCTGTTTCTCAACACGTGGGTGAGCACATGGGACCCTGGGCTGCAAGCAAAAGGCATGTTTTTCCTAGGAGATGAAGCGCTCTCAGCACACAAAGGTACCAGCCTACAGAGTGATGGGGTTACTTGAAGCTGTGCTCAGCTTTTTGTCTCATGGAAGTTCATTAAGCAGAAGAGAAACACATTCCCACCTGAGTACTGAGCTCCCAGTGCTCTCTCCTGGTGCTCCAGGAGTGCCACTCATCTTAGGAATGAAACATGGCAGAGCATCCACAGGGTGCTTGAGACCCCTCGGCTCCCAAGGTAGGGATTCCTCCACCCCAGCAAGGTGCTCCACTGGGGTTCCAGTCTGGCACCTCCAGTCAGTCCTTTGAAGCCTTTCTGTAAAACACTGGATTTGAGCTGGGACCTCACTGGTCCCAGTTTGGGGCTGGGCTGCTTTTCCCTCACAACCCTTTTTAGGAAGCTCTTCCGCACCACCCATCTTGTGGCTAGAAGTGTCTTGTTTCCAGCCTGTGTTTATCCATTGCTCATTCCTATTGTTGTGCCAATCCTGCCCACCAGTTTAATGTTGGGTGCGCACAGATAGCACTTTATTTTTCCTACTTACTGCACCAAACAAGACCAAGGTGGTGCTTCTTGCTCTGAGCCTCCACAGTCCCTTGACTACCCCAGCATTTTACATATACCTGCTCCAGCCTGAGTTCCTTCCTCAGTGTGCTGCAATGTTGCAGCAAGCAGTCCTAACAAGTTCTTGATAGACCTGTGGGCTGGAGCACGAATGTTTTCTGATCCCTGCTGGAAATGCTTCATGTGTCAGAGCTCAGAAACTGGCTGCCCTCTGTGCAGAAGCTGTGCTGTGAATCCCCTCTCACAGCTATGGCTGCTTGTACTCATCCTCATGGCAGCCTGGTTCTCCTCCATCCTTACTCATGGCTGCTTGCCTTCCAACCTCTGCACACAAACCACCACCAAATACACAAAAACAACCAATCCCAAGACCCAAATCTGCATGAACTCCTCTACAAAATTGTTTTCAAGCTGCCTGCTTCTGCAGGAGTATAAAACTTTAGGGCCACACAGTTGGGAGGCACAAATCTTACCTGAGGGATTTATTTACTCCCTCGGAGGTTTCCCAGGGAGCTTGGAAATGGCATGATCTCACCCAGTGCATTCTTTCCCTACTTCACATGTCCTTAAGGCCTCAGAGTGCACTTAATCCAACAAGTTCCACTTCACAGTCACCCTTTTCCTGTGCTGTGGGCAGGGGCCAGGGGAGCGGGATCATGCTTCAGAGCCACCCAAGCTTGGTGACAGTGACACAGACCAAAGAGCCAACACTGGAGTGGACATTCATTCCTTTTGGCCACTCACCACGGCTGATGTGTGCCTGCCAGTCAGGAGAAATGGCTCACACCACACCTCACAGTCAAGCTGTCCCCTCTCTGATCCATCACCAACACAATCGTGAGGACTGAGGAAGCAGCAGAGGCCAGACAACATTACTGAGGATTGCCCAGGTTTCAATAAAATCCACCTAGCTCCTTACCAAGTTATTCCTTCTCATGTTCCTGTCAGGAGTCAAGAACTGATGGCCGCAAAGGAGAGTGGACAGACTACACAAGCACAGGAGGACACCAGATAAGAGCTGGCACAGGATGACAGGGTAAAGTGGCTCCTAAAGGGGTGGCTTAGAGATATGTCTTACTGAACATATCCATACTCCAGTTCAACAAGGTGGATGCAATTATTTTTGGCTACAATTATGGAATTGCAACATTTTTGACTCCTTAAAAAAAGCAGCCTAATCTTTCCTAACCATAATCTTTTGCAGAGAAGAAAGGCTGCAGCCTTCTTGCTACCTGGCACAGATAACTCTCTCACAGGAGACAGTCACAGGAATTTCTTGTTAGCAAAACCAAAATTTTGTACATGGACTCTAATGATATTAGTTAAGTTAAAAGGGCGGGTTTGATATTTTTTCCTTAAAATAACCATCGTCTTTCATACACAATTACAGAAAAGACAAACAGATTAGGAGATTAATTCTCCAGAGGCAGACAAATGCCATCTGGTTTATGAATCATATTCTAGGTATGACACTATTCTGGCAGATGATACATCTTTTGATGTACACAAATGTGGTTCACTGAAATAATTAAACAAACAAACAAATAAATAAAAATAATGCTCAAAAGCTGCCTTCCCTCGGGTAACACTCCATAAACCCCCAAAACTGCAACAGAACCCTTCATTTCTTAATCAGGGCTAAGGAGTGATGGTTGTAATCTGAAGGAGGGTGAGTTTACATCAAATATTAGAAAAAAGTTTTTTACAGTGAGGATGCTGAGGCCCTTGCATATGTTACCCAGTGAAGCTGTGGCTGCCCCTGGATCCCTGGAAGGGTCTAAGGCTAGGCTGGATGGGGCTTGGGAGGACCTGGGACAATGAAAGGTGTCCCTGTCCGTGGCAGGGAAATGAGATGAGCTTTAAGGCCTCCTTCCCACCCAAAGCAGTCTGGGATTCTGTTCTAAGCCCAGCCAGGCACTGGTTCCTGTGGCTCAGAGGAAGAGCTGTCTCTGAGACCCCAGGAAACAGAAGAGCTTTGGGCCCAGCTGTAAGGAAAACATGAGGAGGAGTCTTCACAGCGTTTACTCTGGATTTCAGTCTTTGCCCCCTTTTTCATGCTGCACCTCCTCTCAGCAAGACAAGTTATTCCTTTCCAGCCCAGGCAATCTTTTTATTCCAGGGAATCCTAGAACTAACTTGCTTTTCATTGCTGTAAATCATTCCCATCAGGAATGCTGAGTCAGGAACCCCAAGTCTGGAGCAGTTGTACTGTGGTTAAAAACAAATCCATCAAGACTTTCCCTGAGTTATCTGCAGGGTTTACTGCCTCACTAGATGTTATTACATTATTTCCAAAGCTCCCGCAAGGCGCTTCACTCTTGAATGTCTCACAAAAACACTAAGTTACATTTAACAGAAAACCACAGAGCATTCTTCTCAAGTTCACATGTAAGAAAAGTTATTGGGCAGAATGATGAGCACAAACAGCTGCTAGGAAATTATTACAGATACCTAGAAGCAAGATGAAGATTCTTCTTTTGCTCCAAGCAAAAAAAACCTTGACTCAGCTACACAAACATTTATAAAGGTGGGCGTGTGAGTGTGTGAGCGGCTGTGCCCCAGCCCAGCAGCTCCTGCTGCCCCAGCCAAGGGGGGCTCTGCCTTCCCTAAGGGCTTGCAAAGCCTGTCCAAGATGACCAGAAAACCACTGCTGCTGCCGCCACCACCGCCAGCCACTTTTGGATTGGGGTGTTTGGCTTTTCTAAAAATTTAATTTAACTAATACCCTGAATACTGATTAGATCCAAGCCCCAGCCTAACCCCTCCAAAGTTATGTAATCCCTGAAATCCAAAAAGCCTTGAAAAGCTTAAATGTGACAGTGCTGGTGATGTCATGCTGCTGAAAGGTTTCCATGGAAACCCCTCCTACCAATGCCATATGCCTGTGGCTCTCAGAGCAGAGCGCAGCATCCTCTGTACAATGCCCCCAACACAACAACTGGGGAGAACCGGGAGGAAATGGCTACAGCCCCCCAGGTGACCCTCAGCTCCCCCTCCTGCCACACAGCAGCAGCAGCCAAGCCGTGAACATGGCTCCATCACCTCCACGGACAAAAGCCATTGGCGCCCAGAGCCTTCCCCACCAGACAGAAGCCCCCAAAGGGCCAGCCCCGAGACCAGGAAACGCTTCTGAACAGAGGACACTCAGTCCTGGCTCCCTCCGAGGCACATCCTCATCCCTATTCCCAGCTCCCATCCCAGGCAGCTGCAGGGCCATGTGCCAGCTGCCCTGAAGGACGGCCTGGCAGCCTTCACTCAGTGCCACCTCACACAGCCAGAGGGTCAAACCCATTTTCATCACAAGCACGTTAAAAAACAAAACCAGAAAAAAAAAAACCAACCTGAAAAGTCAAAAAGCATTCCTGAGTCCTGATGTTTGCAGAAAAGAGCTTTAAAGGTTTCCCAAACCTGAAAACAATTAAAAGAACAAATCTACTGGCTTTGAAAAATCTCTTTTTTTTCCCCCCACTCCTCTTCACCAACCTCGCTATTTCTGTGTAAATGCAGCTGTAAGGCTTTGTGGTTTTTTCTAGGTAGTAAAGCTTGATTTTCTGAGGCGTTTCTGCTTGAGTTCACCCTCACCCAGCTGACGAACTAAAACAAATGCAACAAATTAAACTTTGGATTAATTTAAGATGCAAGCAAAGGGATGGCCCTTATGGCTTTCTGTCCCTCAAAGAAATTGAGAAACTTCCCCTGTTAAAGGGTTATGTATTTTTAATCATCCTCTCCATCCAGGGCACTTCTGAGACGCCCTTAAGGAAGGGTTATAAACCATTTCTGTGTGCTCAGAGACATGCAGTGGCTCTGCCTGGGTTCAGTGCCCACACGCAGAGGTAAGAAAATGCTGGGAGAGTTCAGCTTAGCCCCAAAACCAAAGACTACCTCACCTAACCACGACTTTACTGCAGATCACACAAATTATGTCCAATGGAGCACAGATGTCCAGAAGCTTTCCTGTTTCCCTGAACACCAGGTCCAGCTGAAGCACAAGGGCCAGACCCTTCCTTAATGGACTTACATGCAGCCCTCACCCTGATTTTCAGAAGCAAAGCCCCAGCAAGGGAACAGGGGCATCTAAGATCTGCTTTGCCCCACATTTACCCTCCAGAGCAGTTTCCAGCAGGAAGCTGAAGAACCCAAGATGGATTTTTTAAGAATGCATCACATATACTTTGGCAAAACAGAGAATAGTCTCAAAAAAGCTTGAGGGAAACATCAAGCTGCTGTTTCTTCATCTCCCATGATATCCCTGCCAAAAAGCCTATAGCATAATGAAACAAAACTAAATTACAATTGTAACATTTTTTGAATTACATGATGAGTCCATATTTTTGAGCTTAGCATGGATTCCCTTTTTTGGCATTCGCAACTTTAACAGTTATACACATGTTCCAGCTTAGTTACCCCCAAAACATTATCCAAACATGACTATTTCAGGACATGCTGTGGGGTAAATGAACCCTTCTGGATTTGGGGTTGGCTGCTTTGGACTATGTGCTTCCTGCCAACCAGACATGGTTACTTGAGTCCCCCTCAAAGAACCTAACAACAAACACACTTTATCTTCCCCTCAGACACAAAGCCCCGGGGGGTTTTGCTTTGCTTTCTCCCTCATGCTCTCTGCCAGGCCCAGTGCAGCTCTGCAGGTACCTTTACCATTATTCAGTGCAAGCAGAGGACAAGTGAAGCCACAGTCAGCCACAGAACAGCCACAGCAGCTGCCTCACACAGCCTGCCTGGAAAAGCAATGAAATGCTGAAGCACAATGGGGAGATTTTGGGCAGCCTCACACGTGTGCCAGGCAGCCCACAGGAGTCTGTCCTGTGCAACCGCTCTGCTGAGAGCCACACGTGGCTGCTCTTCTGCCACCTCTTCCCCTCCCTGACAACACCAACCAGCACCCAGAGCGCCCCGGAGAGCTGCAAAGCCTCCCTCTCTGAACCCTTATTTATGGCTGCTTGCTGTATGTTCCTGCAGCATTTCCAGGGAACAGGAAGCCATGTTACCCCATGACTGATAAAGGTCAGTCCTCATTCCCATAGCAGTGATGTTCAGGAACGTTTGCAACTTCTCTGTTTAGTACCATCATGCTGAAGCACTGCTCACAGATCTCACAGCTCGGTTTGCTTGTTGACCAGATGCATTTTGTTCAAATTTGTGTTACAATTTCCTGCCGAGTCCTGAGGTAGCCAAGGACCTGCTCCCAGGGAAGTCACTTCCTGTCCCCCCTTGCTCTGAAACTGATGTTCTGAACTATAAGGACGTATTTTCCTCCATACTGTTTGTTTTCTTCAAAGCTCCAACCCACTTATTCCATTTGCTCCTAAGGCAGCCCAGCTTTCATAAACTATAATTTGGTAGCAAGTTTTTGCAGTCAGCAAGCAGTATAATTACCTTTGAGCGTCCTTCTATAGCAGCATGATTCCTATGGCATGCCTTGTCCCAGACAATGGCATGCTGCTTACCGCAAGCCCTAATCAACATTCTTTCATTCATAAGCAAAAAGAAAAGAGAACAGCATAAAGAACCGTGTATTTCTCAGAATGGCGCCTTATAAAAGAACTCCCTCAAAAATACCATTCAGCAAACCTAAACAAAGAAAACCCACTCCTCCTCAGTTCCTCCCAAACACAGTCAGCACAGTCAGGAACCATTCCATGTGTTCCTTCTTTCTCTGGCCTCCACGAAGCCAGTACCTCCAACAACAGAGAAGTTCCCAGCTGCTTTCAGTCCCTATGACCCAGCAGAGAGAGGGGTTTCTGTTGTCTTTGTGCACTGGCCATGGAGCCTGGTGACAAGCACGAGGCCTTGCAGGCAGAGGAGTCACCTATACATAGGCAGAGGAAAGTCCATTTATTGTCTGGCTGTACTTAATTGTGCCATTTCTAAAATGAGGAAAGTTCTTCTGGATCTTTGGCTAAGCTATCCATATAGGCTTTTCACTGACTCCCACTTATTCTTCCTCTAAATATTCAGGCTGGTAAATAATTGTTTTGCTTTCCCGAGCTAATGCATAATGTATAAATCAGCCTGAAACACAAAGAAACCTAAAAACAGTTCTCATAAAAAATATTAAGGGTTTTTTTTTCCCATAAACAACAGCTGGCCAAGTATCTCACGAAAGGAAAAAAAAGAAAAAAATCCCACTTTGCCAATATGATACATTTAATTGCTCCAGGATTTAATGCTTCTCCAAACTTGTTTGCTGTAGCCAATGTTAGAAACAAAGTGTTTCTATCCAAAAAGCTGCAACTCCATCTTCCACTTCAGGACACACAGCCTGAGGAGAGCTGGAACAGCACAGGTTTCTCCTCAGCCATTCCAGCCTTCTGCAGAGTCCTGGAGCTTGCTCCCAGCCTCCTGAGGGAGCACTCCAGGCTGGGAAGAGGATGCATCACCTGTGGCACCATCACACTGAAACGTGAAGGTGAAGGTCTCAAGTATTTTCACCCAAAAATTAAAAAGCAGGTGGAACTGTTCTGTTTAAATTTTAAGTAATTTTTGAGTATTACACAGAAGAACTATGAAATGTTTTAAAAAAAAATAACAATAAAGGCAACAGAGGGAAGTACTTATTCTGACTTTGCTGTAGGTATTTTCAGCCCCATAGAAACAGTGCACAGCCATGTCACAGTGTGTGTTTGCCTGTGTCAGCACTCTTGAGGGCCATCCCACTGTGCCTGCTGTTAAGCATGTCAAGAAATAAAGAGAGATTTGCCCTGACAGCCACACCTGAGGTTCCATACAAAACCTCCCAGGTAGTTTCTGTTTATCCCAAATCTCAGATGACCTCATTCTTACAAGCCTGAGCGCCCCAGCCCTTGCTGCTGTGCCACGCAGCTTGTCAGATGGGCAACACCACCCCAAAGCATTCCCGAGCCTCCCACAGCCCGTCCTGCCCAGGAGGGGAATCTCTGCCCACCAGAGAACCTCCCTTCTCTGCAATTTCCACCGCCTACAGAGCCATGGACACAGAGCATAAACCTGGCACAACACACAGCCTCTGTCACCTTCCCAGCACCAAGCACAAGCCTCCAGTTTGCTTCAATTTTCCATACACTAATCACTCACAGCAACATCATTTGAGCAGTTCACTTAGTTCTTAGAGTTTTACAGATAAACTAAAAAGTATGTGTTTCTTTTACTTGTCCTGTGGGAGTAGAAAAATAAGGCAGTAAATTAAGCCTGGTCTGCTTGCAAACCTCCTCCCTCTGATATTGGGCAACAGGCTCTGCTTTAACCCCACCAGCCCTCTGCTTGCCTAAGCTCCAGCAGGATTGGCAGCACTCCATTCGTGGGAGAAGGGGATGGCACCAGCTCTGTCCCCCAGAGTGACACCCCAGCTTCACCTGTAGGGCTCCCCCAGGAGCAGTGTCACCTAGGCAGCCACTGCAGGACCACCATCCATGGGGCTGGGAAAAGGAGCAAAAGCAGCAGGACTTTTTCTAGTTCCCCTGGCTGCAGGCAAGTCTGCACTTCCACTGGGAATGTGTCATGGATCTGCAAAATCAGAATAGGATGGGAAACTGACTGATAGCACACACCCTTAAAAAGGTGATCCTGATTTATAGGCTTGAAGCAGCAGGATATTTCCTACATGGAAAAATCTGCCAGGGGAGACATCAATCCTGTCTTCAGCTCTGCTGTCCCTGGCTGGGCAGAGCACTCCCTGTGCTCTGCAGAGCAAAAAAGACCCAGGCACTCACACGCGTGCTTGAACAGGGATGCACGCGTGCCTGCACACCAACATCTCCTCCAGCAGTCTCCAAACACCACCAAGAGCTTCAAGGAAACTTGGCCACACAGGTTATGGGTAATGACACATCACAAAACTCAGCTCTGGGCTGCTGGGTCCTCTCAGCTTCCTGCATGCTCACCTACTTCTTGATTCTATTCTGAAGGTGGGTTAATATCCCTGCAAGTCTTTCCCAGGAGACAGCAATTCATTCCAAACCATTCAGCACAGATGCAGTGGAGGTAGGGCAGAAGAAGTGTTGTCTTTCAACAAAAGCTTCACTTGGAATTTATGGAAGTTTTTTTTTTAAGAAAAAGTGAGTTTGGAAAGACATGTCAAAAGGAGGAACCCAAGTGCAAGCAAAACATAAAATTAATTCAAGCACGGAGGCTGCATGAATAGCTCAATTCCCCCACTGCCAGCTTTCCCTAAGCACACGAGTGGTGGTGGCTCAGTGGAACTTTCCATCTCCCAGTCCAAGTATTTGTCAGCTCCTGCATCCTGATTAAATCTGTAATCCTGCTAAGTGGGGATGGGGGAGAGGGCGAGGTTCAGCACTACCCACAGGAGCCTTGCTCCATAGGGATCTGACAATCTCGCTCCAAGACACGATTCATGGGATGGGATTAATCTGCCCTCCCCTGTCCACGGCTCTCTGAGCTGTCCTGTCCAGTCCCTTGCCCACCCCTCAGTTTTGGGGGCTAATAGGGGTGGGGGCACAACGTGGTGACCAGAAATGATCCAGCAGCACAGCTAGACAGTCTCACCATGCCGGCCCTGCTCACCTGAATGGCTGTGGCTCACTTTACTGCCTGGCCTTGCAGCCACACCTCTCTTATAGGCCCATAAGTCCAGGTATGCCTGCAGACACCACCACATCCCCATCTGTTGCTATGGCTACAGGACAGCTGCTGCATCCCTGCATGCAGCATCCTGCCTCACCGAGGGTCGTTGTAGCAACCAACTGCCCTGAAGGACATCCTTGAGATCCTGCTTGGTTCAAAAGTAGCTCTGATGTCCCCTCACAGAAAATCCATGCCCCCTCCTTCCCTTTTCCCCAGCACACTGGCCTCCTCTCAAGAGGCAGAACTCAGCGGCTCTTACTGGGGAGCACACAGGCTCACACAGGGCATGGGAAACACTGAAATTCCCAGGGAAAATGAAACACAAGGAGCTATTTCATACAGAGACACCAGTTACTGACTCGTTAACTGGGAGATGTGAGAGTGTAACTCAGCCCACTGGCTCAATCCCAGTGGCAAATACATCTCACACTTTGCTTGAACTTTTCCCAGTGAACACAGACCTGGGTGCAGATGGAGCCAGAGGGCAGTGTCAGACACACCCCTCCATCCTGAGCAGCCGCCTTTCCTACTGCCAGGGCCCTTCTCCAGGCATGCTGACATGCCCATGACACACCAACACAGCTGTGTCTACAAGCACAGGCAGGGATCTCCTCAGGTGCTTGGCTTGCAGCCAGGTTTTATGGAGCAACAGGTTTAGCTCCTGTGGGCAGCAGCCCCAAGAGACCCTAAAGCAGCCTCCTCCCGAGGGAGCCATCCATGCAGGGTGACAACACACAGGGCTCCCTGTGCCCATGCCCACAGGACATGTGAACCTTCGCTCTACCAAGCCGTGCTGGAGTTCTGACAATGAATAATTAATTGCCGCTTTGTTTTCCGGTGAAATTCTATAGCAGTAATTATCTCTGTTTTAACACAAAATAATTATCACTTTCTCCTTTCCTCTTCTTCTACCGCCAATTAAGAGATGGGAAGAGAGCACCTCTGGAGCTGGAGTTGCAATGGTGGAGAATCACTGGGATGCTCCCCCAGGCCAGACAGCTTGCCAAGCTGCAGGACAGAGCACAGCAGTGCTTGGGTCACTGGGGACTCATGTTCACAGGGGCAGGAGCCGATTCTCCACTCTGTTTCTTGACACTTCTAATGAGTGCTAATTAGAAGTGCCCATTCAGGCTGTCAGCAGCTGCCCATCCATCACCAGGTGCCTGGGCAGACAGTGCTACTGTGTTCACCAGGCTGCAGCCTCAGGACTGGCCTTTTGGACTCTGGACTCTACTCAGGACTGCTCACTTCTTTTTATTCCACCTTTCTTTTTTCTATGCATATACATATAAAACCAAGGAAAGGGTTTATTCCAAAGTATTTGCCCCTCCAGCAAAAGACACACAACCACGACTGTTCAAACAACCTTGAGAGCTCCTGGCAGATCCTCATCCAAGCTTGTGCCTATGAGGGACACTGCCAAGACCAAGTGGTAAGGACAAAAAGCGGTGGCACTGCCTGGACGCTACTTTTGGTCACTAGCAAAGGCACACTGTGAGCTGGGGGCCAGCTGCTCCCACTGAGAGAGAAGCTACCAGAAAGCTCACGAAGCACTGGGGCAGCTGTTGCCCTACAATCAGTACTTTTATCTCCAAGGCACCAGCATAAGCCTTTTAAAAGATATTTGACCCTATCCTGAGATTTTAGGGTATCAGACCACATCCTAAAATCCCAAAATTTAGGATGGAAATGAAACCATATATGAAAACCTCCCAGCATCTCTGGATGAGCATATACGAAGTGCCGAGCAGTTCTCCATGCTGGTGATCATGGAGTGTCTGCCCGGTTTGAACGCTCCAAGCAGCTGGCATCCTGTTCTGTTATTCCCCCCATTGCGCAGAGCATGCTCTGCTATCACAGATGGTTCTGGATTGGAGGGGTGATCCCTCTTTCTGTGTGGATTCATCACACCCAACACAGAAGACTTTGATCCCAATGGGAGAACCCCTGAAGGGCCTGGGCCAAAGCAGGAGCTCTCCACCCTGCTGCCAGCACCAGGCATCTTGGGATCTTTGGGAAAGAAAAATCATTCACCTCTCCATTTCCTAACAAGAACAGCAGGGAAATGACAAAGGACCTGCACATATGGGAAAGCAATATCTAATCTAGGAATTTTTTTTAATGCAGTCCACAAAAAAAAAGGGAATTTTAATTAAATATTTTTATTATATCCACTGCTGCACACTAAACCAAACTGCTTCAGCATTAATATATGAAACCATTATTCTGTGCATGCATATGTGAATTTACATATGTCTGCATATAAAAACTATACAATTAAGCACTGCTTAAAATGCAGATGGCAGACGATAAAAACTCCATCCTGACTGTATTAAAACCTGACTTGGGATGTTGTACTTGATTCTTGGTTGTATAAATCTAGTGTAAATGGAGTGAAGTAAATGAAGCCAGTAATATTTTATACTTGTGGAAAATCTGGGCCTTTGATTTTTAACTACTAACTACTGGCAAGAACCAAAAGACAAGCAACAAAAATTCAGTTTGCAACATGGGGCCAGATGTTATTTTTCTTCCTTCGCAGTAATAGCTCCAAAATACCAAATTTAAAACAGAACTCTAAGAAAGGCTTGTCCTGAATCTTAGAGCTATGTTAGCCTTCAGCCCTGAAACTTAAATTAATGTTTGAGGCCCCTGTTTACACATTCATGTTCAATCTGTGAAATACTACAGACACACCAAATTTTAAAGTATGTGCTGATAACCACTTGCTCTGATTTCCTTCATTATCCAGCTTACTCCCTCAGCCCTTCTAGCATCACAGAGAAACTTTCAAATAGCTTAGGAAGGATACTGTTGTTCACATGATCTGATCAGGAACCTCATACTCTGTCCCAACAAAAACAAGTCAGACATTTTACATGGCCTGGGGTCAACAGGCACTGGGGCAAATGACTTCATTCTCAAATTTCTTGGTACTGCAAGTCTAAAATTTTCAACAACCAAAAATTTACAGCAGCACAGATTTTCCTGGCGAGAATTAGGACATTTTACAAAAATGCAGCAATATTTTTTTAAATGCTAACTGGACAATTTGCGTTCACCACACCAGGCAAATAATTCAGATGTGCAAAAAATAACTACTCTGGTATCTGGCCAGTCTAGAACATCTACATTGCAGTACACAATAACTGCAATGTTACTGCAGCTGTGAGCAGCCATCTGCACCTCAGCAACGTCCCAAGGCAGCCACAGCCACCTAACAAGGGGACCACACTGACTCTTCCCAGCTGCCAGCCCAAAACCCTCCACTGGCACTGCCTTCCATGCTCAGCATGTGAAAATCCAAGTGCATTTTCTTCCAGAGAAAAGAGCAAGTCTGACTTGGCAATTTATTTTTTTTTCTACCGCCTCCTTAGAAATTCAGGTCACAGACTTCATGGAAGACTTCTCAGATTACCAGAGTGATGCACAGCAGCAGCCTGGCATCCTCAAGTGTCAGAGAAGTAAAACCCAGTTCAGAGAGGTACAATGTGATATTTATTCACATCTGAAGTCATGCTTTGCAGCTTAACACCTTTTAAATGCAAAGTCACTTAAAGATTTGGAAGCAAGGGTCCTCTTTCAGTATTTTAAGTCACTCTGCTGTCTTTTCCTCAACACAAAATAACCAAAAGAGTAACTCAAGTTCGCTAAAAGGTCAAGGAAGCAGTCGCATTCCTCTAGATACAAAGAACAAACAAACAAAAAAGCCAAAATAAATACAAAAACCAAGAAAATTTCTGGACATTTTAAAGTTATTCCAGAGGGGGAAAATAATCATAAAAAAGGACACAAGCCTTCCCCACTCCACCACTGGAGAGTTACCATGCAGATGGGGCTGCACTTCTTACAGACTCTCAAACATCCTCCTCTTGTGCCTTTGGCAGCAGCAAGTGTACAGGTTTTGTTCCTTGTTCCCTGCAAGGATTAGTTCTTTCTTCCTCCCCCCCATCATCATTTCTCAAGACTATAAACAAGATTCTTGGGTAGCAACAGGCAATTAACCTTTGGTGTTCCTCATTTCCCACGCAGTGTGACACACATATCTTCCCCCAGTGCTCTGCAAGTCCTCCCTGCACAGCCAGCCTGTGACAACACAGCATTTTCCACCAGAAACAGCAATTAAAATGGGAACAGCCTCATCACAATCGAGCGAACAAGTCCCACTCTGAGAGATCTGCCCACATTATGGGTGCACATCCCGGCTGTGCTGCAGCACTGAAGGCTGAGCCAAAGTTCTTTTCTGTCAGAACAAGAAGTCGTTTAATTACAGCTGTACATGTGCAGTTGATACATTTGATACATGTGCAGTTACATATTCTGGAAAAACCGACAGCAGCTTTCCAAGGAGTACACTCTGTAGCTCACCACCTCCCCTCAGCCTGCACACTGTATGGACAACACTGGCTTTGCAGTCTGGGATTTGCTTTCTCCTTCTTTTGTTTCATCGATGCAATAGAACACACCAAGGATGGACTGCCACCTCTTGATTTTAATCACACAAGCTTTGTGTTATTTTTCTCCCTGAACCTCTGGCTCTTGGAGTTGATCCCATAATCACATGGGAACACCGGCAAAATTTCAGCAAAAAGAATGCCACTGGCCTCCTGTTTGTGCCCAGAAGGCCCTGTTTTACATGGAACTGCATGGTTTTGGTGATCAGTTCAGAGTTTTCAAGTACCCAGCCAAAAGCAGTTGTTTCGAGCTTCCCCTTTGGCACATTGTCCGGGTACAGCCGTGCTGAAAAACATAGCAGGTCCTCCCTCAGAGCGATGGCTGCTCAGATACTTGCTCCCCTGCACAGCAGCACAAGTCAGCCATACTGGGTTGTTGCCCCTTGGATGGCTGAAAAATCCTAGAGAAAATACTTGTGGCCACCTCTTATTGCTAAGAGATTCTACAATCCAGCAGTCCTGCAAAAAAGCCCAGCCCAAAAGGCAAACCCCCAAGCGAGTCCAGAGTGCAGCATGGAAAAGGAAAATATCCACAGTTGTTTCTAACAAAGGAAGCCACAGGTTCTGCAAGGAGAGCTCCAAAGCCCTCAGCTGCCTTGCACATTCCCCCTCAGCCAGAGGTGCAGCTGTTGGGACACAGCCAAATCCAGTGTCTGGACACAAGGCGGGCACCAGCCCCGGGCTCCCCAAGCCCCAGCTCCTTGGGGCCATGTGTCAGCACCAAACCTCAGCCCCTGGTCCCCTCCAGGAGAATATCTCTCCTTCCTGGCTGCAGCAAGAGAGAACCCAGCCCCCTGTCAGCACAAGCACCCAGAAGAATAAGCATGTTTTCGGTTTTATTTCTGAGGTTTTAACCCAAACATTCTGGTTTTCTGAGCCTGAGATCTGAAGTTGACAAACAGAAGCAGAGTGTGGAAGCAGAAGTTCAAGCAAATTTCTGTCAAACTCACCAAACTTACAGCTCAGTGAGAGAAGAACATCTTTTTTGCTATTCCTCAAGGACATTTTGTTACTAAACTTACAGCAATTTATTTTTCTAACATTCCCTCAAGTGAAAGCAAGGTTTGGCAACTTGCAAGGCAGGAACAAATTTTTACTTTTCATTTTGCTAGGATAAAATTAATTTTGCTTGAGGGAAGGCAACTTTGTTTTTCAATTGGATTGAGGTTCAAAGAGGAAAAGGAAAAAAATGGGGAACAAAACACAAAATCACTCTTCACATAGCATGCTGTATGTGCTTGGGAAGAAGGCCTTTCTAAATTCTGCAGTTTTCTGGACTTCATTCTGGGCATGACAACCCAGCAGAACTCAGACCACATAAAGCCCAGCATGTGCATAAAGGAAAGAGAGGAAAGAGATCAGAAAGCTCAGCTCCACCTGAGGGGGTTTGGGTTTGTGGGCTCAGGTTTGTGGCTCACTGCCAAAGGGGCTCCAAAGATACGGCCACAAGCAAGAAGCCTGCAAGGGTTACGTGCTCCACAGCCAAGCACTACAAATTACAGTACCATGAGCTATGACACACTGGAGAAATATTGATAAAGGAGAGAGCTGATTTTGAAATAAGATGAGGAGATGTAAAAAATAATTGCACAGAAACTTCTTGGGCTGTTTAATTCAAGCACTTTAATGCCTGAGGGTCTAAATGAATACACAGGGATCTTTTTGTTCCTGCAGCAATCAAGTATTTCCTCCTATTACTGATAATGACTTTAAAACAGCACACTTAAGCATGGCTGTTACTTTATTTTCAGCCTTTCTGAGGTGGGAGTGGAAACACTAAGGCGGGGGAGGAAGGAAGGCAATAAGAGCTCATCAGAGGAAGCATATGCCAGTCTGGTGAGGAGCTAAGGAGGGCTCACACCAGGACCTCAGCCACCCCCTAAGACCTGAACCTCCAGACATGTGCCATCCCATGCTGACACAGCCCCAGAGCCTGTCACCTTCTGGCAGCTAATAAACCCCATCTGATATAAGAGCAAGCAAGCTTCAGAGCTCCTCCAGTGCAATCTGAGTTCTGAATCTGGTAGTGCAGGGAACTGACCCAAAGCTCAACATTAAACCAGCTTAATCCTTTTTCTTGGCTTCCAGTAGGTGAATCACATTTCTGAACAGGACTGGGTGAGTAAATGATCCTTTGCCTGAATTGACTCAAGTAATTCTCATTCTTTCCTTGTCATCTTTTGCCTGAGCTAAAACTGCCAAACATGTCCCAGAGTTACAAGTATTTCATTTAAACAATATCACTACTTCTGTGAATGAACTCTGTCCTATTTATTTTGTCCATCTTTAGTTCCACACACCTTCATGTGGATACCACAAGGAAAAGGGGATGGGTAGGAGAGGCCAGAAGAGCATCTGCTGTCCGACAGCAGACACTGCCATGAGAAGCCACCAGGATCCAAGAGGGAGGGGACAAGCAGCTCTGACTGCAGGGCTGGACACTCAGGATGGAGCAACAAGAGATGAGAAGCTCCTTAGAAAAGGCAGCAGGCTGCTCTGTGGTTCTGCTTCCACAGGCATTTAACACAACCACAACTAGCCACAGGACCAGGTCAGAGCCCATGATGAGCATTTCCCAGAAAAAAGTAAAAAAAAAAAAATCCTAAAAATGGTCTTTAGGCTAGATTCAGTCCATTTCACCCCTTTAATATTTCTACAGTTTTTGTTGCAAAGACAAAGTGAGCAAAACCCCCACTATCTGGAGCATTTCTGATGATGAAATGATACTAGATAGGCCACTGGATAAACCATTAGGAAATTAAAGTAGCAGTTGGCAAATGTCATGGCAGGCATTCAAATGAGCCTGCAATCACCCGAGCAGCTAAAGAACACAGATCTTCCCTTTAGCACGTCAAGGTGTGTTTATTGCCAACACAGCACAGAAGCCAAGCACTGCAAAAAAAACACAACACATTTTAACAGGAGGCATTCCACTTCCCTCCACGAACAGATGAGGTAAAACTGCTTTCTTAAACAACCCACTTTTGCCTAGCTGCAAGGTGTTTATACAGGTTCACTTGGGAAGTGATCAAGAAAAAAAACAAACAACCTTTTTAGGCAGCATTTCCATCCCAACACCTGCCTGAGGGAAGGAGGAACACCTGAAGGCTGACACAAACAGTGCTGGTAGGGAGGCTGGGGAAGTTTGAGCTCCGCTGATTCCCAGGTCACAAAGGGCCCCCAGGCTTTGGTTATGCAGCACTCGTGCATGATACTCAGTAGCATCACAAATTGCCCCAGTTTCCCTGAGCAGCCCTTGGAGAAGGCAAAGGCAGCTGTGCTTGGTGAAACCCTGACTGCTGTGCCACCATTTGGGGCTTGATCCAGCACCAGCACAGCCAAGGGTGCTGCCCTGAGATTAAGCCTTCCATCAGCTCTGCCTGACCACCACAGTTCCTGCTGTCAGGGCTGTACCAGGATTGAGCCACCCTACTGCTGGCCACACTTTCAAACACGAAAGCACAAGCTAACACCCTTTTGCTCTCTCGTGCTGTAGGATCACAGGCAGCACCAACGTTATTCACAACATGCTGATGTGCCCCTGCCCTTCTGCCAGCTCTTTTACTCACTTGTTGCTGAGCAGCAGAACTGATCCATTCTGCAGGTGATCCACAGCCCACTGAGCTCAATAGGTATCTTTCACAGACACTGCAATTTGGGAGTGTCCCACTCCCAAATGCTTCTGACTGCCACACGTCTAACACCAACATGATCAACAGTCCTTAACACTGCTTAATGTTATTTACATTTACACTATGATAAACCCAAACAAAATCGACAAAACCACAGTCAGGACCTTAACTCTGTTACTTTCACTTCCTTTCTGCAGTACTTTGTATCGTTTCTACTACAGCATGTCAAATCAGGACAATTTCAAGAAGCAACAGCAATTTCATGTATCTAGGTATATCTGCTTTCTCTCTCCTGAAAAAACACAAGGTACTCAGTAGTTATTATTTTACTTTCTGAAAAAAAGTGGGGGGAAAAACCCTTATACCACAAATAAAATCCCCCATGCTTCTTACAGACCACTCTGTTTTTGTGAGGGCAGCAGAAACAGCGGCAATGGTGAGACAGCAGGTGCTGAGGTACCAAGCACATTGGGGGAAAATGTTACTGCCAGTGCTGATGTGAAGCTGTGAGACTGGGTCTGCACTGTGGCAGAGTTATGTGGAAAAGCAAAAATAGAGTAAGAAGAATTTTTGTATGAGTTTTTGCCATCTAAAAAAGACCATAATCATCCATCTGTCCAGAAATGTTATTAAGGATTACAGCAGAGGAAAAAATTATAGGCAAAGAAGTGCAGCAAGAACTGTACTTGTTAGAATTTCTCCTGGGGCACGTAACCTACATTAGTCCTGAAGAACAGAGAAAAACCCTTCCCCTCCTCTCCCCAAAACTTGAGGAAATTATATCCAAGCTCTGCTATGAAAAGTAGCATTTATGAACTTAAAAATAAGTAACTCTTGGCAGCACAGATGTGAGGAAGCCAGCTGCAGGACCGAGGAGCTCTAGGCAACTATCATTCCTACCTGGTTCAGTGCAGTTTCTGACATAGAGCTGCCCCCCATCCTCTGGGACATCAGTCACATTCTGCTCAAGTGCTTGCAGGAGCTGTCGCCCACTCCACTTGTCACCATTTTCAGCAGAATAGCTCAGGGCATCGTAACCTGAAGGGAAAGAGCAGTAGATACATGAGAAAAGGCAACTGCTGATTCCTCTCCTGAACACCTGAAGCAGCCAAAACATTTGCATTTCAAAAATCCCACAGCCCCTGGGGTTTAAAAGCGCAGTGTTTCTAAGCCCACTGGAGCCCGACACTGCAGCAGCTCCCCATCACACCGGAGTCATGTGCGTTCCTACACAGCTTCTGAAGTTCATCCTAGAAGAGCATCTCTATTTTCCCACCCAGCACCATCTCACTCAAGCCAGAGCATGTCTCTGACTATTTCCACACCCCAACACTTCCAATAACGAGAAATACCCACGAACATAAGGGGCATTACTTTGTCTCACTACCTTTGACTCAATCCTCGCTCTGCTTTCCCCTTCAGCTTTGCCTTGGTGCTGCTAAGTGAAGCTCTATTTTAGCAATGTGAACAAAGACAGCTGGCTGATTTCCACAATATTCCTGGCACATGGCTGATCTGCCCTGGACATGCCATATCTGCCTCATCAGCTGGACACACATGCTTATGTGTCAGTTCCATGCCTCCTACACTGGTTCAGATTCAAGAGAGGAAGAAAAAAATCTTTCTGTTTTTCTTTTAAGTCAGAAGGTATCCACACACCAAATCAGTCCTCTTGCAAGTAAAACCTTGCAGCCCTCCAGTCAGTAACAAACAGCATTTGAGATGGATTTCCTCCCACCCATCCATCTCCTTCCCATCAAGCAGAACATGGGATCTCTCACAAGGACTTCTGAATTATCCCCAGTTTTGTCCACTACTTTGGAAACAGATCACAGGCAAAATAGCAGTGGGATAGAGATTCCAATCTTGGGCAAATGCCTCAGAGGGTAATTAAGGACAAAGGAAAAGGTTCTCTGCAGGCCCCAAGCCTTTTGTTAGGTTCCCTGGCACATCCAGTTGAGAGAGCTGCCCAACCTGAGACTTCTCTGCCTTGCCCAGATCATGCTCTGCTCAGGCCACTCCATGTCATGCTACCAGCAAGGAGAGAATCCTTGGGAAAGGACTGCCTGGGAATCTGCATCAGGCCATCAGCAGTAACTGGGACCAATGCTACCAGGATATGCAGGAGTCATCTGGATGCATGTTTGGGGGAAGAGCCGCATCTACATGGGCAGCCTGAAGCACCCCTGTTTTCTAAGCAAAAAGAATCCCATTTACCTTGGTAAACCAAATGCCACCATTTGAAGCTTTAAGCACTTTGTCCTTTCAATGCTTTACAAATGTTAGAAATGGAATTTGCTGTCAGTTTAGTCTGTGAGCACCAGTAAGATTAAGCTGATGGAAGCAGACTGCACTTCAAAGGAGGAACACAAGAGGTAATGCAGCATCAGGATCTCCCACAACAACAAACACTCTGGTAGCCTGAGCAAAGCAGTTTCAGTTCCACATAAAACCTGCTTTCGAAGCAGAGCAACTCTTCTCCAAGCAGGCAAGGTTTCTGTGTCACTGAACAGAGCAATGGCACAAGGGAGGGAGGACACAGGGACTGACAGAGTCCCGGAGCTCCATCAGAACCTCTCCTGCTCCCTCCACTCTGCCTCTCTCGGATGGCAAACTCTTCCAAGCAAGGGGTAAAGATGAAGGAAGTCATCTAAGGTGACTCTGGAAGTGGAAAAGCTTCATTTGGCAATAGGAGTGTTTATAAAGGCTACAGCATTGACAAAAATCAGAGTAAATAGCGGCAGACCTGGTCCATGGCCAAGCTCGATGTGGTTACTGACACTGAAAAGCTCTCCTCTGGCACCTCCAGACTTGAGCAGGGCCAGCTGTCTCACAGCAGAATTTGCAGCCCACCACCCCCAAAACCCTGCCCAGGGCATCTTCATTCTAAAACACATTTCACTGAACAACAAAACAATAGAAAACAGAAGTTAGAGATGAACCTTTTTCAAAGCTTTGGCCTTCCAAGGATTTCCTTGTGAAAACAGGGACAAGTTGAGATTTTAACCTTGCTAACAAGGACACTCAGTGACACATAAGAGGGTCCCTGCAGTTTCCCCACATGCTGGCACCAGTCTCCTTGAGGTATGGTAGAGGATAGTCAAGGCCTGCCCTGCTTTAGTTGCTGGCATGAGGTACAAGTATCAGGGGCATCACCTCAGCCACAGCGTCCCACAGCAGAGCTGTCAGGCCAAAACCACCATGGCCAAACTCTTCTTCACAAGGAAAAGCAGGAAAACTTACAAAAAAGCTAATGGTTTTCTTTCTCAAGTGTAGTTATTCAGGATTGGATGATTTTTAATGGGAACAACAATGAAGAGTTTTTTTCATTTTCTCAGCAGAGGTAAGGACTGCTAAACATCCCACCTCAGCTACAATGCCATTTTGGGCAAGCCAGATGGAATGCTTTTCTTATTAATGTTCTAGCTACTGGCTTCATACTAAAATAATACTGCTCTATATATTGTGACATCCTCTGAAGCTTTGGTACAATCCTCTAAAGCTCTGATACAATGAAAAGTTTTTCCAAAGTTCTGTACTATAGCATATTTCAAAGTGAGCAAATTATTTTTTCAAGCACTGAATGTTGCCACAAGGTTTTCCACAGTTTACCCAGCACCAGTTTTACATTACACACTCGGAACCCAGGTTCTGGAGAGCTTTACTCGCGCTTCCTCCCAGAGATATTCCCATGGACAATAAGCACATGAGTCATTTTTCCCTGTCTTTGTGCCTGCTCTGCATTTTGTAACAGAACTAAGACAATGCAGACAGTGCATTTCCAGTGGCCGAATCTCTTAACATAAGTACACAAGTCTGTGCTTGCTAGGAGCTCTTGTCCCTGCCAGGCTGGTGTGGCAGCCTGCTGGGCATGGCCTTTCCAGCAACACTGCTCACCTGTTCCACTTATGAGCATGAAAATGAGGTGGAGTAGAAAGAAGAACTGATTAGACAGCTCAGAACTCCTGGAAAGGCTCTGTGTGTGACCCAGATCTCCACGTGGGAACTCAGCAGCTCCTTACGCTATTCCAGATGGCTCTGGCTGGAGTTTACAACTTTCAGTGCTGCAGAAACAGCCAAAGGCATCTGGCTACACTTCCCAGCACGAAGAACACCACCTTACAATGCTGAACAACATTCCACAGTTGCACCCTGATCTCATAAGCACATTTATTTTCAGCACCGAGGTGCAGGAACCCCAAGAAGATGGAACAGCAGCAAGACCCTGGAGCAGACACCCAGTTCCTCCAGGGGACAAAGCAGGCTGGTATGGAGATGGGGGTGCCATGGGACAGGGAGGCCTTTGCACAGCTGGCCCAAGCAGCCAAACGAGACAAGAGCACCCAAACCCAGCACTGGAAGAGGAGAAGAAACTCATCCACTGCAGTGGAAGGTTTGGCTCAACAATGCTGATGTGAAGAAAGGCAACAAAGATGAAAGGTGCTCATGAACAGCCAGCTGGAGCACAGAAGAGCTGATGGGCAGGGGGCTGGAGCAGGAAGAGCTGATGGACAGGGGGCTGCCCCAGCTGAAGGGACAGCTCTGACACCACTGCCTTTCCCTAGCACAAAGCAGTGCTGCACAGGCAGCACTCTGAGAGCTGGCAGGTATCCACAGCTCTCACTGACAATAAACTACTTTCTATGCAAACTGCTGGCCAGAGCCAAAAACAGCACAGCTTTTCTGAAATATGCCTGCCCTTCCTCCTCTCTCGTCTGTCCCTTTTATCTATTGTTTTCACAGAGGTAGCTTTGGGTTTTGGAGGGTTGGTTTCACAACCAGCTGAATTATCTCTGTCTCTCTGAAACAGTCCTGCAGTTAAAACAACAGGGAGATATTTCAGAGGAAGAAAAAAAGCTGGAACAAGCATGAGCTTCCACATAAGCCAGTGCAGAGGTGGAGAACAGTGGTGTGGTTACCTCAGGACAGACCAGGTGAACCCTGGCAGAAGAGCTGCACTCAGCTAAATGAGCTGCAGCCCTGCTCCACAGCTGCTCTCCCACAGCCATGTCCCCATGGCTGCTGGCCTCAGACCCTCAGGGATATGTCTAGTCAGCCCCTGCACCATCAGACCTGCTGCAGACAGCCACCACAGGATCTGAGCTCTGGATTGCATAAGCATGTCATAAATGGATTAGCCCTTTGCCTAGGCTGATTTGGGAGATGCTTTTCCTCCAAAATCATCAACAGCAAGGACCATAAATAGAGCATCCTCAGGGGAAAAAAATCCCAAACAAACAACAGAAGCCCCAGAAATCCTACACCTGGCTATGACAAGCAGCCTGCTCCTTACACCTGATTTCAAAGTTTTATTTCCATGCATCCTGATGTACATGGAAAGGTGCAGAAGGGCAGGGAAAGCACACTGCTGACAATACCTGTATCACACAAGTGAGGCATGGAGGTCAGAGCCAAGCTGCAGGCAGTGGCCAAGCAGGGCAGGGTCCCTGCACCAACAGCCTCTCACCACACACCCTCCCATACATTTTCTATGTGATCACCAGTAGAAAAAAACCCACAACCCCCCCGAAACCTCACGCACACCCACAGCTCCCACACACTTCCAGGGAGGCTCCTCAGCTCCCTCACAAGGGGTGCAGAGCCCACTGAAGGCCCCACAAAGCTTCTGCCCCTCCCAGCCCAGCACTGATATCAACAAAGCCCAGCTGCAGTCAGGAAGGCAGAGCACACTCTGAAGGTCCAACAGCTCCACAGCTCTCATGGCAGCAGCAAAATGCAACTTTTGGTTTAACTCTGAAAAGCTGCCCACCTTCCAGAAGTGAAATTTCCACATGCATTCTGCTGGGGCCTGCCTCTGCTCCCACCCTGAGTGAGGGGGAAGAAAACTTCAAGGACAGGCAGCGCTCAGCAGAAATGCACTCATGGCTCATCAAGCTCCAGGTGAAGCACCTGCACCACCTCACAGCAAAGCCCAGGGGATGGAAAAGTATCCCTGCAAGAGATGAACAGATTCCTCAAGAACTCCTTGGTTACTACATCACAAAGAGTATGGGGTTAAGCTTAGTTAAGTGAAAATAAATTTCTGTCTTGTGTTCATATCTTGGTTTGGGAAGACAGATATCTGCCAGGGAAAGCTGGAGTTTCCCTTGGGATGGGGAATGTAAGCCCCCCCACCCCCCCCACCTNCTCTTTACTAGGAATATTAACAAAACAAATGTAGTAATACAAAAAAAACCAAGCAAACAAACAAACAAAAATCTTAGAAACCCTGACAGAGTCAGAAATACAACCTAACATCCTGTTGGTCAGGGTGTTGGAAGCAGTCCAAAGTCCTCCTGGAGTGGCAAATGTTGTTCTACTGGGGTAGAGATGATCCTGTAGAAAAGGGTCCAGTGATGGCCAGAAGGGTCCGGTCTTCCTCCAGGAATCCAGTGGAACAAGATACCTTCTGTTCCTATGTCTCAGTTTTAGGTAGGAACAGTTGGCTTCCCCCCCCACTGGGTAGAGCATCTCCCAATGGGATGATGTAATGTGTCATGTCATTGGTGAGCCTTAACAGCCCATTATCAGCAGATAACCTCCGGAGGGAGGATGGGTGGTGAAAGAGATAAGGAACACTGCCCCACCTGGTTTTAACAGCTGGCCCACTATGAGAAAGCATCCGCCCCCTACGCCCCTGGAGTTACAAGAGAAAAAGAAAAACATCTCCCCAACTGCTTTCAACAGATGAAATAGAATACACTTTTTTTTTTGTTACATAACCCAAGACAGTTCACTACTGCATTGTGCCACAAACTGTTACTGGATATGTGATTATTCCAAGCTTCTATGATTGTTCATTACCAGTTTGTGCAGAAACTTATGTTTTATTTAGTATTCCTATCAGCTTGACCATTAAATTGACCATTCCATTCTACTTGATCTACACCTAAGCGCTAAAGGAACAGCTCTGCACCTGGTAAAAATACCACCTTTTATTTCTGCCTATCACAGCCTTGTGTGACTCGGCTCCTCTCTAAAGTAAACAGGGTTTTTCTTTTGACAATCTTTTCATGCCTTTATAAATTCTCCAGTTTTACCACCATACCTCTGTGACCCTGCCCAAATTCAGGTAATTCTCAAGGCAACAGCTTCCCACTGGTCTGTACAACAGTGCTGGGTACTGTGAGCCCGATTCCCTGCTCTGGTTTCTCTGGGATATTTCACTCCCTGCTGCCACTCTCATCTCATTAGCACTTCACCTGGCACTAGTGGAAAGTCTGGGCACTGCTGACATGATCTCTGTGCTTGGCAGCCATGGACTGCCCGGCGTGATTTCCACAGCTCACTGGCACAGCACATCTCTCCGGACAGAGCCGCTGCCTATTCCATCTGCCTTCTGTCCCAAGCACGGGACAGCCTCCTAACACCAGCTAGAAAACTCTGCTTTTTCCTCCTCCTGCTCTTGTGGTTGTCATAGAGGAAAACTGCAGGAATAGGTGAAGCAGCATCCTTCACATTACCCTGCTGCAGGTGCAAGTGCCTTCCCGCCCTGCCCCAAATAAACAAAAAGGAAATTTTTAGAGGCAGAAAAGGAGGATAGAGAGCAAATTCCCCTTTCCAACACATCCCTGGGGCAGTTCCTTTCCCTGACCATCACGCCCTCATCACTGCTACCTGTGAGGGATGCCAGGGAATCCTAAAGTACATTCAGACCCTCTTCTCTCTCCCTTTTCCACATTTCACTAGAAAACCCAGCTCACAGAAGGCAGGAGTCACAGCAGTAAGGGTGTGCTACAGGTGGCTGCACATCTGGGTCATCCCTATCAAAACCATCCATCACGATTACCCCTCTTCATGGTAGACAGCAAGGAAAAAAATAGCAGCAATAAATTAATCTCCAGCTGATTTCCCATCAGTAACAGTGGTACTTTTTATACCATTCCAAGATCCTGTGGCTGCTTGAACCTGGAAATCATGACCTTACAAGGCTGGAAAAACAGTACTTGAGAGCCTTGCTGTTACCAGACAGACCCTTGTTTCTCGGAAGGATTGGGTAACGTGTTACAGAAAGAGCTAACTCTCTGGAGAAGATATTTATCTTTTAAAAAGCAGTGAAAAAACAAACTGTATTTCAAGCCCCTGTGACAGGGACGAATACCTGGGGTTTGACTGGGAGGTTTGTGCTCAGCAGCTAAACAGTCACTGCTCCTTCCCCCACATCTATGTATTTCTTTCCTAATTTTGAGCTGACACAGTGGGAGGAAAGACAGTTTTGGATCAGATGAAATGTTTTAGTGGAATAAAATGTTTTATTTTGGTTTGCTCTCTTTTACACTTCTAGCTAAATATAATTCCACAGAATTAAATTTAGTCTGAAAATACCATGAAAATGTGCTGGGAAAAGAAACATAGCAGCTCTTCCACAAATGAAGGGGAGGGGA
>WEIU01005367.1:367303-378238 GCA_013389925.1 Aegithalos caudatus | reverse complement strand
AAGGGAAGGGAAGGGAAGGGAAGGGAAGGGAAGGGAAGGGAAGGGAAGGGAAGGGATTACTTTATTTATTTTGAATTCTAAGATATATGCAAAGGGAGACCCTTGCAGCTTTGTCTGAACAATTTCTGTTGGTGTCCAAGGCCAGGCTGGACAGGGCTTGGAGCAACATAGTCTAATGCAAGGAGCACTAAAAACAATACACCACTTCCAGGAAAGAAAAGAAAGGGAAAAAACACTCTCATAAGCCCTGGCTCCCACGCTGGTATCTCTGATGATAGGAGAAACATCACAAAAGAGGGTTTTTTTTTTTTCATGCTTTTCTCCACAGAAGATGAAGAAAAAACTGGATCTCACAAAAAAGTAAACAGGCACAAGGGAAAAGGGAGCTTTTGTGTCAAATTTCAATACATACATGCTTTTCAAGTTAAAAAGACTATTTCTCCTGTCTTTTTGCTTTACATCTCCTTTCTCCTTGTGTTTCCCTGCAACACCACCACATGAATCTGTAACTGGCATTTGTTTAATCACTGTTACTTAGTGCTTCCACTTGCTGGAAAGACACTTGGGGAACAGAGACGAGTCTTGGCCCCAGACAAGACATTGGATCTGGTATTTAACCCCACTGTTTGGCACCAAGTCTGGATTTGCTGCCTAAAAGCACTCCTAACATGAGGTGACACTCGGGAAAATTCACTGAACAGCCAGCCCTCACCAGCCAGTGCAGAGCTACAGTGGAGAGACTGAAAGGACAGGAATAAAATATAGTGGGACAGGAGTGTGGAGGAGCTGGGAACTGTGAAACAAGCAGCTGGGGACAGAGGTGCGAACCCAGGCCTGGCAGAGGGAGAGGTGGTAATTCCCCTTTTCCTCCATCTGCTCAGAAAAGCCCTGACATGATTTTTGTCTGTGCTAAGAACATGCTGAAGGGCAGCTCTTGGCCTGTAACTGATGCTGTGCCTTCCTCCCCAGGAAACTGAGTTCCTGATACCAATGCATCTTGGTTCCCAGGAATTAACAGCTGGAATTAACAAGGGAGAGCAAGGTGTTCCAGAGGTTGCAGGGTGCCTGTGGTCCTGTTCCCTGCTACTGGCCATCAAATGAATCTGGTCTGGAGCTGCCCTGTCAGTCACAGGCAAATGGGCTCCAACAAAAGGAAGGAGCACCCAACAAGCGTCCTGGTGGAAAGCCTGGTTCCACACCCCTCTGTTACAACAAACAGTGCCCCACACTGCACAGGGGTTCCTGCCCTCCTTCAGACTGATCTGTGTCTCCAAGCCAAGCTGAAAGTTACCTTAGTGACAGAGCGTGTTTTCCCTCAGGTACCCACTTAATTAAATATTGAAAGAGCTATTACCTTTCAGGGATGCCAGTGCACTGGCTATGTCCATTATTTATAACTTAATGTATTCATTATGCATTTTATCCCATGCTCCTATCTGCTGATCTCATAACAGGCCCTTAAACACAATTTTAAGCAATTAATCCTACCTTAATTACAGATAAATATATATAGAAGCCTCAGGACATCTCTTTCTTATATTTATTACAAGTAAGCAAACATATCTAGAAATAAATCTGGTAGACAGGGAAGACAGAGACGTGGCCAAGCAGCCTGGGAATCACAGAACCGGAGCCAGGCACATTTCAGTTAAAATTGCCAGCCTGGGCTATTTGGAAAAAGTAAATCTTGTCCTGTCACAGATCCCTCCCACGACATCCACTTCCCTGCAGATGGATGTGGCTGTGGAGCCCAAGATCACTGAGCACATGGATGTCAGCCCCAGCACTGGCAGAGCCTCATAGGGCAGGGAGGTCCCACTCACTCCACTCTCCTTTGTGCCTCCAGGTCCCTTTTCCCAGTCCCACGGGAGGGAATCACCCCTGGGATCCCTCCAGCAAGAGGCAGCTGCTCAGCCTTTGTGCCCCTTTGCTGCAGACCCTGAATTATAACTCCTGACCTCTCTCCCATACCCAAACCAACACATGGTGGCTAAAAAAAAACTTTTAAAAAGGAAATAGGGAAAAAGAAAAGCCTCTCTGAACACATCTAGGAAGCACATCTAGGAAGCTCCTCAAAGATCACCACAGGCCAATACAGAAAACTATCAAAAACTATCCATGGCTTCAGCAGATTTTGGACTGGTCCTAATCAGGGTGGGCCAGGAGCACAAGGCTGCTGAAGCCTTTCAAGGAAGATCTATGCTAAGGCTTGGCTGAAGCTTGTAGAGGCTCCTTAGCAGATCCCTGAAAAAGCAGCCAATCCCTAAAAGTAGATGACGTGGATGCAATCCCTGTCCAAACCAGTACCTACACTCTTTACTTCTTCATACCTGGGGAATGTTCCCTAACTGCTGGAAAAGACAGGCACAAAGGCAACAGGTACCAGTCCCAAGCACCACAGCAGCACCCCTGAGCTCCTCTGAGAAATTAATCCAGTCCAGAATGCTCCAAAGTGTTTTAAGGAAATAGATAATACTATAGATGGAAAAAAACCCCTCCTATTTTTAACCTCCTAGAACAGGACAGTGTTCCACATCATCCCAGAATCAGATGTTTGATGCTGTCCTTTCTTTATAAGGCTTTAAGATGGGCAGACCCTCCAAGGAGCAGTAATCAATTCTTTATTTACCCTGAAGTGAGACACTGCAGACCAGGGTTTAATTCAGCACTCTGCTATAAGCCCGTGAGGTGACCTTGGACAAGTTGTTCTGTTCAGATTCTCAGCTGGTGTCAGCTGGCACTGTGCCACCACAGACAATTTAAACAATTTGAGACACCAGCCCCAGAGCCCCTGGGTCCTCTGCCTCTCTCTCCCGAGCAGCTCTGTCACCTGCACCCAGCCCTGTGCCCGAGGGCACCTGAGGGACACCGAGTGGGGGGAAGAGAATTCATGCTTCCCGTGGACAGTACGTGGTTTCCATAAAATGAAACAAAAAAGCCTGGTTTGGGTTTTGGGCATTTTTTTAAAATAGCCCTTCGATCAAGGCTTTAAAAACACTGCTGTGCTCCAGTGAGACCCCACCTGGAATCCAGCTCTGGGGCCACCAGCACGGGAAGGATGGATGGACCTGTGGGAGCGAGTCCACAGGAAACCACAAAGATGCTCAGAGGGCTAGAGGCCTTCTGCTATGGAGACAGGCACCCCTGCAACCTCCCTTTGAATCATTTTTTCACTCAAGAGGCTTTTACATTACTCAGTTACTTTCTTGGACAACTCCTCCACTTCTTAACAAGCTTGATTTGGTACGAGAACAAATCCAAAGAACATGAAACTCAATTTGTTTTACTCTATCAACAGCCAGCAGCAAAGTTAACTAACTCAAGGGTGCTTTTAAGTGCTGCCTGTCTCCCTTGCCATGCCACTGCTGTCCGAGTCGGAGTGCAGAGCCAGCAGCACCTTGCTGTGAGTGCAGCTGATGGAACTGCCGAACAAGCAAGCTGTGTGTGGCAGCCACTGGCTGGGACCAGTTTCCCCTAAAATGAATTGTTGCACTGTCTCAGCACAGGCAATGCTCATTTACAGGAGTTTCTTTATACCCTGTTCTCTCAACAACATACAAATCAACTCCCATGTAGAGGTGCACTAAGAATTGGAGAGTAGATCTTCTCAGAGGAAAAATGAATGTCCATGTAAGGCTCGTTTCTCGTCCTGCTTTATGTTACAGGATGTTCTGGCCATCTTAGGGAAAAAAAGCCAGTTGAATCTCTCTCTGAATGAGGATGATTTTAATAGCAGACCCTTCAGTTGTTTGTAGCTCAGCATGTTTTTGGCTTGCATATCAAAAAGATTCTTTTCCTGGACTTCAGCAGGCTCTTTCCCAATCGAGCCATTAAAATCTGTTGGAAGTACTCATTGGATAGGTGATGCCTGCTGCTGGAGCAAACACTAAGGATGAGCCCTGGCACACCAATGCTCCCTTTAGGGGCTCAGCACTGCCCAAAACGGCCCAAACACTGTCCTTCTCCTCTCCTGGCACTGAGACTGACAGGACACTGCAATCCCTCAGCCACCACGGGGAGACAAACCAGAGCTCCAACTGGGTACCTGTCACTCCCGAGCCTGGAGAACCCCACAAACATTCTCATTCCTCAGTTTCCCCCTCTCGCAGTCTGAGGACACACTTGCTCATCCCATTTCCTCCAGCAAGACTGGAGGCTGAGGAATAGCCAGAGTGAGGAAGGTAACACCTGAACTCAACCCCAGCACTCCACACACTGCAAATCAAGCCCTGGTCCCCAGCCTGACTGCCTGTGGACACAAACCCAGCCCTGAGCTGAAGCTCTGCACACACGATCAAAGGACCAGCGAGGTCAGGCCAGGCTGTGCATCCCAGCCACTTCACACAGCTGCTTGGCTAGCAGCTCGGCACAGGAATGTCCCAAAACAACCAAATCCCTGTCTCCAAATCCCATCTGACACTCCTTTGTGCCCAAGACAGACTTTCCCTACTAAAGGAAGGTATTTCCCCTTCCCAACATACACTCGCCGTCCACCGGCACAAGGACCCATGCCCTGGGCTTGCAGAGCTGAGCAAGAGGACCATGTGGGGCACGAGGTACAGCTGGACACACACCCTGCTCCCGTCTCCTCCAGGCCATCCCCAGGTCTCAGACAGGTCCTAGGGACCGTCTGCTTCCCACAGGCAAGGCTTATAGGCAGATGACATTCCACGTTAGCTGAAAGAGTCCATAAAAGGCAAATAAAATCCCAGCAAGTACTGTCTCTCACAGCTTTCTCCCTGGACACCACATCTGGACTCCTCTTCAATGCCTCCCTTTTTCCAGAAGAACAAGGCCCAGGACTTTTCCCTGGAGTCCTTGATACAATGCTCCTAGTCCCAGGAATACAAAAAACCAACCCCACCCAAAAAAAAAACCCCAAACAAACAAACAAACCAAAAAGAAACACAGCAAGAAAAAACCCAGCATAAACATCTCCAGTTCTCATCAAGCTTGTCTTTAATCCAGCCTGGAGTCCAGCCCTTTCTGCTCGATACAACGTCCTGTCCCACTCTCTTCTTTTCCCTCCAACAATCAAACACAGCGAGAAATCCTGTTACTTCCAGAGTCTTCTCAGCCTGCTTCTAAAGAAAAGCTTAGCATCTAGAGATTGTACCCACTTCATTTTTTAATCTGAGGATTAAGCTGAAATCCAGCCATGCAACAGTATGGACACAGGGATGCATCTATTTCCTGTTTCATACAGGTACAGCTGGTCCTCTGATGTAGCTGTCTCGTGGCCAAAGTGATGGAGGCCCCTCAACACCCTCCCAAATTCCTGAGCACATCGGGCTCATCCTGTGGCCATCTCCGTATCCTAGCAGCTCCACTGCTATGGATCCGAAGCTGACAAAATCAGACCTCAGTCTCACCTGAACATTCCTTTGCAGACTGCTGTGGAGAGCTGACCTTCTGTGGGAGGTGATGCAAGATGAGGGAACACGAACCTTGCCATGAGACAAAACAAGAGGGAACCAATCCCCAAAGGATCTCCAACTCACCACAAACTCCCCATCCAGATGCCTTTGGCAGTAAGGTGACGAGGACAGGCTGCTCAGGGCTGCAGGTGTCTGACAGTCCAGCAAGGATCCCACAGGGAGGAGAGACCTGCATCCCTCTAGGGTCAGCCAAGAACCCATTACACACATTTACGACTTTGCTTCCAAAGGCTTTACCTTTGATGCTGTGAGTAATGTGGAGCAGCCACAAGGATTTACTCACCCTGCACCCTACTTTCCAGAGAGCATGTATACAGTAAGGGATGATTACCTGATGAAGGACCTCAAACACACTGCCCACACCTGGGCATTCCCGACTGCTCCTGCCCGGAAAGGCACACCAGCGGAAAAAAATTAGGATGAGAGTACCAGTAGCTCTTGGCATTGGTCTGACTGATAAAACCCAGAGCAGAACAAAGCTTTTGAACATCCACAGTACTCTCCAAAGCCCCAAGTCTAAAGACTGCTCTAGAGAAGGGCAAGGAAGGCAAGGCAAGAAAAATAGTAAAAACTTTACATTATTATTTTTTTTTTCCAAAAATGTACTGCTGTAGCTCAACTGCCTGGCTGTGAGCTGTGAAAGGCAGTGGGAGAGAGAGAACAGCACAGTGCAGCTCCCACCACCACACAGCACAACTCCATTGCCATGCCCATAGGACAATCCTGCAGCTTCAGAAGCTGCTGCACTAGATCCTAAGGTGTATCCCTCAGACCCTGCACTCCCACAAACCTCATGTGGTTTTCATTCCAAAACACAAAATTCTGAAGTCTTCAGGCACAGGTTTCATGAAACCTGGCTGTTTTCTTCAACTTTTATATTATATTTATGAAAACTTTTATATTATATTTATGAAAACTAAATTTTCTATGCTCATCAACAGGAAATCCAGAAGGGGTAACCTAAACCACTCCAAAGGAACAGAAACCAGAAAAACCCAATGAACTTCCTAGCTACCAGAGAGTTGCCATCAATTTACAGAACAGAGACAAAACAGAATAAAGTGCCCTGGGACAGGCTAACACCTAGAAGCAGGTATGTCCAGGGTAAGAGGAGTTTTCCAGCTGCAGGGGTGGATACTGATATCCTAAATGACTGTGTCCCATACCAGCACAGATTTATTTTTAATATCTGCATCCGCCCAAGAAGATGCAGGTACAAATACCTGCCACGTTCATAAATGGCAGGTTCAGACAAGTCTTTTGAGGATCTCTGACCAAAAATGGGAGTGTGGCTGACCTGCCTTTTCTAATGATGAACTATGGAAGATTAGCAGCAGTAGGGAAGTACTAGGAAAGGGCTGGGACAGAAACAACCAAGTACGCCCACCTCCTCATGAGCTCTACTGTTCTGACCACAGCCACCACCCAATGGCTCTCTGTTTGGCCATGGCCTGTTAATGCCCCTCACCAAGTCATTTCAGTGTGCTAATCTGGCAGTAAACCGCCTTTATTTATCCTGGGCTAGTTTTCTGCTGGGTTAGCTGCTGGAAAGGCTCAGCTAAGGGCTACCACCATGCCAGGGGGCACCAATGAGGGCAGGAGCAGCCACAAGCCATGGACAGGGCAGGACTGAGCCCACATGGCTCCATCAGCACCAGCAGGTATGCAGCTCAAGCCTACCTCACCTTGACTGATACCAAAGGAACATCAGCTGCTGAGTCCTTCTGCAACTCACCCTCTCCCAGCTTGGCATCCTCTACGCTGCTGAGCAGCTGGGGCGGCCAGCAGCACTCTGCCCTCATGCTCTACTGGAGCCAGAGCTCCTGAGCATCCCGAGCATCCCAAATCCTCATCCCGAGGACCACAACCCTGTGGTTCCAGGTGCTGTGCCAGAATCCACCTCAGGCACCCAGCCTCGGCAAGCCAGCCACCCTGGCACGCAGCCCAGCGCTCCCACAACACTTTACTGAAGTGGACTAAAACCAGACCCTGAGATGAGGGAGTTGTGAAGGCAGTTCTTCAGCCACAGCCAGGTGTGCAAGCCCTGCTCTGCTGGCACATGAAGCTGATGCTGCCTGCCAAGTATGGCTCTGGGCAGGTACCCTCACCCCTGCAAGCAGCGCCGCGTGTCCCATCCCTGCTGCTTCCCAAGCTGCGTGACACAAGGGCTCACTCTCAGTCAGTTGTCAGTGCAGGACCTTGAACAAGTACTAAATAAATGAACAAGTCATTTCCTGCAAGGCCAAACACACTCCCTGCCAAAGAGGTCACATACCGTGCTCTGGCCTGATGCCTCTCCGGAGTTTGGGAGGGTAAATTCCCATATCCAGGGGTCCAACGATTACAGCAATACATCTGGGCTAGGATTACTCACGCTGAAGCTAGGATTACGCTCCACTGAAGAGGTGAGGAAAACAACTGCTTTTGTGTTTTTATTGCATGACCTCTAAAGTTCGGTTTGGGTTTCTTGGTTCGCACGAACCAAAACATTCAAATTAAATCAGGGAGGTTTTGCTTTAACTCTCAGCTAGAGGACCGGGATCTGTCCCACCAAGGTTCTTCAGCATTATTTTGGCAGTAAGGAGATCTGTAAGGAAAAGCCCTTTGAGGCATGGCCTGTGACAAAGCAGTCAGGAGCAAACAGCCTACATGGCTCATTCCAGCCTTGCGAGCTCCTCCAACCAGCACAGAGGTAGAAGGTGGACATGCCCAGGATCTTTGCTCCCTATCTCTCATCACACCACCCAGGATTGCTCAGAGGCTTTCCGAGAGCGTGTTTTCGTGACATGGATGCTTTCAACACACCACAGCCCACAAGGACGGGGCAAATACCAGTCCTGTGAAAACAGCCTGAGCTTCGTTTTTAGGGTAAGTCTCAGAGCCAGTCAAAACGCATCCAGCAGGCCTTGCTCCACCATTCTGAACACTTCACTCCCATCATGTTAAAACAAGACTTAAGAGAAACCCAGATCTTCCACACTTGAATCACACAGGCAACTCCATGTGCTTGGATGTGCCCATCCCCCTGAGTAAGGGCTGCAGAATCAGACCCAGCTTTTTCTCACCATCCTGACAAAGACACAGACACAAAGAAGAGAAAAATCCCACTGACTGATGGCCCTGCTATTTCTGCTGTCTGTAACAGCAAACTGGTAAATGGCCTGACTTAAAACCCACCTTTGTAAAACCTGAATCACTACAATTTAGAAAATGGTCTCATATTATGAAGCCTCCACTCCTCCCTCTCTTTAGAACAGAAAATTTGAGTCAGACTGATGTGGGGGGATAAAGAAGGGGGAAAAAAATAAACCCAACTTCACACTGTATTCGACCCTTTCTGCATGGGTGGCAGTCGGGCAGCCAGCAGTTGGCAGCTGGATCTGGGGTCTGCAGGGCTGTGTTTGGTCTCAGTTACACCTCTCAGTTACTGGTGTGACCTCCTTAATGTCAGAGCATAACCACAGACTTACACTGCCAGCAAGTGAGGAAGAGGCACACCAGCTGTATGATCACTGCCCAGCAAACCGTGTGAACTTGGATTTCTTCTTAGCACCGTATCTATTTCCAAAAGCTTGACTCTTGTGGAATAGAGAGATCATTAGAAAGAGCCTCACAGAACAGTATGTTTTAACACTTTGTTATTACACATCATTTAGCATCAGGAGATCTCAAACTCACTTCACTAAGTGGCCTCAGTTTTGAGACCCAGCCAAATGAGACATGGAGAGATTTTATTTAGGCCCTCAGAAAAGCAGGGGGAGCTACCAGAGCAGAAAGCCAGAGCTCATGCCCTGTCCCCTAGAGCTGCCTGCTCCAGATGGTTTATCAACGAGATCACTGTGGTTACCTGCCTCTGCAGAAGGGCTCTAGCCTGTTTCCTGCAGGGACGTGCCAGCACACACACCTCACAAGGAGGCTCTGGCACCTAACACCGTCTGCACGCACAGGTCAGCAGTAACCCAAAAAGCCTGGCTCCTCTGGATCCAGGCCACAGCTGAAACAGCACCTGAGGGGAAGGGAACTGATAAAGGAAAACTGCAGCACTCAAAACGAGAGTGTATCATGCAAAGAGGTGATTCAAGCCTAGGGTTTCTGAGCTGGATCACACCTCGACACCAAGGCTCTCCAGGAACAGCAGTCACTGCAGCATCCCAGGGAAGCCTGTGCCCAGCCTCATGATGCCATCAGTCCCTCTGGCATCAAGGATGTTGGGAGCTGCACCTGCCATGCACACTCCAAACTGCACAGTGAAAACCACCCCGAAGGCTCTTTGCACCAGGGCAGCGGGGACAGAGATGCCACTCAACACAAAAGCAGTCTAGTCAAAGTTTATGTTGTGGATCCTAAATGCCACAGTTTTGTGTGGGAAAAATACTGAAATAGCTACATAGAAGTATACCTTTCCACCTCCTGAACTCAACACAGGTGCCAGAGAGCATCAGGCAGTATCCGAGACTCCTCAGAGTGCCCACTCACTTTGGACTCATGCAGAGCCAGCAGACACAGTGGGTGCTGTGGAAAATTTCCACGTGACACGATTCTTCTCCCTGTCACTCCTGGCTTTGCACAGCACACGCTCTTCCTCACCTCTCAGATTAACTTTGAGCAAAAACTGATCACGACATGAGACAGGCTCCCAAACTGAAGCAAAGCAGCCAGAGTCCTGGCACGAGTCTGCTGCACCAGCTGGGAAACACTTCGGCAGCTCAGGCAGAGCTCAAATTCACCTGTGGCCTTTACAGCAGACGGAGATCCTTCTGCATAGGCAAGGACCCCAAAATGTGGGATGGGAACAAGCACTGCACTTCAGAGACAGGAGTGCACTCTGTAGCCTTTTTAAACAGGTGTGAAAATTACCCTTGCCACATCATCTATTAATATTTTGTGTGGCAAAGGCAGCAGCATGCAGCCAGTCTCCTCAGCTGGACACGGATCATCTTCCCATGACGGGAAGGGGGAACAGAGCAGAGGTCTGGTCCCAGCACCACAGCCCTTCTCACCGACAGCCTTTGAAGTTTAGGTAAAGGAAGGACAGATATTGCTGTCACACATCTGCATCTTCCATGCTGGCAGACTTGAATGTACCTCAGTACATGCATAAACTCCTGTTTACTTACAACGATGTTCATGTTTTTCCTGGCCTTACTCCTTGGAAGCAACTACCACGCTTGTAAGTTTTAGAAAACAATTCCAAAAAAAAAAAAAAAAGAAAGAAAAAAAAGAAAAAAGACAATTTGATTAAATGGAAGGCATAAAAGTCCCAAATCTTAAAAACCCATCCCAACATCATTACATTCTACAAGAAACACTGCATTCAAGCCGTATCTGGTGTTTGTGCTCTTCCCTGAACATGAGAGCATTCCTCACACCATGCTGGACACCGTGAAACCCTTCACACACGTCTGTTTATTTTAAAAGCAAATTCGAGTCACGGAGGCGTACGCTCTTCTTTTCTTAAAGGCAAATAAGCCTTTCCTAAATTCTGCTTACACTCACG
>WEIU01005367.1:326577-366826 GCA_013389925.1 Aegithalos caudatus | reverse complement strand
GCTGGCAGGGCTCGGCCCCTCCTTGGCCGGCACACAGAGCCCCGGCACGGTGTCCCCTGCCCGCTGCCCGCAGGTTCCTGGGCGGGGAAGGGGCTGTCTGGGCATCGCCTTCGCTGGGCATCGCTCCGTCGCACCCATCGCACCTCCCGCCACCGCAGGGGCGCTCGGGACTTGTCGGCATCATCGCCTGGGCTACGGCCTGTACCTCCCGTGCTGTGTTGGACGCCAGAAAAGCCCCAGCGCACCGGTGACCCCTCATCAGTGCTCAGACACCCGGGAGGTTTCTCACTGCGGGTGACTGGGGATTTTTTCCCCCCTTTCTCACACTCTGCCCTGAACATTTTGCCGGGTGAGCAGCCACCTGTCCCCACCTGCCCTTCGACCCGGTCCTGTGCGGGTCCTCTTGCTTCCCATCACTTCTGATGAGCACCCTGGCGTCCCGGTTCGCACACCTCTGGGGAGCTGTGCTACTTGCTTGGGCACAGGACAGCCCAGGCGCAGCCACCCCAGCCCTCCTCTGCTGCAGCTGCTGGGCTCGAGAACCTGGACCAGCCAGAACCTTTCTTCTCCCCTTCCATGCAATGTCATGATTGCTACTGGACCATTGACATAAATACCTACAGGCTGTGCTGAACCCAGATTGTTGTGCACATATAAGGTTACAGTTGCCTCTGCAGGGCCCACACTTGTGCAGACGCACCATTATCCAGGAGGGGCCTTGGAGTTGCATGATGGATCTACGTTTTTAGCTGGAGAGCCACCTTCAGCTGACATGAACAGGAGAGCAGAAGGAATACCTCTGTTCCTAAGGTCTGACTGTTCCCCAAGAGCTACCATGGCTTGCTGGACACAGACTGAAATGAAAGTAAACATCATTGTCAGTATTTGCGGTTAGTTACCAACCTTTCTCAATAAAGACAGCCTAATTCTGGGGGCAGCAACAAATTATGTGCACCCACCCTCTCCTCAAAGGGTTTCTGCCAGTTCTGAACTTGACCAGGGTGTTGGTTTCCAGCATTTTCAAGTTTCCAGGTTTCCAACTCTGCTCTTGCACATTCACTGCCTGTGCTCCTACACACTACTTTAACAATGCTGATGTCCCTGTTGGTCCAAGGCAGGCCAAGCCAGCTCCTACCCAGACAATGGAGTTGACAACTGACCTAGGATGTAACTATGGAAGAAGTGTTTTGTTTTGGTTTGTGTTTTTTTCCAGGTAGAATACACTCCCTTCCCCCTGGCAGGGCAGGTTTCATCCCATGGTAAACAACTCTGAAACCTGTAGCACTGTCAAACACTACAGCAAGTCACTACAGCTGTAGAAAGAGATCCTGACTGTCCCACTGCTGGCTCTGATTGATGCCATGGGAAAGCAATCGACCCACTGCGGGGTGAGAGGGGCTTAGGGGTGAAAGCCGGAGTTGCTGACATGGCAGAGCACTGTGACAGTGCTCCCAAAGTACTCCCTTTAAATTTAAATCTCCCTTTGAAGTCTGTAACTTCTTGAAAATGTGACACTGCAAAATCACTACTCACATCTCCATCATAAGCCTCCTCTGGTCCCATTACAGGGCTGCCTGTAAATACCAGGGAATGGAGACTGGGACTATCTGGGAAACCTACAAAGCTCAGAAAGACATTTCCCACTTGGAATCACAAGGTGAGTTAGCAAATGCCTTACTAGCGTAGTGAGTACTGACTCCTGAAACATCTTTGTTTCTGGGGAGCATAAGAGGAGAATTCCCTCTTCACTCCCACTGATAAACTGGTGTGTGGGTGGAACAGGCTTTGAGCGGCTCCATCTGCCGGAGGAAAGAGAAGGAAGGAAATTGTGGTGGATGTTACTCTTCTGAAAGAAATACTGTATATTTATCTTCTACAGGAGTCTTCTGTGAAAAAAACCCCACAAATACTGCTAAAGACCAGACGTGACTAACATGCTGCTGGTATTACAGAGTTTGTTTTGTGGCACCTCTGCCACTGCCTTCCACACTTGGCACCAATGCAAGTTCTCTGCAGAGGGCCATGGAGGCTCTGGAGGAGGTCCTTTTGCTCTGTGAGGGTCCTCAGAAGTTCCCACAGAGCTGGGTCTCGGGCAGAAAGATGGGCTTTCGTTCTTTCCACAGCATAAAACCACATAAAGCACTGGAGGAAAACTGTGTAAATCACAGCATACAGATGTGCAGAGATGACAGTCAGATGTGCCTTAGTGGAGCTGAGGAGCAGCCATGACTCTTGCAAGGACAGCAAACAGCCCTCACGTACTTGGCGTTTTCCCCCGCAAGCCATGCCAAGTTCTACACTTCAGACCAAACAGAGATTTTTCTTCTGTTTGGATTCACAGATTATGCTCACAAAGAGCTTTCAACTCTGGAGAAAGGTATTTGGGATTCAGGAAGAGCACAATGGATGCACATTGGCCAGGCAGAATCCAGCTGCCAGAGACGGTGATCCTCGGCTGGTGGGCAGCATCCTAAGCCTATTTGAAGGGCTGAAGGGAGCTGCACATGGGAGTTGCCCTGGAGTCTTGGCCAAACATGGACAGGAGCACCATGGGGCTGGGGCTGGGGCTGGGCAGTGCTGCCCAGCAGAGAGCACCTGTGTGGCAGAATCACCAAGTCTTGCTGCTGCTGCATTCCACACGCACAGGGGTGCTACAGCGACCCACCTGCAGCACTCCGGCTGGGTCTCAAAGGACAGCAGGAGGGTTCCCTGCCTTGGGTTCCAGTCCAGGGCCCTACCTTTGTAGCACAGCTCCTGTGCCCTCCCTGCTGGTGTCTGCCTACACAGAAAGCTGCACTCTCACCTCAAACGTGTGCTGCTGGATGCGTAGCTGCTTGTTCCTCCTCTCCAAGCGGTTTGGTACCGGAGCTGTGGCCAAGCACAGCTCCAGTTCCAGGTTAAAAGCAGCAGCAAGGCTGGCTTGGCATGGTTGCCTCTCCTGTGAGGTAAGAGGTGCTGGCTTAAACCAGCTGTTTACCAAACAAACCTTAGACACACATGCATCCTCTGCAAGCCGCAGAGAGGATGCAATTAAACACACTGCTGTTTGCCACTGCTCTCTCCTTCCTGCCTGCTCAGCGAGCAGAACGCCTGCCTGAGTGCCCTGCTCCCAGGTAGAATTACCCATCTGAATGAGCTGAATTTCAGCAAATCCAGCCAGCCGTGCCCTGAGGGTGGCCAGGGAATGTGTGTACACCGGGATGTCATTGCTGGCTGGTGGCTGGCAGCTGAAGGAGGGATGCTTTTGGTCAGCTCCTGGCAGTGCCTCACACAGTGATCCCAAAACTCTTCCTCTCAGTCATGCACCTGTTCTCCAGGTTCAGGGTAGTTCAAAAGGCTGCCCAGCTGATGCAATTTTCATGTAAAAACAGTTTACAAGAGTTTAGGCTATGCCTGTTCCCATTTTATTTAAGAGTGTTTAAATAAGTTTGCATCTTAGATAAAACAGCTTAGATAAAACAGCTTAAGGTCACAGCCTTGGATAAAGCTGGGTGTCCTCCTGAAGGCTGGCAGCTCCCTCCTCTCTCTGAAAAGCTTGAGCAAAAGTGTTTGCACTTACAGGCTTGTGGTGAGCACAGGGTTTCGGGTTTCGGGGAGGCCTGTTGTACGTGAGGAAGCAGATGGGACACACTCTCCCTGTTTCAGCCCTCTAGGAAAACAAACTGGACTGTGACAGAGCTGGTTCCTGGCTCACCTTCTGCCAGAGGGGTTTGGGGTCTTTGGTGGTTAAAGGAAGGCAGCAGCATCTGGCTTCCTCACTCCTTTTCTGGTCTGTATCCTTTCCTTAACAGTTTTTTTTAAAAGCTTTCCACGTCCTCCCTGTGGAATCCCTGCAGCCCCTTGACATAATACCTAGGATCTGGCCTTGGCAGGAATATCATAGTCACCTTCCCAGCCTGATAGAGAGAACTCTCCAATGGTGCTTTGTACACAATCATTTGCCCCAGTTCCCGCTTCCCTAATGCCCTGGCCCCGTGGTGTCTCCTTTCCTCTGCTGTGTCCATTGGTTCCGATCCCCGGTGACCGGCCCTGTCTTACCTATGGGTCGCTGACCTTACCAGGCCCTTGTTCTGCCCCCGTGCCCCAAATCATTGGCTGCTGAAGCCCATACTTAACCTGGGCACGGGCAGACCCCCACCCCCTTTTGCTTCCTGATTTTCCTTTGGCTCCTGGAAATAAGCCTTGCTGGAACTGATCTGGGGCAAGGGCCTTCTTGCCTCTCTTTGCTGAGCTAGCCAGGCAGCGTGCGTGGATGTGTGAGCTTGACTGTTTTGCCTGAGTTTCCCCAAGTGGCTTTTCCACCGGAGAAGTTTATTGGGGTCTAGGCTTCGGCTCCACTCCTAAAACACACATGGTCTTGCTCCCTTCTTGATTCAGAACTAAATACACACATGAGCAAACAGACTAAAGAAACAGTATACCCTTTTTTTACTGTGTTTGTATGTTTATTTGTCCCTTTTTGAGGCTTACAGGTATTTTCTCCTGCATCCCTCTTTTTGGGTGCTGTTTTATTTTACTGAGGCCAGTGGGGTGGGAGCCAGAGAGGCAGGATGGAGCAGGACAGCCCTCCCCTGTTGGAGCTGCTTGTCCCAGCACTTAACCCTCTACTACTGCTGAATCTTTGGGAATATCTTGTGTTTCAGTGGCGAGGAGAAGCAATTACCAAATTGAGTATGCAGTACATAAAAGCCAACTAGGGTTCTTTCTGGATGAAAGAGGCAATAAAAATGCTGGTATTTATAGAAAAATATTTATTACTTCATGGGATATCAGGGCTTCCTGTGGTTTGAGGCTGTGCCTTGCATAGCTCACTGCTGAATGCCTCAGGATGACTCTCCTTTTTTTCTTTCAGCAGCAGCTTGTTTGCTCTCAAATCAATGATCAGGTTTACAAACAGAGTGATTCTGTGTCCCCATATGGGCTGTCCTCCGGTGCTGTCCTCCCCTTCTGCGGGCACGGGGCAGGCTGGTAGTGTCTGTGGGGGTGTGTTTCTGCAACCTGCCTTGGGGAAAGTCTGGGGAATAACAACTGCTCCAGAGAAAAGAGCAGCTCTTCTATCTGCCTGATGGCACTGGAAAACAGCAATATTTAATAAAATTAAAGGGCAGACACTTCAAAACAAATGCAAATTAAACCCTATTACATGCAGTGAAATTGCCCTGGAGAACCCTTTGCCAAGGGAAGATGTTTCTGAAGCCAAAAAAAATTCAGAAATGCGGAAGGATGGGTAACTGTGTAAATATTGAAAACAGCAGTATCAGAATGAATCCTAACATTGCTATATCCAGGGTTCACAGTTTACAGCTCATAAAAGTCTGAGAAAACAAAAAAAAACCATGAAATCTAATATAAATCTTGGATCATCACCAATGCTTCTGCCCCCCCTTACTGCTGGACCCCTCCCCAGTGGCTTGCCTGTGAGGGATGCTGTCCTCCAAAAAGCACCATCCCACTGGGCTGCTCTGGAGGATGCTGTGGCAAGCACATGGGAGAGGCTTTGCCTGCCCCAAAGGGGACACATCCAGCACACCAGCACTTTGTTCCTGCCAGCCTGCTGCTCCTCCTCCTGCCCTGGATGGCAGCCCTGCCTCCTTCCTGTGCTCCGGTCTGTCCCCCAGCTTGGGAATGTCCTTGGGCTTGCCAGGGGCATGTTCTGACCATCCCCAGGTCTCTCATAAGGACTGAGCAGAACCAGCCTGTGAGCAGTGCTTCCCTCCAGGATCTCCATCACTTCAGCTCCACAGAGGTGGCTGCCCTGGGGTGATTCCAGTGGCATCTCCCAGGCCACTCTGTGTGACTTCTTTCAGAGAGCAGATATTACCTTCCTCTCCTCCTTCCCCTCCACCCTCTCAGTATTGTGTCTGGATTTAGGGAAGGCTGGAAAGGGCAACTGCCAGCAAGAGAGGAGCGCACTGTCTGCAGGAGAGATGCAAGAGCCTCCAGCACCAGGAGCTGTTTGTTCCCTTCACTGTGGAAGGACATGCACACGGCAAAGGTCCCTGGGACTGTATCTTCGTCCCTATCTGAAACCAGCTCATCAGCACTTCACACACCAGTTGATGCAATCAGAGTGCAGGGCTGCACCTCCATGAGATATTTCACAATTATGAGGAGGAGAAATGCTGCTGCCTTGCTGAGTGAGCTGAACTTACTGGCCCAGCCACAGTAGCTTAATTAAAGTCACTGGAAGGAAGCTGTGATCATTCTTCCTTTGAGCAGAGATATCGTTTATTGCTTACCATTTTTCCCCCATTTCCAGATATAGGAGAAGATGGAGGAGTAGTCTATTTAGGAAGTTTTGTTGGTATCCTAAACTGTGAGTGAAACCTCCCCGGGTTGACAGAAGACCAAGGGAGAATTCATTGGGATGTTTCCCCCTGCCCAACAGTAGCCCTCACTTCTCTGCCTATAAATGTGCTACATGACAGAATTCGTCACCAGGTCTCAGCAACAAAGCATGCTGCAGAGATTGGTTCTCATTTCCAGAAGAGGCAGTGACAGCATGCAAACAGGCCAGCTGCTGGTTGGACTCAGTTCCAGCCCCGCTCCAGTTCCGGATTTATCAGGCGGTGAATCTCAGAGCACACAGGTTGCTCCTGGAGACATCTAGTGAGGCGTCAGCGTAATGCAAACCAGCACAGCCTCCCAAAAAACATCCCTGTGGAAAGAGAGTACAGTTGTAAAGTGCTGGTGAAGCAGCTCCATCGCTTCTGGTCATCAAGTCCTTCACTCCAGACACAGCAAATACCAGGGTCTCACAGCCACTGTTTGGGCACGTCAGGGAGGAAAGGGGAGGGGAGAAAGAGAGAGAAAAGAGAGAGAAAGAGAAAGAGAGAGAAAGAGAGAGAAAGAGAGAGAAAGAGAGAGAAAGAGAGAGAAAGAGAGAGAAAGAGAGAGAAAGAGAGCTCCTTGCTGTCTCCTCAATAACACCTAGTTTAGCCAAAATATTTGCTCTGGTTCTGACACACAATTTGCTTCAGATGTCAGCAGGTGACAGTTTGGAGCAACACTTTGGCACTTTCTGAAATGGTGTGGCCTGACCTACATAAAACAGCTACAGTAACCCCACACTGTGACATACATTACTGTTTAGTTTAACTAGATTGACATCAGTTTTCAGGCATAAATGTAGCTGTAATTTAAGCAAATTTATTTGAAATCTTTATCGTAAAACTAAATTTTATTTCCAGAGTCTCTCAGAAATTAATATCCAAGTGCAAAAGTTCTGCTCTGCTTTCAAGAGTGCCTGTTACCAGCATGTTTTCAGTATGCAGCACAAGCCTCTGGCACTTTTAGCCACAGGGAAGAGGACAGCAGCCCTGTGAGGAGCTGATAATCCCGGGCTGGCTCCCAGCCGGCAAACGCTGCCATTCCCAATTCCCAACACATTATCACGGCCAGCAGGAAACAGCCAGCACATCCAGCCCAAACAACGGGGTCCACTGCCAGCTAGGGAAGTGCACAAACCCGGGGTTTATTCCTCAAATCCCATTCCATATAACACCTCTCACAAGCTGGGCTGTTCCATCCGAGGAACTGTGGCAAAGAACTGCCCAAGACTGGCACTTGCCAGGAAAACCCTGATGAGAGGACATGGCCTCACATTCTGCCAGGGAAGGTTTAGGGTGGATATTAGGAAAAACATCTTCATGGAAAGGGCTGTCCAGCCCTGGCACAGGCTGCCCCTCGCAGTGTCAAAGTCCCCATCCCTGGAGGGATTTAAAAGCCACGTGGACGTGGCACTTGGGGACATGGGTTACTGATGGCCTTGGCAGTGCCTGCAGGAATGGTTGGACTTGATGATCTTAGAGGGCTTTTCCTACCTAAGTGATTCCATGTAAAGAAGCTGTGCTGGAAAAGCAGCACAGTCCATCCCTACTTCAAAGAGAGAGAAATGGGTTAATTTGTGGTGAACTGAACTCCTAATTAAGCATCCAGGACCCCACTTGCTTGCACTACTAAACAAAACTCTGCTTACCTGAAGAACAAGACTCACCATCTCCTGCATGAGCAACCCCATCAAGAAGAAAGGCAGCCACTTAACTCACCTGTGCTCTCATTTGTTTCAGTGACAAATTAGTCCCAGTTCTTCTGGGTGACCTGGAACAGCCTGCCATGCAAACACCACCTACAAGAAGCTGACACTCATCAGGATACTGTATTTTGTAAAAAACAGATAAAGAAGTATTTTGAAGGCAGGTGGGACCATGAAATTACCTGAGACCTTTACCCAGCTGCTGCACTGCATACTGCCTCAGGGACAGCAGACACTCTCTGGACTGTCTTCAAATTCTTGTCCTATGTATTTTTCTTCCAAAATAGACATGTGCTGCATTTCTATTGGCTGTTTAGAAAGGAGAGAAGTAAAACTTCATCCAGACCATGACTTCATGCTCCCAAATATATGTTTTGTATTTAATTTCATGCTTTGGAACCCAGCACTGTGATTTGCATATGTGGATTTAATTCTGCTGGTGGCACACTGCTCCACTCGAGTGAAGAAGGGTGGGTTGGAAAGCAGTGCAAGGTCTTACCTAGACAGACATGCTCCGGAAAAATAATCTAAATTAAGTCACTGCTTGACTTTAAGTGGATAAGTTAAAATGCATTCAATCCTTCAATGCAAGTTGTTATTCAGAAGCAAACTGACATAAATTTGATTTACTTCCAGTCATATCCAAACTTAAATAATATTATTACAACTTTCAATCAGACAGGACTGACCCTGTGTATGTTAAATTCAGTTTAAACAATCCCCTTACATAGACAAGGGAAAAAAAAAAAAAAAAACACAAAACAAAACAAAACAAAACAAAACAAAATTCCCAAACTCCAGGCATTAAACTGCTAATTGCTGGGTCTGCTTTTCCATGAGTTCAGTAGCTAATGGTGGCTGCTGAACAATCTTAATAGATGTATGGCTGGTGTCAGGTGTGGGTCAGGGTGAGAAGAAGGCATTGGAAGCTGGATCGTTCCTTTGTCTGGGACAGAGATGACAGAGCAATTACCATATTTGGGTCTGCCTACATGCACGCTGCTGTATTTTCTCAAATAAATGATGAATGCTGCAGAAATCTAAACATGACTTTTTATAGTCACTCCTCCAGGCGTACAGCTATTAAATGCTGAGCTGCCAGCCCCAGCTATGCAGAAATTATGAGTCAAGCCCCCCACATCCTGGGGCTGCCTTGAGGGCTGCGAGATTTTCAAAGCAGGGCTCATTCCTCATGTTCTGCAAGATTTAGATGGAGGGAAGGGATGGGGATAAGCACTCAAAAGCAACAGAATGGATCCAGAAAAGGAGCACCTGATCCCTGTCACTTACAGGCTGGTCCCAGGAATTATGCTGATAAAATTTCCTACGTTTCTCTTTTCCTCTTAATCTTCTCTGCTGAAGCAAAACAGCCCTCTGCCCAGAAAGGGTAGAGTCATTACACACCTTAGGGCTTTTTCCTTGTGGCAAAACCTGTTTGGCACCAAAGAAGAAACAGCAAATCTTTCTAAGAAGCAAAATGACCTTGACCCGAAATCTCCACTGCCTGCAATAACCAACACGCCTGAAGCCTTGTCAGGGATGAGCTGGTTTACCCAGCAGCTCCATGATCCCCCTTCCCTGTTCCATACCCCAAGACAAAATGCACTTGTTTTTAAAGGAAAAACAGACCAGCTCATGCTGATGGCCAGTAGGCGTGGCTGGAAAAGTGCATGGATCAAAGCAATGGGGTCAGGAAGGAGAGGATGAATGTTTATACCCCACCACAAGGAACAAATGACAATTCCACTTCTTAGGAGCACGGGGAGCAGCCCAAATAAGTGAAGGAATCCATGTGCTAGCTCTGCTCCAGGCCAGTCAGCCGCATAAGGGGATTTCTGCACAGTTGCTATATTTGTGTGCGCTACCCCCTCATTTTACCCCTAATGATCTCTCCAGGCAGTGTCTGAAGGCATTTCCTCTTTTCCTGCCACTTGTCACCCATGGGAAGAAGTTGAAGCCCACCTGGGCTCACAGTCTCCTTTCAAATAACTGTAGAGATGGAGGTCTCCTAACGTTTGGAAAAAAATTACAGAATTTGCTCTTAAATCTGCCCCAAGCCTTATTCCAGGCCCTCACTGTCCTTTTGTTTGTAAGCTTTCTCCTTGTGCTTAACAAACAACCTCAGGCGAGATCCCAATCCATCCCATTCTTTTCCTACCCACAATAAAAACTCATAGAAAACAGCAGTGTTTTATTTTGGAGCTATTTGGAAAAGGAATGTAATCTCCAAGGAACAGAGTAGTGTTAGAAATTGACCAAACGACACAATAAATCGCACTTGGAGCTCCAGAACTGTCCAAGCTGAGCACTGGGCTCCAACAAGTCCCTGTGAACAGAGGCACAGGAAAACTGCTCTTTCCAAAGCTGTGGCTAACAATCCAAGAGCAGATTTTAACACTCCAAGTGCAGATTTTCAGGCAGTGGGCTCCTGGCCAGCAGGAGCAGTCCAACAGGAGGAAATGGGGCTGCCTGAATTCAGCAGGTATTTCCCTGCCTGCCTCTAAAGCTGCTCCTCAGTCTCAGGGAGAGCTTTAGGAAATTGAGCAATTTACCCACAGCCTCTCTGGCGCTGGGAAGGAGTGTCCCTTGGGATTACTGGACACTCTGGGTTTTTATCCGTACAAGCAGGGTTTAAACCTTGACTTTAAACCCCCATTTGGCCATGGAGGTGGCTACACAGCTGGGCAGCAATGTGAGCTCCTAGAGCTCAAAACCTGGGATCATCTGTCCCAGGAGCTTCCCTGCTTGGAGAGCAGCAGGACGTCCAAGCTGCCCACACTGAGAGGCATCAGCTGCGCTGGAAATCCCTCAGGAAAAAAGCCATAGGAGAGGCTGGGACTGCAAGGAACATCCCTCTGCTGGTCCAGGTTTGTTTGTGGCTCTGCTCCAAGGATGTCACTGAAACTGCAGCAAAAACAAAAATTCTCCAACAATAATTTTTAGTGTTAGAGAATTAAGGCACTACTTTATTCTGGCCAGGATGTTGTTCTGTCCAGGGTATATGCAACAGGAATCATTTTATCTGCACATTGCCTGAGTTGTGCAGAGAAAATCATTCCATCACACAGAATTTTTGCTAGATCTTTCCCATACTTACACAGTTAAAACCCAGAGAAATTCATTGGCTCAACATTCACTGGTCCCAAATTACACAGTTCTTAGTATTTGATTTCCTATTGGTTATTGATCCCTTCACCTTCAATGTTAATTAGCTTCTCATTCTTCTAGGACAGAGGCCCCGGGGTGACAGCCAGCCTGGAGCAGCTGGATGGATGCAGTGGGATGACCAAGGCCTGTGTGCTCCCTGAAAACCCCTGCCCTGGAGATGAGAGTAATTTCCATCAGTACACAATCTTTTCCTTAAGCCCTTTTCTTGGGAAGAGTGACTCACTTGCAATATCCATCGGAAACATTTTCCTGAGGTATTTTTAGACAACAGTAGTGGTGGTCCAGTGAGTCACAGCTCTGGCACTGCCCATTGATGCAGAAATCCCTGGGAGCCAGGGTAATGGACTGCTTTCCAGGGCTACTTCTATGGAGCTCTGCTTCACCAGCACACCAGCCCTTGCTCCCACTGTGTTTGAATGGTGGGGTTTGTTCCCTCTTCACAAACAAAACAATTGGAGAAGGCATCCAAAAGTCCTTCAACTCCAAATCACTGCAATCCAACTTGATTTCACTGCAATCCAACTTGATTTCACTGCATGTACCAGCCATTATTCCAAGTGCAGGAAGAAGGGAAAGAAGAAAGCCTGGAATTTGGCAAGGGAATGAGCTGGGTAACTCCAGAGTCTGGCACGAGGACTAATTGAGGCATCAGGAGTGCCTGCTTCTTGTGTTAACAAGGAAACAAGGCATGGAACACTTTAAAGGGCTTCTGTGGTTTACCTATGATAAATCTCATGCTTCAGAGGGCTGGAGAAGCTCGTGGGGAGACCAAAGCAAGTGAGAGGGTAGGGTACGCTGGTGCAGGGTAAATGCAGCAGTTTTCTGTTTGTTCACCTCAGGAGTGCCCACTGAGAGTTTTGTCAGAGCTCAGCCTCAATGAGTCTGTGGTTCTGTGACGTGGACCTGGGCAGAAAGGATCCCACAGTTCTGTGACATGGGCCTGAGCAGAGACACCCCTGTTCAGATGAGGCAAAGTTTCTTTGAACTGCTCCATCTCTGCATTTTAACACAAAGAAACCAAGGTATGAGGGGCCAGGGTGGGCACGAGGCCTGTGCAGGTAGGCAGAGAGGGCCTGAATCAAATTCAGCCTGACAGCAAACTGCCTCAAGGGAAAAAACAGAGGTGATGCCCGGGGTCTTCCCTGATACCAGCAAAAGACAGAGAAATGAAGGAAAATTTTCCCTGGTAGCTATTCCCTGGTAAACCTCCAGCCAGTATTCCTTGCTGGGGCATAGAGGGCATTTCTCACACTATCAGATGCTTTTCCCCCCAGCCAAAGCTATGCCAGGCTGCTTAGAAAGACACTGTAGTCCAAAGCTGCTTTTAAAGCTGGTCTGACCAACCAAAAAGGTTCCCTACTGACAGCATTGACTTCAGACAACTGTTTGATAAAAGAGCAAAGCAGAAAGGGGAAAAAGAAAACTGAAACCCCAACCAGAAAGAAAAAAAAAAGCCCCGAGCAGCACCTGGAGAGTTAAGCCTTGTTGTCACAGCATCTTCAAACCACTTTAATTGTTAATTTTACTGAAATACCATGTGAGGGAGGTGTTCTCATTTCATCCACTTTTAAGCAGAGAGGCTCAAGATGCTCTGCTCTGTGGCAAATGACATTTCTGATGTGGTGAGACATAAATTAGTTTTTTGTGTGTATGTGTAGTGTTTATCCCCTGCAGTTCAGGCTGCACTGGTTTGGTGCATTTCTGTGCTCCTGGCTTTACACCCCTGCCCATTGAGTAACCCCCCGGGATGATAGACCCCAGTCCCACAGACACCACAGCCCCATCCAGCAGAGCATCCTGCAGCACCAGTACCAACCTGCAACCTGAATGATCCCATGGTTCTGAAGGAGGCCAAAAGCACAGAGAGATGGACAGGCAGTATTTGAGGCTGAGCTAACAGCCTGCCAACAACGTTGGAGTGTTCTGCTCCCTCATGCTGGGTTCTCAGCTTCTCTTTATGGCTTTTTCAGGGAGAGCAAAGACCAAACACTTGAACCTAAACATCTAACTCTGTCCTCCCTCAAAATTCACCCAAGTTTGGGCAAGGAACAGGACAGTTGTCTTGACAGGGTGTTTTGGAACCAGCAGTTGCCACAGAACGCATGTGTTTGACATTCTTTCCTCACCAAAGCACAGCAGTCTGGAAGCAGAAGGTAATCTGTTGTCAGGATGGGAAGCAGTTCTGTAAGTGCAAAGAAGCACTTTTGTGTAACTTCCAGCTGAGACAAGATTCCTGACAGCCAAATGTTCCCAGGTAACAACTCCCAGCAGCTGAGCCATTGTCGGGGGAAGGAGCTTTGACAGTAATCAGAGATTCCCAAACTGGTTTTGTTTGAAAGAGAACTCAAAGCTAATCCAGTTCTACCCCTTCCACTGTCCCAGGTCCACAACCTGGACTTGGACAGTTCCAGGGATCCAGGGGCAGCTGCAGCTTCTCTGAGAACCTGTTCCAGGGCCTCAGCACCCTCACAGGGAAGACTTTCTCCCCAGTATCCCATCTAACCCTGCCCTCAGGCAGTGGGGAGCCATTCCCCCTTGTCCTGGCACTCCAGGCTCTTTACCAAAGCTCCTCTCCAGCTCCCTTACAGCCCCTTTGGGTACTGCTGCCACCGGATCTCTATTCCCAGCAGGGAAAATGTTAAAAAGCCCCAACAACCTCTCTGGATAAGCAGGAGAGCCGGAGGAAGTTCTAAAGGAAGGAGTAGAAGAAAGGAGCTCATGGAGACCTGAGAGGAGATGCTGAACCTGCCCTGGGGCACCAGCTCCTCTTCCCCATTCCCACTGCAGTTGCCTGCCCTAAAGCAGCCAAAGTTCTCTCTGCACTGCTATCCACCACACTTCATTTCAGCAGGGAATTACAGCACACTTTCAGACAGACTAACAGCTGCTGGTTTATGGGAAGACTCCTGGAGATGGATTTTAGGGCAGTGCCACAAATGAAGGTGAGACCAAATCCTGTTTGTCACGCAGCCACTGGTGTGGGATGGAGAGGGGCAGCTGGTGCTCCCAACAGGGATCCAGCATGAACCACACCCTCTGTAAATCAGACCATTTTAAAATTCCTTGTTCACACTGCCTTCAGTATTGGAACCTCCAAACTCATCCATTACACCTTAATTGAGGCACTTGGAGATTTGTGTTTTTGACTGAGAGCTAGAAGTTTTTTCCCTTTTAATCCATCATGTTATGCATCAAATTAAACCCTTCCAATCATTTTTACCAGTACCTTTGGCCTGTCAGAGCAGCATCGTTTCTTCATGCTGTTCCACCCTTAAAATCTTGCTTTTGGAGCAAAATGACCCTTCAGTTCAGCACCTGGATCAAAACATTTGCAAGATACCAACTGATCAGGAATTTTTACTGGTAATATTATTTTCTCTTCTAAGAGTCCATGAAAATCAGCAGCACATTTTTATAGGACCCCTAACATAATCCCTGGTTACCAGGGAGATTTCCTTGGGGAATTTTCTATTGAGAAAATTAGAACAGTTTTTAAAGAAACCTACAGTAAATTGCTCCAGCACAGGGGAATTCGAATGTGAATTTCAATAGCAGTAATTGTCAGTCACTCTGTTGTTTGCCAGCACTTAACAGAAGTCCTAAAAAAGGTTTGTATTCAGATTGGCATTGTGTTGCTAACTGCAGGGCATTTCCAGCAGGAAAACTGCCTGCCTGGCACAGTGAGCACCACGGGGGCTCACCAAGAGGCCCTGGCTGGAGTTTTAAGGACATGTTCATGGGGAACACACAACCCTTCTTTAGAACCCAGCTATGAGGGAGGTGTGAGGGACAGCCAAAAACGGGGAGCTGGAAACAGCCAAAGCCAGAAACAAACCCACAGACAAATGGGGTTGCTGTGCTGGAAGGCTGTGATGCTCTTTCCTACTTGGAGGGCTGTAATGCCTTTCCCCAGTTGGCATATTTATTATTTGCATTGCACTCAAAATCTTCTTTGGTGACTGGCACAGGATGCCCAGAGAAGCTGTGGCTGCCCCTGGATCCCTGCAAGGGTCCAAGGCCAGATTGGATGACCTAGTGAAAAGTATCCCTTGCCCCTGGCAGGGGTTGAATCCATAGGAGATAGGCTGAGGGAGCAGCAACTGACTCAACACCTGTGAATTTCCTCACTGAAAGTTCATAAAAGTAGGAGCAAACCCACACTAGAGCTTGTTCTCTAAATAACAACATTAGCAGCCTTAGGAGAGAGTAACAAGCATTGCCCCATGGTCTCTGGAACAGCCAGTGAAGCAGACAATATTACAAACAAACTGGAGCTCTGGGAGTGGGCAATTAAAGAAGATGTGCCCAGGACTCAGTTCCCCAGCACCAGTCCAGTCCTCAGCTGTGTTGCCAGGCAGGGATATTCCTACAGAGAGCAGGCACTAGAGCAGGGACTATTCCCTTCTCCTTTCTTTCCCAAAAGACACCCCTTGTACCTGGAGGTGAAAAACCATGGGCTGCAACAGGGATGTGACTTCACACAAGCTGAGCTGCAGACACTGAAGATTTGAAATGGTGTCAATACTAAAAAACAAGATGAAATAAACCCTTCACAACTCACTGCGGACTCCCAAAGCTTTACCTGCATTTCAGTGAATTTTTTTTTTAAAGCTGAATCAGTATGGTTGTGAACCCTCCTGTGAATGACCCTTTATAAGGGATTTATAAGGAAAAAGCTTCAAGGGGAAAGCCAACCCCCCACCTCCAGTTACCCCAAACTGCAGCCACATGAATGCAATGAGCAGTAATTGGATTTAGGACAGCAAACACTGAGGAGTTTGCCTTGTTCCAAGGTGTGACATCTGTGCCATTGGCTTCTTCTCTAGTGTGAAAAATAAAGTTCACTTTCTTAGTGAAATTTGTAAGTTTAATAAAACTTTTAAAAAGAGACAATTAGGAGACAGACAAGCAAAAATAGTTAATGACCGGGTGCCTGGCATGCAGCCAGAAAGCACACCTGCTAACAAAAAGGCTCGCTCCTTAAAAGTACCACCTTATTGCATATTCACAAATTCACATGCATGATTCAAACATTCCTCTTGAGTTTGAATTTCTCTGTTCAGTTTCAACTCCTCCCCAACCATTTTATCTTGTGGATCCATCTGCAAGTGTCTCCCTTCCGTCTGATAGCAGAGGTTCAATAAATTCTTCCATTGGAGCTTTGGGGTCTGCCCTCATTATCTTCATCCAGATAATCCAAGAGCATGGGGAATTTCCTGATTATCTTTCTTATTCTTCTAGGTTAGTTACAAAAAGCATCTTACATCACATAGTTTCTATTTTAATATTATGCTACAACCTAGAAATATATATACATTCATCACATCACTAAGCCCTATTAATAGCAGAAAACAAACAAAACTATATTAATACAGCACAACTTTCCCACATTATACATATAGAATTTATTTTAGTGTTTGCAACTTTACAATATGTATCTATAACATCCAGAGTGGCCCCCAACAGATGGCAAGGGAAAAGGTCAGGAGCAAGGCATGCCTAGCAGACACCGTCTGTCCCACCTCAGCTTTTCCCAGCCACAGGACTTGGGGATTTCCTAAGCTGGAAGCTGTCTCTGAACCTACTGCAAAGAAGCCACCAATGATTTTAGGATACTAATTTATTTAATAATTTTTTTTATGTTTCTGGCTGGTTTTGGTTGTAATGCAAGATGTAACCAAAAGTATGTATTCTATTATCATCTGTTAAAACCAGGAGGGACAGTGTTTCTTTGTCTCTTCCATTCCTCATAAGTGGCAGGGGTTGGGGGGAGGGCAGTATCTTCTGTTAATGGGCCAGCTGTTAAAACCAGGTGGGGCAGTGTTTTTTTATCTCTTCCATGACCCATCTTCCCTTGGGGGATATCTGCTGTTAATGGGCCATTGAGTCTCTCTGCATGGCTGATAAAATTACATCATCCCATTGTGAGATGCTTCACCCAAGGGGAGGAGCCAAGCATTCCTACCTGGATAAAAATCTAAGATTCAGAACACCAGGGCAGCCTGTATTCCACTGGATTCCCAGAGGAAGGCCAGACCCATCTACACCACTACTGGATTTTCAAAGGAAAACTACACCCTTCTACAGGATCACTGCTTCAATGGAACTACATCTGTCACTCCAGGAGGACTGCATCCACGATTTTAACTGGACTGCTACCAACACTCTGACCAACAGATCAGGTTGTATTCTGACCCTGTCAATGGTTTGGTTTTTTTGTACTACTGCATTTTTATTTTAATTTTCCTAGTAAATAACTGTTATTCCTATTCCTATATCTTTGCCTGAGAGCCCCTTAATTTCAAAATTATAATAATTCAGAGGGAGGGGGTTTACATTCTCCATTCCAAGAGCAGCTCCTGCCTTCCTTAGCAGACATCTGTCTTTCCAAACAAAAACACTGGCTGTGGTAGCCCCTGACACTACCCCCAATGTCAAGGCCCTCCCATGGAGAGACAAAGATGCCTGAAGTCTCTCTGACGCAGACAGCCCGGCAAGCCCACAGTTGTTGCAGTGTAACCAAGTTCACCCCAGGGAGTCTCCTGGAGAGACAGCCTTCACTTACAGCCAGCAAAGTGATTACCCCCGGGAATCTTTGCTCCACCATGCAGATTGGCTTTCCCTGGTTTATAGTTTTAGTTGTCAGTTACATTGTTTCATTCTGTTATTGGTCCAGTTCTTAGTCCTGCCTTCACATCACTGTATAAAAACTGAGCTCTTTTGAGCCTCCGGGTTCCTTGGACCTCGGTTCTTCGGACCTTGGAGCCTTGGACCCTCGGGAGCCTTCAATAAGGAAGACTGCAGAGAAGAGGAACCCGTCTCGCTGTATTATTCCTGCGTCGCCTGACCTGCCCTGGAGCAAGGCTGCTTTGGCAGCCCCTCACAAAAGAGCTGATCACTCTCCCCCACTCGAGAGTGCCTGGTGTGCCAGGTGCCTTTCTAAAGGCACTTCTACCAGGGACAGTCGCAGCACCTCGAAGGACTCAGGCAGCCCGCAATGACTGGCTTTTTATATTGCCAGACAGACTTGCACGTGTTCTCTCAAGGCTCCTCTGCTCCAAGACCCCAGGTGCCAGCACTGCTCACACTGCCCAGCAACCCCATCCTGACTCCAGCATGCAGTGGATACCAAGGAATTCTGCAGTGGTTCTGTGCCTGCAGGAGGCACCATGGCCAGGAGAGAGACATTGTAACAAACACCATTGTGTGGGAACCACTACATCCGTGAAAGGCAAAGAGCCAGCTACCACCTGCAATCCATCTTTCCCATCCCAGCAGCTTCCCAGGACTTCCTGGATCCCCGATCAGGGTCCTGATGCTCCTCACTGGCCACTCTGTCACATGCCAAGGATCAATTAGTGATGCACAGCAACCCCTGCAGGCACCCACTGTTGAATAAATTCTGCTCTGGACCTTAAAAATGTTTACAAAATGAGTGTTTTCCCCATGACAGATGACTGGCAGCTGACCTTTTGCATCAATAACTTAATTTCTCTGGAAAGAGTAGAGTGCCCTAAACACCTACTACAAGGTGGTGTGACAGAGACGCAGTGATAACCCTCTGCATCCAAAGATGGCCATGGGGATGGGTGGGATGCAGCACTCCAGGGCAGGGATCTGCATGGAGCACGCTTGGCAGCACTCAGAATTTAAGTTTGTGGCAGTTGAGGCAGACACTGCACTCAAAGTGCTTCATTAAAAACATGAGAAGGCTCCAAGCATCAGCACCTTGTTGTTCAAAAGTCTCTAATACCTTTTCTCTGTAGCCTCTCAAGGGCAGCTCCACAGAGCTCTTTCTCTCTTTCTTCCCCAGTTCTGGCTGGCTCCTTCCTGTCCCTATCACAGCCACCTAACCCTGACTGTCCTACATACAGCATCTTACCTTTCTGTCCCTTTGCATGACCTCCTGTCCCTTCCTCCTCACAGCAAACTCCAACTGACTAGCAGCTCACTCACTCTTTATCACACCCATAGCTGGGGGGACAAGGCTGTTCCCACTCTCTAGTAATTAACACAGCTGCAACGTGTTAAGGGCAAGATTGTCTTCAGCACCATCTCTGTTTGTCTCCCCACAGAAGTTTAAGGAAAAACTGGGATTTACATCTGAAGCAGAGCATGTGCAGCAGCAGCCCTTCTCCCAGCAGCAGCTGCCTACATACATTTTCCTGCTGCTCTGAGCCATGAGCCCAGTGCTTGGCTTGGGACATTCTAGCATCCTGAGAAAGTGTGGCCTTCTGAGATCCTGCTGCTCCTTCCTCATTTTCCATCCTCTTCCAAAGTGCCAGGGGAATCGCCCTGAGGGGGTCAGTGTGCAGGCCTCCTGTCAGTCCTTCAAGGGTTATTTGGAGATTTTGCATGAGGAAGAGCTGAGAGAAACAACAGAAAAAGGCAAAAATGGGATTCTTTCAGCTGAAAAAAGCATCTTATTCTCATAGTGTGAAAACTAGGGCTGAACTTTTACTTGATATCCCTAAAGCATCCAGGTTCTGGGTTTTTAAATGCTGCTGAGAAGAGACTGATGGCAGTGCTCTTTTTCCAGCAGACCTCCAGAAGCACTGAGGGGAAGCCCCAGCAGCTGCTGAGCAGTGGTGCCTTTTCCCTCTGTTTTCTGAGGTTACCTTCTCCTTCCCAGCACAGCCCTGGCCCGGAGAGGGGCACAGATGAGCTGTGGAATGCGAAACCCACAGGAGCAGGAGCCTGTCTGATGCAGCTGCTGCACTATACAACTGCAATGTCACAGCCAGTCCAGGGAATGAAACGCCCTTCCCGTGTGGCCAGGGCTGCTCCTTGAGCCCAAGGAAAATGCAAGCAGTGGCTTGGCAGTTGTCCTGATGATTCCTTTTGAAGCTCCATCCTGAACACGTTCTTGCCTTCCCAGAAGTTACTCAATACCTTGTGCAAATTCATTCAAATTGATGTCACATAGAGAAGATAACCCTGTGTAAAAACAGGAATCCCCCCATCTCTGACTGCCAGGAGGATTTTAAAAGGAATAAAGAATAAAATTCCCAGCAGTTTTGTGACCAGTGTTTGGTGTTGGGTTGTGTAAATCACAGCCCAGACTGAGCTGCTTATATGGGAATACGAAGGAAGGTTTTGACAAACAGCTCAGTGGAGCTCAGATCCAACTGCGCAGCCAGTTGAGAGTTTAATGACCCAGATGAGAGAAATGCTGATTGCTCAGTACCCCACACCATCTCCATGCATGTTTGACAGTACAAAATCAGGGCTGTTTTAGCAGAGGGTGAGGGGCTGGAAGGGGCCAGGGGGCATCCACAGGAAGGCATTGAGAGAGCACAGGAAGTGGTGCCTCTGCAGCCTGTGCAGTGGTTTCCATTTTGGTTCCTCAGGAAGGACGGACAGTTGGACAAGTTACCTGCCCAGACATAAGTGCTGTAAGCTCAGGGGGTTGGAAGTAGGTGGATTTTGGGGTCCCTTTCAACCCAAACCATGCCACAGTCCCATGGACACCTTCATTAATGACGAACAGTTCAAGTCCAAAGGACTCCAGACTCAGGGGGCAGGAATTGCTTTCAAAAGGAAAGGGATGTAGCTACTGATTTCCAAACGTCACACAGACACCTGAAGAAAAAAATATAGGATGCCCAAGGATTTCCAATGATTTTGAAAGCAGCAGTACTGGAACACCCCCAGGGCTGGAACATGAACAATCTGAAACATATTCCCAGAAGGAGCTCCCAAATTGCTCTGATAAACAGTAGGCTGTTTACTGCAGACTTTGTGAGCTTTTGACATGAGTCATCTGGCAGAACTGAAGCCAAGTGAGGGAACCAATAAGTGAAAATACACAGGCATTGTTAGCAAAAAACAAGGAAAAGGGAAGATGGTCTGCTTTCACCCATTTCAGGGAGCTGACAGACTTTTTAAAGAGATTGAAATACACAGCTCTCCTTTACTGTTTGAGGTCACAGCACTTGCTTCCAGCCCACCCCACGGCTTGCTCTGGAGTCAGCAGAGGAGAGGCCCACTCAGACATCTCCACTGGTTTTATAGAGCAGGTAGGAACAAGTTTAATATCTAAAATTAGATGGGAGCATGGATGCTTTTCAAATTTGAAGTTTAAATTACATTTAGATTGCCCAGGTTTAGATGTTCTAATTCGAGAGAAAGCCTAAAATCCACACAATTCATTATTTATGAGCCTGAGAACATAGCCTGACACATGCTGAATGTACATGTGCTTTTCAGCTCCGTCCATGGCATGGACGCTCCATCCCAGGGCATGGAGTCCCAAGCTCCCTGCCCAGACCCCTGAAAGCAAAGTTTTGAGTCAGGAGGAGAAAGAAAAAAATCCTCAAACCCCACTAAGCATCTTAAGGACAGCCCATGTGGGGCCTGGAACTCCAAACTCGGGAGCTGTCATCTGCTACAGAGGATGATGTCAGAGTAAGGGGACCAGCCCCAGCCCTCCTGCCAGCCCAGAATTAACAGCATTGTCATAATTTACCCTTTGGCACATCCCAGGCAATTCTCCACAGACTCCAGGTGCTGCTTCAGTGCAGAGAAGGAGACACATTGCTGGGGCTCTGTCCAAGTGTCTTTCCTGAGTGACATCTGCTCCTGCTGGCTGAGGTCACCCTTTTCATGGGATGTGTCTCGCTCCCTTTGTTCTGGTCTTCTTTCTTCTCTGCTGCTTCTCTCTTCTCAGTTTCTGAGGTTTCATTAGTTATGCACAAAGAAAAGAGGAGAAAACATTGAAGATAATAAAAATATCTTCACAGATTTAAGGAATTATAAATTTTAGCATTTGTATAAAAATGGCAGCTCAGGCTCCCAGTGCATGCAGTAATAAAACAGACAAAATATTCCATAAGATGTTTCCCGTGATTGTCATGGGTTTGGCTGGGGTATAGTTTTCCTCTTATTAGCTGGTGGAGTGCTGTGCTTTGGATGTAGGGTGGGGATAATGCTAGGTGGTCAACATTTCACTCACTCTCCTCTATTCTTCTCTCCCCCATTTCTCAGAGAAGCAGCGTGAGGTCGACTTGGACATGGATCAACAGCTCCTTAAGTGACCATGGATGCTTTGCTGAGACACTCCATCAGCCTTGCCAGCCTTTGTGATCTACTGCATCTCTCAGCTGCTTTCACCACAGCCACCCAAATTCAGCACAGCCATAATCATCTCAGGCCCAGCAGACATCTTCAGGGGAAGGTCCCCACGGAATTAAATTAGCTTCTGCAGAGCTAATGTGTTGCAGTGTCCCTCATGGAGTACCGTCTCCATCCACCCTGGCTAGCCTGACACTGCAGACATTCAGGGGACATCTCTCCAGATCCGAGGGAACCAGAGGTGCCGCTAAGAGGACTATCCCCTTATCACGGGAGAGGCTTCCAATGATGGTAGAGGAAGGGAGCCAACTCAGCTGGAGGGTTGAAGCCAAGATTTTACTCAGCCCCAGCAAGGATCTCCAGGCATCAGAGGAACTGCTCCAGCAGAACCCCGAGAGAACAGTGACAGTAACTTATAAATGGGGTTGGTACAAGAGGGAGGAACAGACCATCCACCAATAAGGGATAAAAGGGGAGTGAACTGGGAAGAGAGGGGTACCCAGGAAAACCAATGAGAGGGATAGGAGGAGCAACACCTCTGTTCCTGTCCTATCATATGACACCCTTCTCAGGTCTTTTCAGAACCAGGGAGGTGCAGCCGAATGACAGGCAGTGCTTAAGGGAGGGGACCGGAGGATTGACAAGGGTGGGGAGAAACTTGGAACATAACTTTGTCCATCAAAGGGGTTTCCAGACCGAACCAACCCAACGCAACACTAATGAAGGTTGTGGATTTTTGAGTTTCAGAGCTACAGATAGGACCTGAAGGTGGGTAAGACCTTCAATACAGAGCTTTAATTTTGCTTCAGCTCAACCCCAGGGTCTCTGCATTTGGTTCTCATTTAAGTAAATGCCTGTGGCATGGGTGTGGATGGTGTGGGCAGCACAGAGCTGACCTGTTTCTGCACAGAACCTTAAATCAGAATCACAGTGTGGTTGCGGGGGAAAGGACTCCCAGCTCAGACCATTCTCACCCCTCTGCTGTGGGCAGGGACACCAAGCCCCATCCACCCTGTTTGTGTTGAAGGATCAGACATCCCACAAGAGCCATGAGGTGCTGCCTGGAGGCCGAGTCACATGTGTGCGTGTCAGACCCAGCACTTCTCAGACTAGCTCAGCTGGAGGAGGCTATGCCTGGAAACTCACTGAGAAAATACCTTCAGACAGACATAAAAAGCAGCAAATGCTGATCCTTGTCCCCTTGAGCTGGAGTGGCCTGGAATAACACCCTGTTCTGTGCCCAAAGGCACAGACGTGTTGGCTGGGCGGCCACTCACTGCCTCGCCAGAGACCAGACCTGTCAGGGCCAGACCAGACCAAAGACACCCTCAGCTCCTCCAGCAGTGGAACTCATGGCAAGGAGAGGCTGGTCTCAGTGCGTGGGAGGGGTTTCCCCTTCTCCCACAGCCATTCCACCTGGCTGAGAGGCACCAGCGGAGCAGCACACCATTGGGGCATCCCCAGCAGGTCAGCAGTGACACAGAGCAGCAGCCACCTTGGGAAAGGTCAGGACTGACAGTGGGCTCACAGTTTCTCTGCCAAATTTCAGCCTGACAAAATTCAATAGCACACAACAGACACAAAGCCCTAGGAACCAGACACTGCAGGTGGGAAGCCTGGCAGCACTTAGAGAGGGGTCTTTGCAGAGACATAGATGTCACATCACCTCCACCACTGGTTTGTCTTTTGCAAAACCACTCAGAATTTAAAAAAAAAAAAAAAAAAAAAAAAAAAAAAAAAAAAAAAAAGCCACCAAACAAACTCAACCCAACAAGAATTCTCCGGGAATTGGATGCAGTTTCTTTCCCCAGTCTGAAACTCTCACATGCCAACCCCTTTGCAGGGGCTTAGTTCCCCAAACACATGCATCAGCAGCACATTAACAACTTAAATTGGAGTAGTAAATTTGGAAAGGTTATACCTGGCCTTGTCTGCACAGAAATACTCGTTTCACCCTTAAAAAAGTCAAAAGCACATTAGAGAGAAACAAGTTGGGGGATTAAGTGTTCTCCTGTAGTGTTCTTATACTGTGTTTGCTTAGATTGCTGGATTAGCAAGGGAACTGGATTTCATTATATGCATGAGAAAATGAATACAAAATTAAATTAATGCCATTATTTGTGTTACTGAAACAGCAAAATGCAGAAGGAGCAGCATTTTTAAGTGGTAAAAGGGCAAGGTATTCCTTCTTCAAATACAGATAATTATAGAGTTAGGGAACCATTTAAATTGGAAAAGACATCTAAGACCATAGAGTCCAACTGTTAACCCAGCAATGAAGTTAAAAATAAAACATTTCATTTCCCTTTAAATGAAATTCACATCAACCCTGAGAAGGAACAAGCAAATTTATTTCCTGCCCACAGCCTGTGGCAACTTAGGCATCTGAATTTGCAGAGATTGTCCTGGGACTCCAAAACATTATGTAAACCAAGAAATAAGGTAGCTGGATTCTGCACAGCCATAAACTAACCCAATACACACCCCCCAGCTTTATATGACAGCATTTGGATGAGGCACATCCCTAATGAAAAGAGGGAAAAAGTCTAATGGGATGACGTGGCATTACAGCATCGGTCCCAGTGGTGATGCAGAGCCTCAAGCAGATGAAGCAGCTGTCAGATAATCTCTGTGATTAATGCCCAAGAGCCCTTGCATTCGGCTCTGTTGCCTTTACAAGACTCAATAGCCACAAACCAAAATGGCAGAGCACCAGAGATGCAGTTCTGTCCTCTTCCCATCCCTTCTGAGGGCAAAAAGACACCTGGGTTTTGCTGCAGTTTAACCTCCAACCTTGAAAAGAGAAACACATAAAACTATGGACATTTACTTTCAAAATCCACTTAGTATGTGTGTTATTTGACTTCCAAAGGATTAAGCAAACTATGTGTTGGACTTTGGGCTCCCAGAGCTGTGCAAATCCAACTGAAGATGCTAAACTAAATTAGCTGGTGACTGAAGCTCGGCTTTTGGTGGAAGTGTCTCATCATCTCCTTGTCCAAGATAATGCCCCAGAATCAAGACCAAAGCGTGCAGGGAGCCCAGAGCCAGCTCTAGGAGCAGCCCAGGTGGCCCCTAGCCATGTCCCTCAGCGGCAGCCAGGTTCTGGGATACGTGGCATGGATGTCCCGACCTAGCTGCATCCCATGGGCTTGGTCGGGTGCATGGACCTGCACATGAGCAGGGGCTCAGGATGCACAGAGGGAACTCACTACATGTATCAGAGGGGCTGGTGGGAATCAGGACTGGGTTTCTCCAGTGGCTTTTGTGGGGATGGTTGTAACATGGGCAGAAAAGCCCTCTGGGGCTCTGGGAGCTTTGCAGCCGCAGCACTTCAGCCTTCATTTTGCCCTCAGTGTTCTCTTTTCAGCATGTAACACATTAATTCATGGCAAAATTTAACTGGTTTCAGTTAAAAATTGATTTTTATGTGAAGGACTTTTCCGGTTTCCATAAGGTTTTTGGGAGAGCAGTGGCCAGCCCAGAAAGATCTGCTTTAATAAGATATTTCATCAATAGCACACACACAGGGCTGAAGCACAGACGTATGGATTGAACCATTCAATAATTTCCATAAAGAATAAACACAGACAACTCACAGTGGAGCAGTAATCAGGCATTCAGTGAAGGTTCTCCTAAATAGTTCTGTAACTCAGGAACATTTTAATTTTTTCCCTCTTTTTAATTTTGTAGTTGCCCTTGTTTTCTGCCATTTATTATTGGTTTTCACTTTATGATTTCCTGAGCCTTCCACAGAAAGAATGCTTGATCACTTCTTCTAAAAACGACCAGTAAGAAAATTAAATCCCTTTGGCATCACTTCCCAGGGTAGTTGCATAACAAATTGAGTATATATAGAAATTGCTTTCCAAATGTTTACATAAGAGCTTGGAATAACACAGATGTAAAACAAAACAAAAAAATCTAACTCAATTTACAAACCAGCCCTGCAGTGCTTTTGTGTCTGACAACATGGAGCAAGCGAATCAGCTTACCAGTGGTACACAGGGAATATTAGTCTGGTCCTATTTACATAACTGGGAAAGAAGGATTAAAATGGGGCAGACAAGTATGTATAAAAGGGTGATTTGCTTATCTTGGAGAGGATCCTCTGTCTTGCCAGAGAGACTGGCACAGAAGCTGATGCTTTAAAATACTCCAGGCTGTCCAAAATCTCTGGTCTCTTTGTGCAAGTTTATGTCCATTTTGAGATCAGAACTTCACAGACACCTCTGCAAACTCTTCTCAACAGTCTCAGTCACAACACCCAACACGAAAACCCAAGTTTGTTCAACCAACCCCTCTAAAGACTGAGTAACACAATCATTTATCTCTAAAACATTGCCATAATTCAAGTTCTGGGACTTGGAGCATGCTGGGCACAAAGCACATCAGTCCAACCAAGTGTAAAATCCTCTTATTAATAAAATGGCTTCTCTCAAGAACCTTTAGACTTTGAGCTCAGCCTAAGGATCCTGTGCACACTCCCAAAGGAGAGCAGCACTCACCGGTGTTGGTTTTAACTAAGCTGCACCTTGGGCGCATTGTGTTGATGTCACCCAAACCTCTAAACCCTCTAAAACCCAGCTTTCCTCCTTCTGATCTCTCCTTCTGCAGCATCTGAATCTGAATAGAATAGAATTTAGAAATTAATAGAATTTGATTTATTTCCTTCTGGACAGTAATGGAACAAATGGGCCTGTGGAGATCAGTTCAGTCTTCTATTACTGTATGTGCATTAAACATTAGAACTGCTATACTCCTCCTGGTAGGGACATGAAAAATGCACACAACATTCCCAATTTGAATTCCATAATTATCCACAATGCTCTCAAAGATTTCTATTCTTTTCAGATATCACCATGTCACTTTCCTGAGAGACCTCATAAACCTGTCCTTCTTCCCTTTCTTACTGGTCACTTTTCACTGGGTACAAATTCCTCACAAAACAGATCCCACAGACAGATCACTCCCAGCCTCCCCCAAATGGGAAGAATCAAAAATCATCCTGGGCAGAGGCAACCTTAGCTGAGCACTACATGGACATTCATGGAGAGAGCAGAGATGTTTGCTGCAGCCTCTGGCTCCAGCTCCCATCCCACAGCTGCTGCCCCGGGTCCTTACTTTCTCCACAAAAATCAGTATTTTCCAATATCATCCAAACGGATACACCTAACTCCCAAAAGGCATTCTCTGATTCCACTTCACAGAGTAATGCAAGGAACTGCAAAGCTGCTGCAGATCATTAATACAGACATTACATTTTCTGTATCACGGCCAGGGGCAAGAAAATCCCTGACCTACCCCTCTCTGGAAGATGATTTCTTGGGAATTCTCCCCCAGACACAAGGGCACTACTCCAACCCATGCTATCCTGAATTTGTCTCTTCAAATGTTACATGTTCAGCCAATTTACTCCGATTCCCATGAAACAGCTCAGATCTTCCCCCATTTCTACTCAAGAGAAAATTACAGCTGGTGTGATTCCTGTGGCCTCTCTGCTGAGCCCCCTCCTCTTTCCCTGGACAGGTGGAATCCTTGTATCCACCAGGGATTTGCACATCCTTGTGCCTGTGGCACAGGTAGGAGGAAACAGCTCAAACTGCCCTCTGGTCACCAACCAGGGTTCCAGAGCAACAGAAGCCCTCACCTCCCACCCTCACAGGGCTCAGCTCCCATGAGGAAGGATATTTTCCATGCATGGTCCTCAGATGTATCTTACTTCTAAGCTCTTATAGCAGCAGATAAACCATCCACTAATAGGACATAACTTCCAAGGACAGACAAGCATTTATCTTCTTTCAAATGCAGCATTTTATTGACTGATGGTATCTACAGAAGTGGAACAAACACAACACTTTAAATCCTTCATGAAGAAGGATTAGTTTTTGTAAAAACAGGTAAAAAGGCAGTTTCACAAAATATACCATGCACAACAAAGTCAAGAAATAAAAATATGCTCTCTAAAACCCCAAGGGCAGCCTGCAGCCTGTGAACTCACTAATTTCCAGACCCCAATACTGCAGCAGCTGTTGCTCAATTGGTGGGAGACAGGGACTGGCAGTTTAAGCTGTGCCACACAAGCTCTAGAGCCTAAAATCTGTTACTCCTTACTTAATGACTAAGTCAGCCCTCTCTTAAAAAAAGCAATTCTATGAACAAATATGGTTTGAAAGAGCTGTCCCAGAATAAATGCATCCTAAATCCCAACATTTTTTTCATTGCCCATTCCATGGACCCTCCTCTGCCAGGTAGCAGTCGAGCTGATCACCTTTCCACTGCACAAATGCACACCTCATGTTCCCTCTTTCACATGAAAACCTGATTTTTGCAAGACCTAAAATCTTGCCATACTCCCAAAGCCCCTCATGTATCAGGCTGCCCTGGTGTTAAACCTTGAGGTGCCATTTCCCCAGAGGGCTATGAAATGGGGCATCCCCCTTCTCCTCACTGCTGACAGAAGCCTTTCCAGCAGGAGTGTTTCTTTTCCACCCAGCCTGGTGATAAATCCAGGCAGGCCAGGCATGAGCCTAGAGGGCACTGAGGTTTCATAACTCAAATATGAGAACCTGCAGCTCTGCGGGAGCGAGGCAAATGGACATAGGTCAAATGGGCAGGAATGTCTCAGCACCTATACAAGAGCACGAGTTTGGAGAGGACAGAGACTACTGGGAGTCAGACAGCAGGGCACAAAGCACTGAGAGAACCCAGCATGGTTTGGGTGGGAAGGGACCTTAAAACTCATCCAGTGCCACCCTCTGCCATGGGCAAAGACAACTTCCACTATCACAGGATGCTCCGAGCCCTGTCCAACCTGGCCTTGGACACTTTTAGGGATCCAGGGGCAGCCACAGCTTCTCTGGGCACCCCGCCCTCACAGAGTGCCAGGGCACCCTCAAAGGGAAGAATTAATTCCTTTTTCAGTTCAACAATGTAAACTCTGAGTGAGGGAAAACTATTGCTGTAGATCCCTGTAAGACTGAGTCCCACTGCTGATCTTGGCTTCCCCATTTTGAAAGTATGCAAAAGATTAATGCTGAAATTGTTCAAAAAACATTTCAGGTTCATGTTTGGGGTTACAGAGGCATGAGTCTGGGCAAGTGCTGCTGGAGCGTGGCATCTCTGGCACAAATCTGCTTCACAGGCTCCTCACACCTCATTCCCTAGTTCCAAGGGAAAAGAAGGGAGAAATCTGTGTATATTACCACTCCTGAAGTAATGTTTCAACCATGGAACCATTCACTGCCCAGAAGTCACATTAGCAGATAAGTTTTGCTTTGCTTGCTATGGAATAAAAACCTCCTGCTTGCCCTTTTCAAGATGGGCTAGCAATGGGAGGGTGGAGGGAGAGAAATTAAGTAGGAAACAGGGCTGTGGAAGGAGAAATCCATTAAACTTTTAAGTCTCAGTAATGCTCCAAAGGGGAAATAGTTTTACTCCTGGAAGCGCTGCGTTTAGGCTGTCAGTCCAGATCACTCCTCACAGGAGTTTCAGCGTTTGAAAAGACAAAAAATCCAAATCCTGTTCTTAGAAACAACCACCCCACAATAATCAAACCAGCCTGAAAATCCAAAAGGCTGGTTTGTTAACTTGGAGTAACAATGGTTTTTCCCCAACAAGACTCTGTGCCTTGTGGCCCTGCTGCTTTCCGGAGAGCTGCTAAAGCTCCCTGTGCAGACACAGACAAGATGCTCACCTGAGCCCCTACTGACAACTTCACTATTGGCCTTATTAAGAGAGGTAATAACAGCAACTGAAACTATGCACCAAAGCTGGCAAAAAAAAAGGAGGCAAAGTTCCATCTTTGAATCAGGAAGGAATTCCTGGTAAAATGCAATGCTCAGAGAATGAATTAATACAAAAACAAAGAGACAAACAAACCCCTTCCTCCCCCTCCCACACACACAAAAAAAACCCACCCAAAAAAACTCACCAAAATATACACAAGAATACAATCTTACCACCTCTGAAAACTCCATAAGAAATTCAATGGAATGAAATTAAATGAAAAAGCAGAGATAAGGAGTAGGACAGAGGGAAACATCAAAAGAAAGTGTGAAAAGCAATGGGGCACAGAGCAGCAGGAGGGATGCAAAGAGAGAATAGAGAAATGAGATTTACAATATAATAGGGTGTGGGTCAACAGAAACACCCAGAGATGAGAGGGCAGAGGAGGAGAGGCACATGTTATTAGAAGCTCAGGTGAGGCAGGAAAAGGCTGCTCTGGCCACAGCTGGACATGCCAGATCTGGACACATCAGAGTGGTGCCCATCCCACACCAGCTCTGCTGGTGTCTGCCAGGAAGTGTTCACAGATTGTGTGGTACTGATGTCTACAGCTTTGTCCTCTACTTTCAGTGTATTTAACTTGTAATATTGTCTCCCCTACAGTTTTCTGGAATAAAAAAAAAGACAGCAGGTCTGCTGCCCTAGCACATTAATGTCCTTGAGCACTGCTGGGATAGGCTGTGGGAGCCTTGGACAGGTCCTTGTACTAAAAGCAAAGTCACAGCACAGTTCTCCCAGTTCTCCTGTTGCTGGTTACAGCCACAGACTCTGCTCCCAGACCTCTCTTTTAACTGTTGGACACCTACAGGACATTTAAAGGGAATCAACCTGAAAATGATGCTTGTCTTCCACACAAAATCCCGCTCAAGTCAGTAATACTAAAACTCTCCAAATACATTTATTTATCACCAATGAAAATACTGTACAATGGCCCAGGAAAGGGGTGGGAAAAGGCAAGATATTAAGTCTGGCTTTCATCAATGTCCTTATCAGGATCCATGGCTGCAGCTTCGCTCTCCTGCTGCTGCTTCTTCCAGAGCTTTGCCATAGCCAGGAGTTTGAGGTTGGGCTGATTAGCAGTGTCTTCTGGGAAAATATAATCATAGTACTCCTCCCATCCAGCATCAGACTAGAGAGAAAAATACCACAAAACGAGTTTAATTTACAAGTTAACGGTGGCTATTAGGAAGTGCTTCTAGTAAAAAATGAGAAATTAGAGGAATAATTAAAAATTTATTATTAATTTTTTTATTAAACTTAAGCCCATGTTTGCTATCCCTTGTCCAGCAGCTGACTCCATAAAGCACAAAGCCACTGGAGGGCTCTGGGCTCACAACCCCTACTGCCAGCATTTTTCCTTACCCCATCTTCAGCCTGCAGCTTTCTCCTCTTCTTTATTTTCTCAGGCATCAGTTTATCTATCCTCTCTTTAGTGGCATCGGTGCCGAACTCGTCCTCGAAGCTCCTCCAGGACTCGAGCAGCATGACCCTCTCCTCCTTCTCCTCGCAGCTGCGCATGGCCTTGTTGGCCTCCTCGTAGACCTGCCGGCAGCGCGGCAGCCGCTCCTCCTGCCCCGCCGACAGCTCGAACTGCGCCAGGCTGATCCACACCTGCGGGCACAGCACACAAACCCCAGCTCTAGCCCTCGCTCTGTGCCACCACAGCCAGGGCAGAAGTTAAAAACAACAAAGCAGCAAAAAAACAAAAAGCTAACGTCAATGCCAACAGATGCCCAGAAAATCCATTTGTTTTACAGAAGTGAGATTCGCCCCGTTTCAGCAGGACACAACATCCACGTAAAGGCATGTGGATCAGTTTCTTGTGGCTGTTCTATGTCATGAGATATCTGTGTGAATTTAGTCAATGACAGCACCAAGTGACACTGGAAAATCACAGTTTTCCTTGCAATGTTTTAGCAACCAAGATCCCAAAGCTGCTCAGCAAAGAGGGCTGCTTGGAAAACCTTCTTTCACCTGAGATATGCCTGTTGTTGTATGGAATTCAGGAACTTCCCTCCCCCCTTCAGAGAACAGGCACGGGCCTGAACTTGGGCTGATCTGAGCCAAGGCAGCCCAGGCTTTCCCTGCCTGTGGGCCAGGTTCAGGGTCGGCTCTGTGTCCTCGGTGCCCACACGCACCTTGACGTGCTGTGTGCGCTGCAGCAACCGCCGGTAAAGGCTCCTGGTTTTCTCATACTCCTCTTGCTCAATCTCAAAGTCAATGTAGGATTTCCAAAGCACCTGCAACAGAAAAGCCTCTCATCATGTTCATTCTGAGCACACTGGGAGGGCAAGAGAATGGATAAAGGTGAAATTTCCCTGAGAAAGGAGATCAGGGTGTTCACAGGCGGCACAGGCTGGGATTAGGACTGAGCAGCACCAAAGCTGGTGCCCATCAACCATTCAGCTTTCACCTCATGTTTTATCTGCTGGATTATTTACATGTTCATCAGCCACACTGTGCAATGAACACCTTAAAATCAGTCCCCTCCCCACTCACCTCCGGCATGTCCAGCCGGGGCTGGCTGATAGCCAGCTCGTAGATGGCCCGGGCACGGTCAATGTCCCCAAGGATGGTCTCCAGCTCAGCAAACTTAATCCAGGATGTGCAGTTTTCTGGTGCAAACTCCAGGAATTTTTCATACAGCTTTCGGCAACGGTCAAATTCACGCAGCTGTAACTCCAACTCAATGTAACCTTTAAACAGCTTGTTTTTTGGACATTTACCTATGGATGTCCCCTGTTATGCAAAAAAAAAAAAAACCAAAAAACCCAAAACAAACCAACCTGTAGTGATCTTGAAGGAAAATAAAACCCCTACTCAATTTTCTAAGTGTTTGAACTGCAATTCATTTTCCTGCAGTTTATTCAGCTTGTTCAGAGCCAGTAGTAAATTCAACCAGTGTGCACCCAAAATGTGTATCCATAAACACAGAGAGCCTGGGAAGCAGAAAACATCTGTCACTTGTCATTCTTTCACATAATGTGGGCTCCCCATGGAGTGTGAGTGGAACCTACCCTGGTTCATCAGCTGAGCATCTGAAGGAAGCACAGGGCCAGTCTGTACCAGCCTGCCAGGTAAGGAGTTCCCAAGCACCTCATAAGACAAATGATACCAAACAAATGATACCGAACAAACTGTTGCCCCACACTGTTCCTCCTGGCAAAGAGAATGGCCCACCCCTGCCTGCTGGCTGGCAGCAATGGACAAGTGGATGATAATATCTTTACGAAGTATTTTCTTTCTGATATTCCTCAGTCTCTGAAGAAAACTGTCTCTCCTGAGCCAAGCTGTGAGAGGCAATTCTGGATTTTTATTTTGGGAATCTCTTAAAACAACAGTTAAATAAGAATGGGCATACCTTAGATAGGCTGTAGTGAGCTTGGCTTTGGAGTCACTTCTATAGACAAGTATCGTTTATTAAGCAACGTGGCTTCTGCTCCCTCAAGCCGATGTAAGGTAATTTGAGACGGAATTCCCTTACCGCAGCTCTCCTGCACAATGTTCCTACAGGTTTAGTACCTTGGAATTTATTAAAAATGGAGGAAACCACCACTTGGGATTATCAGTTTGGTCACGATTATAGCCCTTCAGCTCTACAGATACCACTGATATTTCAGAATATGCTGAAGTATTCATTCCTTCAGTTCTTCTCCACATGCCCTCCATCACTGTTTGCATGGAAACCCCGTCAGTTTGCTCTTTAAAGACAAACCACCTCAACTGCTACCAACATTGGCTTTCTCTCAAAATGCCTGATGCTATCCCTAAGCTTACTAAGGCTGTCTGAACTGAAAGGCAAGGAAGTTTTTAATTTCAAAAGATGTAATTTCTTGCTGCCCCATCACACCCTGATTTCCCTTGACATGCTGATATTCACAGAGTGAACCTGCTTGGCAGCTCCTGAGCCTGCCTGAAGTCCCTGTGATTGCTTCTATCAGCAGTTGGGACTGGCACACAGTTTGGCAGGTGCTAATTTCCTAGACACAAACCTCCCAATCATTTACAATGCTTTTTAAAATGGTGTTGTTAGAACAAGTATCACTCTAAGCCAGCAGCAGCAGCTAAGAACTTGTAAGAGCACTGAGCTCATGTGGGTGTCTCTGCATTCAGGGTGCTTTGTCATTTCTGCCTGGGGGCTAATTCATCAGAACAAGCTACATTTCTTTTTAAATCACACATGACAGTAAATTCTGGCCCCTGCAGACTTCTTGGATGCTTTATTTTAACTGGATTAAATCAGCAATTTAAAAAGGACAAATTAAGATCCTTTAATGCCATTCCTGTGTTAGTTAGTGAAGTCAATTATGGCTCTGATAAAAACTTACCAAAGCCCTCCTGGCAAGGGGGAGGTTTTTCTGGCGAATTTCAAACTGTGCATACAGCAGCCACATTTTGGCAAATGTAAACTGAAAGAAAAAGAACAAAGTGCTATTTAGCTGGAAAGTCAGTAGATAATACTGTACACATTGCTTAAAAAAAAATAAGCATTCTGTCTCTACAAGATATGACTGCTACTGCAGGTAATCTCTAATTTCAGTGTTTTCCTGCTGAAATGTTTAGAGTTCATTATCTAAAACAATCTCTATGACAGGACGATATATTGGGGTGAAAGGGAAAATGGCCAGGACAAAACTCTTCTAAAGTGGAAAAAATTCTTTTTTAAGCAGCCACCAACTGGCAAAACATCAGCTATTGCTGTATCAATTAATAGCTAATCAGCTCTTAATAACTAGATCTGTCAATCAAGATGACACAATAAATGACAAACTAGAAAAAGAATATGAACAAGGATTTTCTGACATTCCAAGGGAATGCAGTTCTAAGGGTTTGGCCACAGGAATACTTTAAAGTTCACAAGGAAAAAAAAAAACAAAAAAAACCACAAAACCCCAATCAATCAGCTTTGAAGACCAATTGTAATAGGGAAGACAGATCTGACAGCTGTTTTGTCAAACGCAGCTGCCTCAGGGGTGACCATGGGGCCACTGGATGCTGTAAAAGGTGTTAACCTGGTTAAGCAGAGCCTCAAGTGCCCTACAGAGACTGCAAGAGACTGGGGAATGATCTTGCCTGAGGAGGAATGCAAGCAAGCAAAAACTAAGTGGTCTTCTCTATTTTCTGACTGCTTAATTTCATCTTACAGTCTACTCAGCAACTACATAGTAATTCAAATATACTGGAAAAACCCTTGGGTCTCATGCTGTGAGAGAATCCTGGCACTAGTGCCTGCCCTGCAGTTTCCCTCTGTGATGCAAATTACAGACATCTTGCACTTTAGCTTGAAAACCTCCCCATCCATTTTGGAAGGTGGACATTTTGAAAAACTGGAAGGGATACTTGAAGTTTTAAGCAAAGCCTTCAAGAACCCACTAGCAGCAGTTTGGAGCTGCTTACAGCCCTGAATGTTGAGGGGGAAGAGAACTAAAGGATCTTATCTAGGGGATTTTAACCCAAAACTCAAGCCAAACTGCTGTTGGAGCCATACCTTTTTGTGGGGCAGGAGCTCAAGGCATGCCTGGTACACCTGTCTGGTTCGCTCTGCATCCTGTAAAAACAGACAGCGTTAAACACTTTGTTAACTGCTGAGATTATGCTGAATTTGAACCCTGCAATGACTGCAAAACTGCAGAACAGTATCTAAGTCAAGCTGGTTAGAATCAGGAATGCTTATCTACCTAGTGTGCACAATTCAAAGGCGGTAGCTTCTCAATCAGCAAGACTCACGTTTTCAAAGCAAGGTTCAGTGCTAGGAAGCTGACAATAAAACAAGGAGTGTCCTGGTTGTGGGAGGAAAAATGTCTTTTCCTTTAACAGACACTGAACAGGAGTTCTGTACTCAGATCAGCTCTAACGTTCCATGACTGGAAACAATAAATACCTCCACAGCCTTAGAGGCCACTATAAGCAGCAACAGTGTGGCTGCCTCACAGTTTTTGTTAACTATAAAAACTATTTCACAAGTTCAGGTAACAGTCTGCCAGGGGCAGTTCAGCCGGGGCCACCAGAAAGACCCACTCCTGCTTTTGTTATCAGTGTGTTTCTGAATCTACTGGGGTAAAACAAGTTTGGTTCTTTCCCTCCCTTATGCACAGGAGGGAAAACAAGAAGAGGAAAAATTCTCTATATTTAAATAGTAAATTCTGCAGCATGTTACACAGAACTAGTAACACAGAGAATACTTAGTTCTTGGTTTTCCTATTAAAATATCAGCAGCTATTTACTATATGGAAAAGGAAACCCCCAAATTGTCACTACTTGCCTTTGCCTCCAGCTCCTCATAGAGTGCATAGTTAATCCAGAGGTAGATGTACCTCTTCCAGTGGCGTTTCTCCTGGATGGGGGGCACGTTGGCAATGGCTCTCTCGTACACCTCCCGCACAGTCTCGGCATCTGTGTCACTCTCCACCAGCCGCAGGTAGTCAAACCACGCGTCGTAGTTGTGGGGGTTTGCCTTCCAAGAACAGGGGAGTGGGGCAACAGCAAACAAAATTCAGCCACTAAAACCAACAGAGCCTCCTTTACTTAAGTCAGAATTTCCCCTTTAAAATAGATCACTGGAATATTATCAAAAAACTGTCAGTGTTGGGGATGCTTATGATAGAGCTTTTGGGTTATAAGTGACTTTGTTTTAAATTTTGTTTTTATTCTGCCCTCAACATTGTCTCAATGAAGGAAATCCAAGTAAAGTATGAGAAGGGATGAGGAATGATGAAATGTGCAGTATGGACTGAACAGCAGACAGGTGTGGCACAGCTGTTTTCTCACAAAAAGGTATTTATGCACAGGTGAGGCATCCTGTAATGGCTATTCCCTAATTTATGTAGTAACTACAAGCTAAACTGGATTATCCCTAAAGGTAGCAAGCTTTGAGTTCAATCCAAAACCCTGGCCTGCACAATCTAGATTAGAACAGAAAAACAAACAAAAAAAAGCAGTGAATGCAGATATCATTCTCTTCCCCAGGGAAGGAATTCCGGCCCTAAAATGAACATTCCCTTGGTATTTTTTTTTTGGACTTTCAAGGGTAATGTGAAACTCATCAGCCTTGATTATCACAAAATACTCGTGTCCCTTAAGTACCAGCTGGCTATACAGTGAGCCTGGAGGGTACCTGTCCCACATACCTTCACCTCTTCCTCATACTGGAATCTCCTCTTGCTGACAATGATGTCCTCAATTCCCCTCCTGTCTCCAAACTTCTTTTCAAAGATGGTGTAATTCTTGAAGAGATTCTGGGCATCCTGCTTTGGAATTCTATCCAAGGCATACTTGTAGATAACCCTCACTCTTTCAAACTGAAAATATTAAATATAATTCGAAAAATATTTACAAAGCAGTTTCTGTCCTCCCCCACAGTTTTTCAATGAGCTTGTGGCAATATTTTATAGAATACATTGTAAAACATCCCAACGTAAGTAATTCTTTTAGGACAGTACTAACACAGATCTCCCTTAAGAGTAAATTTTGAGTCAGAAAACATAAACCTGAAAATGCCAGCACCCATGATCCCTTATTCATTTACAGGTTTATAATATTTAAACCAATTTACAATGGTGTGGTTTGGGGTTCACAGAATGTCTTCAACTGCTTAACAGCCTGAGAACCTTAGAGACTGTGGAAAACATCTGGACCAATCCAGTTTTCTATCATGTAGGACTATAACCTCTCAGAACTTCTCCAGTCTGAGGATACAGGTTTGAGACAATGCTGCTGGGTCTTGGGCTAGGCAAATCTCCCTTAGAGCACGTTTTATTGATGTCACCAAAACGCAACTAGAGGTGAGCAAAAAACTGTCTCCCTAACTCAATCACAAGGTGCTGGGAACTCCAAATATTGCAGTGAACGTTAAACGCCTTTAAGTTTTAATATTCAAGGAGAAACACTGGCATGACTCAGAAGCCTTATCAAGATCTTACTTCTTTCTGGTTCTCCTCAAACTTGGCAAAAGCCACATACAAGTGCTCGTCCATGTGCTCCTCCCCAAAGAACTCCACCGCCCTCTCGTACACCTTCCTGGCATGGGCAAAGTAGCTGTGCTTCTCCTCGAAGCGTGCATACTTGATCCAGTTCTTCACGTCGGGGTGAACGAGGACAAGTACAGCTCTTGTTAAAGAAACAGCACTGGCTGAGTGGCACATGTCCAGCTGTGCTCTTCCCAGGGACTGCCAGCTCAAGGACTACATCAAACAGCTCCCAGGACAGTGCATGCGAAGAACAATAAATGCAGCTGAGAAGAAGACACTGACAGGTCTAAGCATACAAAGGCTTTCTGCCTTACTGAGAACTTAAAAAGGCATAAGGGTCAGGGAAAATCTGAGGAGAAACCTGAAACAAATGATGGCTACAATAGAGCTAGGTGAATGAGTACAATTAAACAGACGCTGTTGTGGCAGGACCTACAGCCACTGCACTGAATCTGGAGTCTTCCCCTAAAAACGCTTTTAACAGCTCCTGCTAGTTCTCAGGGTGGTGGCTCACTCCCAGCACACCACAGCGGAAAGGAGCACAGGGACATTGCTGGACATGGAATACTTGGGAAGGAAATGAAGAATGGAGACTTTAACCCGGGCAGGAGTCACAAGGCTCTGAAAAGGATATATCGCTCGTAAATGCTTCGTGCTCTGTCCACCTCCTTGTATCTCAGCTCAAAGTTGATGTAGGAATGCCAGGCTTGCTCCTCTGGCTGCCACTCCATCCACCGTTCAAACACCTGGCGTGACCCAGCAACATTCCCCAGCATCTCTTCCATGTACGTGTACTTGTACCTGGGGAAAGGAGATTGAGTTTCTGCAATCACATGGTGAACACAATCACTCAGGGATTTCTGGAGCTTCCTAAGAGCATCTCTGAGCTTCCCTCATCTATTTCCTCCCACCCCAGAAATGCCTGTAGGCACAGCAGTGACTGCAGCATCCAAGCTCACAAATATCCTTCTCTCCCAAGGCTCTTGCCACTTATAAAGTATAAAACCGTTCCAAAACTTCAGCCTTCCTCCTTTTTTTTCAGACTAGCCTGAAGACTTGGAGCAACAGGATAATCTGCATAACCCCAGAACAGCCAAATGCTGTGTGGCCTTTGGGGCTAGCAGGGGTGCTTCCTTGCTCTGCCACCGTACCAGAACTGGTTCACCCTGGGCAGGGTGGTGATGGCCCGGTCCCAGATGTTCCGGGCGTGGTTGACCTGGCGATTCTTCATCTCCATCTCGGCATATTTCAGCCAGAGGGTGACGTTCCTGTAGTCCACATCCAGGGCACGCTCGTAAATGGAACGGGCTCTGGAAAACATGAGTACAGGGCAGGTAAAATGTGCCTCCTAGACATTGGTGTGTGTCTAAAAGGGCTCGTAAGAGACACCTAGAGCCACATCATCATTACCTCTGGATTTCCTTCAAGCTTTCCTCCCATTGTGCGTACTTTATCCAGTTACTGATAACAGTCCTGTTCTTTCTTATGTTATCTTCAAAAGTCTGAGGAGAAAATTACAGCTGTAAGTCAGAAATCCTTCTACACATCATTCACATCAAAAATGGCTTACAGAATTAGGAATATGCTTGTTTTGCTTAGGCATTTTGAAAGCAAAAAGCCAAGCATAAACATGGGTAAATCTGCACAAGCAAAGGAATTATTTAAAAGGGTTTATAACTCAGCATTATTGTAATTTTTAAAAAATGTTCTTTTACAGTGGCTGGCCAGATACCAGTGGTAATGAAGAAAACACCTATTAATTGTGTAAGTAATTACCTTTTCAGTCTTGCTTGCTACCAGATTTTGTCAAGCAACCCATCTCTAAGGTTCTGCTAAATTGTAGCATAAAAACGGGTTTTAAAGAATTGCTGTCCACCTGGAAAGTCCACAAGGAACACAGACTACATCTTGTTTAACTTTAAAACAGTGGAATTTTAGTGCTTTATGTGAGTGTCGAGATGAAACTTGTTTTTTTTACTGTACCTTCCTCTTCCGGAGTTTATAGTCGTTTAGCTCTTCAACATCTGTGATCTTCTGCTGAGGAGGTGGTGGGAGAAGCTCGAGCTCCCTTTCCTTTGCCTCTCTCAGAAGCTGCTCCGCTGTGATCTGAACTTCGGCGGGTGCCTTGTTTTTCACCTGCAAGGCAAGCGCAAGGGGGGCTGGGCTCACATTTCCTAGCGCAACACCGAGACGGTCAATTTCCCCCGGCGCCTCGCTA